>JARQOD010000001.1:134646785-134689487 GCA_033576555.1 Oophaga sylvatica | reverse complement strand
TCCCAGGAGTAATTTGAACATTTTTGGTGAGGAGGTCAATGTGCTGGGAGACTTGAAACCAAAGGTCTTTAATTTTTGGACAGCCCCAAAAAATATGATAAAGGTTTCCCTGTTGGCCGCAGTCTCTCCAACACAAAGGGGAATGGTCCGAATTAATGTGCGACAACCTAATCGGGGTATAATACCATCTAGACATCACTTTGAAGTGGCATTCATGGAAGGCCATTGAAATATTAGATCTATAGGTATTTTTAATAGCACCGTCCCATTGCTCAGTCCGAAAGTCTTCTCCTAAATCATACTCCCACCTTTTCATGTAAACGTTTTTTGTGCCACTAGGATCCCCAGCTATAAGCCTATACAAGTTGCTTAGACTCCAGATATGCTTGTTTTTAACATTGCACAAAAGTGATGAAAGAGTTTCATAATTCCAAGATTTTCCAGATATTAGTTCCATGATGCAATCCTTCAACATGATAAAGAGAATTATCTCGGAGGAAGGCAACCCATATTTGGTTTTAATCTCACTGAAAGTTAGGAATTTACCCCCGATATAAATGTCTCCCACCCTTTTAATTCCTGACTTTGTCCATGTTTCAGGGATAGGGAAATCAAGTATTATGGCCAAAAGGGAAAGGGGTAGGTTTGGAATGTACTCCAATTTTTTAACATTTTTATGTGGCTTAACAAGCGTCCTCCAGGCAGAGATTAATGACTGAAAAATGGGATGTGGTGAGTTTTTTCGTGATTTGTGAAAAAGAAAACAAAAAAAAAGTTTTCGGACCGAGTTTAACCCGCTAGTGTCCCTCTCTAGGTGAAGCCAAGCTGGATGTGGGTCATTATCAGCAAACCAATACCAGCTCTGTTTAATCAACGAGGCCAAATAGTATGCATGAATATTTGGAAGACCGGCACCTCCATGATTTTTATGTTTGTATAGCAAGTCAGCTGAGATTCTAGCTTTCTTGCCATTCCACACAAAAGAGAGTATCATTCCCTGAATTTTGCGAAGAGTCCTAAATGGGAGGATTACTGGTAAAGTCCTAAAAACATATAATATTTTAGGTAAAACAAAAGATTTAACCGATAGTGTCCTCCCGAAAATAGAGAGGCCCAATTGTGCAAAGAAAGATAGATCAGTTGCAATAGTTTTGATAATATTCTCTAAGTTAGCTCTAATTGTAGCTTGAATCGATCCTGCTATTTTGATACCCAAATAGATTATTTCCTTTTCTTCCCAAGCAAACTCAGTTTGTCCTCTCAACTCGTCAATTTCACCTTTATTCATGTTAAAAGTAATAAATTTAGATTTATGCGTATTTATCTTAAAGTAAGAGGCTTTGGAAAATTCTTCCAAATCTCTTGAGAGAGCCTTAATAGAGTTTATAGGATCGGACAGTGCAAGAAACAAATCGTCAGCAAAAAGGCCTAGCTTATAATGACGAGAAGAGAGTTTAAAACCTCTGATCTCTTCGTTAAGTCTGATTTTTTCAGCCAGAGGCTCAATGTCGAGAACAAACAACAGAGGAGATAAGGGACACCCCTGTCTTGTTCCATTGGTAATACAAAATGGATTAGACAAAAAGTTGTTAGCGTAAATTCTGGCACTGGGACCCGAGTAAAGCGCAAAAACCGTTGATAGGAATTTTTCATCAAAGCCAAATCTGGAAAGAGTTGTTTTCAAAAATGACCAGTTTAGCCTGTCAAAAGCTTTCTCGGCGTCCAGTGCCAGAAATGCCGATTGATGTCCTGAAGTCTTAACTAGGTTCATCAGGTTAATTACCCTTCTGGTCCCGTCTGACGCTTGCCTGCCTGTAGTGAAACCAATCTGGTCGTCATTCAACAAATTTGGTAAAATATTTTTCAAACGCTCAGCCAGTATCTTAGAGTAAATTTTAATATCGCTATTGATAAGCAAAATTGGTCTGTAGTTCTGTATCCTCTCGGGGTCCCCTCCCGCCTTTGGAATCATACAATTGTAGCTTCCAGCATCTCATTTGGGAATGAACCCCGAGAGGATGTCAGATCAAAAACAGAGGCCAAATGTGGAGCTAATAGTTTTGCAAAAGACTTGTAGTATTCCCCTGAAAAGCCGTCCGGCCCAGGGGTCTTTTGATTTTGTAGTTTGTTAATTACAGCAGTTATCTCCTTCTCTGAAAAGGGGCCATTTATATAGTCCAAGTCACTGCTGCTAACCTTTGGAAGGTTAATACCTTCCAAGTAAGCATCTATCAGATTTGAGTTTTCTATAGGAGTTGAAGGATCATCCTTCAGGTTATAGAGCTTCCCAAAAAATTCAGCAAACGATTCGACTATGACCCTGGGATGAGTCTTGGCTTCACCCGAGGGGGAGACAATTTTAGAAATCCTTCTATTAACTCTCTCTCTTTTAAGTTTGGACATCATATATTTCACAGGCTTGTTCACCGAGGTGTATACCTTATACTTTGAGGCTTTAATGACCCCATCATATTCCTTGTATATTTCTGATCTTAAGTTCTGCCTGAGTTTCAGAATCTCTGCTTGGATGGACGAGGATGGAGCTGTTAGGTTAATCTGTTGCTCCTCTTTTTGCCTTATTTGGTTTTGTAAGTTGATAATCTTTTCCCTATTTCTCTTTTTGTATCTGGAATAGATTTGTATGAGTCCCCCCTAAGTACAGCTTTATGGGCATTCCATAAAGTAAAAGAATCGACCTCATCAGATATATTTTCTTTGAAATAATTTGAAATTAAAGTCTCTATTTCTTGTTTAAACTCGGGAATTGTGTAAAGGATAGGATTATTTTTCCACAGGAACGAACTTTTGGAGGGGGGCCTAGCAAAAATTCAGTAAGGACAGGGGTGTGGTCCGATAAGGATTTCTTTAAAAAAGTAATGCTTTTGAATTTAGTTAAGGTGAATATGTTGGTGAGTACAAGATCAATTCTGGAGGCCGTTTTATGGACGTCCGGAAATGAGAGTATTCACGCGATGACGTGTTCAAACAGCGAAAGACATCATAGAATTCGTTCTGGACTAACCAGTTTTTTAGGGCTGGGACTTTATGGCGTACAGAGGAGGACGAATCTAGATAACTGTCTGGGACAATATTAAAGTCCCCCAATAAGACAAGGTCGGCAGTCTTAACCTTGTCAATTTTCTTTTGCAATTTGTTTAGGAATCGAATATGACTTTTATTTGGGGCATAGATATTCACTATTGTGCAAGGTCTATTCTGGAGCCGGCATACCAGTATGTGGAATCTATCTTGGGGATCAATTATTTCCTCAACAAACTGGAATGGGACGGTGCTACTTACCAACGTAATGACCCCCGCTTTCTTCTTTTCATTCAATGACTTAAAAACATGAGGAAAGTTCCTATGACGGAAGACTGGTTGACGATCAATAGCAAGTTTGACCTCTTGCAAGCATACAAGTTCGGCATGGGTATGAATAATCTCTTTCCAGAGAGTAAACCTCTTGTTTGGGCTGTTAAGGCCTCTAACATTGTATGACAAAACTTTCATTTATAATGTAAGTATAAAAAGAAACAGCAAATAACAGGAAGAAAAAGCAAATAAACTGAAACAATTTATATAAACCTTAAAGAGTTCTCCTGGAGGACACCAAACCGAGTGGTGGCTCACCTTAGTTAGGGGAAAAAATAAATTGTGGC
Source organism: Oophaga sylvatica (assembly GCA_033576555.1). Taxonomy (NCBI): domain Eukaryota; kingdom Metazoa; phylum Chordata; class Amphibia; order Anura; family Dendrobatidae; genus Oophaga; species Oophaga sylvatica. The sequence continues at coordinate 134,685,828 of JARQOD010000001.1, read as the reverse complement.
ATAGATCCCACAAAGACATCTTGTATGTGAAGGGTTATAATAACCATTAACAATCAAGTATTTAGCAATAGAAACTTGGATTTGTTAATACAATTTAATCCCTATCTTTGAATTCGGGTTCATCCATAAGAAACTTTATGAACCTATGGCCCTCTTGAGGTGAACTGATAGGGTAATTTTTGTTATTATACCAAACTAAAAGCTTAGTGGGGAAGCCCCATCTGTAAGATACTCTCAATTCCCTAAGTTTGAAAGTAATGTCCCTAAAGGACCTCCTGGCGTCCATTGTTTCCTTGGAGAAGTCTGAGAAGATTTTGAAATCTCTATATGGCTCTGGAGGGGAGCCTCTTTCTCTCAGACTTTTAAGTATTTTTTCTTTGGTTTCAAAGAAATGGACTCTCAAAATGGTATCTCTAGACTTCTCCTGCGAAATTCCTTTGGGGCGCGGAAGACGATGGATGCGATCTATCTTTACTTCTAAATCTGATAGATCAGGTGAGAGTTTTTTAAACAAAGTTTTTGTAAAATCTGAAAGGTCGTTTTGAGGGATAGATTCTGGAATACCCTGCTACGTTCCTCCAGATCCGTAACTTTGTTTTTAAGGAACCTAACTTCTTCTTTAAGGAGGGAGTTCTCTTTAGAAAGGTAAACAGCATCCCTCTCCACCTGTGCTATCCTCTTTTCATATTTCTCAACTTTTTGGGTAAGGCTACTACACGTTTCTTGCAAGGCCCTGGCCTGAGATTCAAATCCTGTTCTCAAGGCATCACTAAATGATTGAAAGAGGTTTGCCAGGAATCCCTCTGTGGCCTGTTTACTAGACCCTTTGTATTCCTCAAGATTAATTGAGGGGGGTAAAACCTCAAATGATGGAGTGGACACCTCACTGTCTCTTTTTCTCCTCTGCCTATCTGGACTAGTATTTGGCGTGTAATCTTCTGAAAGACTATCGGAATCTTCTGTATGAGAACCTTCTGTGTTCCCTTTTTCACTAAGGTCTTTCCTTTTAAATGATTTAGAAGTATCCATCTCTTCAGTAGGTGAATCACTAAGAGGTAGAGATTTGGAGATACTCCCAGGTGTTGTGAATGGACTTGAAATGAGTTCTGAGCAGAGGCTCCCTCTGGTGGTTACAAGCGGTACTGGACTGTCCAGTGAAGATTGTGAGGATTGGGAATCAGGTGTTACTTACTGGTCTTATTTAAGGGAGTCGCCTTCCCATCAGGGTTGCCGGTGATCAATTGTTCTGGTCTCAATCCTTGATTCCTTTGTAGCCTGCTGTGTCGTGTCTGCATCTCCTGCTAACAGATAAGACATTTTCTTCTTTTTGTTTTTGTGCTTGATTTTTGCATTTTGTCCTGCACTTCTGTGGGGGCCTTCAGGGTCCCCTCCGGGGGCATTTGCCCTCTCAGTTTAGTTCAGCCACTGATGTTTTGTACATTTGCTTTTTCCAGTTTTTTCAGTGGCTGCTGTTTTGTTTTTGTTACACCAGAGAACTAATTTAGGTAGTAGAGGTCGTGTGATCTCAGGTGTTTTTGAAATTAGTAGAGTTGGTGCTTTTCAGGGTTTTTTGGGATTGCAGTAAGTGCCCTTCCTGTCCTTTTCTATTTAGATAGTTTGGGCCCCAACGTTTGCTCATACTATTTTCTGTCTGTGTCAGTATTTCTTCTTGTCTAACCGCCATTACATGTTTGTGGGCTTTCTATGTTCTTTGGGGATCTGCTCCGGGGCAGATAGCTTTCTTCTTTCTATCTTTAGGTATAGTTAGTTTCTCAGGCTGTGACGAGGCGTCTAGGACCAACGTAGGAACGCTCCACGGCTGCCTCTAGTTGTGGTGGTTAGTCAGGGTACTGCAATCTCATAGATTCCAACTGCTCTGGTGTATTGCCTTTTTACCTGCACTCCTCAGCTACCAAATCATAACAGTATCACCGGCCAAAACTGAAAATTATATTGTACTCACAGAAGGGAAAAATATTGTGAAAGAAAAAAAAAAAAAAGGTTGTCATAGTTGTCTGAGATATTTTTCTGTTTGTTGCATTTTTTTTTTTTTCCCTCTGTATCTCTGGGTGCTGGGGAGGATTTTATTTTCTCTCAATGGAGTTTGCACAGTTGTCTGGCCGTGTGGATCAGCTTGCCACTGAGGTTCGGAGTATTGCTACCTATCTTGCTAGGTTGCCTGATGTGAAACCTAGGATTCCCATGCCAGATTTGTTTTTGGGGGATCGAGCCAAGTTTCTGAATTTCAAAAATAATTGTAAATTGTTTTTTGCCTTAAAATCTAAGTCCTCAGGGAACGCAGCGCAGCAGGTTCAAATTGTCATCTCTCTCCTGCGCGGCGATCCTCAGGATTGGGCTTTTTCCCTGACACCTGGGAATCCTGTTTTGAGTGATGTTGATGCATTTTTTCAGGCCTTGGGGTTATTGTACGATGAGTCTAATGTCACTGATCAAGCTGAAAAAGCCTTGTTGGCATTAAATCAGGAGCTTGATGACGCTGAGTTATACTGTCAGAGATTCCGCAGGTGGGCAGTCCTGACCAAATGGAATGACGACGCTTTGGCAGCCCTTTTCCGGAAGGTTCTGTCAGATAATATAAAGGATGTTATGGTGGGATTCCCTGTCCCCTCTGGTCTCAATGATTCTATGTCATTAGCGATTCAAATTGACAGACGTTTGCGTGAGCGGAGAAGTATGCGTGGAATAGTGTTGCCTTGTGAACCTGCTTCTGAACCCATGCAGTGTGATAGAGTGGTTTCTGGGGCACAGCGTCATGAGTTTCGAAAGCGCAATGGGTTATGTTTCTACTGTGGTGATGCCTCTCATGCTATTTCAGTCTGCCCTAAGCGGGGAAGACGTTTTGCACGCTCAGTTGTCTTGGGTAGTGTTCAGACTAAGTTTTTATTAACTGTTACTCTGATATGCTCTCTGTCCTCATTTTCTGCTCAGGCTTTCGTTGATTCGGGAGCAGCTATTAACCTGATGGATTTTGATTTTGCTAAACGTTGCGGGTTTCCCTTGATACCCCTACAGAAGAAATACTGACACAGACAGAAAATAGTATGAGCAAACGTTGGGGCCCAAACTATCTAAATAGAAAAGGACAGGAAGGGCACTTACTGCAATCCCAAAAAACCCTGAAAAGCACCAACTCTACTAATTTCAAAAACACCTGAGATCACACGACCTCTACCACCTAAATTAGTTCTCTGGTGTAACAAAAACAAAACAGCAGCCACTGAAAAAACTGGAAAAAGCAAATGTACAAAACATCAGTGGCTGAACTAAACTGAGAGGGCAAAAGCCCCCGGAGGGGACCCTGAAGGCCCCCACAGAAGTGCAGGACAAAATGCAAAAATCAAGCACAAAAACAAAAAGAAGAAAATGTCTTATCTGTTAGCAGGAGATGCAGACACGACACAGCAGGCTACAAAGGAAACAGGAATCAAGGATTGAGACCAGAACAATTGATCACCGGCAACCCTGATGGGAAGGCGACTCCCTTAAATAAGACCAGTCAGTAACACCTGATTCCCAATCCTCACAATCTTCACTGGACAGTCCAGTACCGCTTGTAACCACCAGAGGGAGCCTCTGCTCAGAACTCATTTCAAGTCCATTCACAACACCCAGGATTACTTTTCTTGGGTGGTGTATTTGGTTGAGTTTTAGACACTGGAATTTTAATATTGGCCCGCCTTTTGTCACTTTACTATAGGTTGAGATATGTGTCTGCTTCAGATAGGTGGGTTCTGGTTCATGTCTTTTTAAAGGTGATCTGGACTTTAGGGGGCTAAACAAATTAGGGAAGTCTTCATAGGATTTTGAGAATTTCCCTAGAGAGGACTTACCAGTCCTAGACGAACTGCTATTGGCCCTACCCCTAGCAGACCTCATCTTAAACTAGAAATCTCAGGGCCCACACCTGAATAATTCAAACACAAAACTTTAAATGTCAAAATTTCCCCAGACCTAAACTTAGGTCAGGACAGAGTCTCGAGCGTTAGATCACACTGTAGCCCAACAGCACCTCTACCAGGTCTCAGGTCTCAAATAGTCAACGCTTGATTGAATCCGCCTATAGCAATTGCATATATTGATATAAATAACCAAAACCACCAAACCACAGGCCCACCCCAAATCAAATTGACCAGACAATAATTATATGTAGAGCGGGAGAATAATAATAATGAAGATTAAAAAAAAAAAAACACAAACAAACAAAAAACAAACAAACAATGACTTTGAGTGATGGTGTCTAGGATTCCTGGTAGTCAAATGTATTGTTATTGATCCAGAGTGCAGCAATTGGCTCCGATCAGCACAGTTCTTTTATGTAGAAGAAAATCCTAGAAGATCTTGAGAGTCTGCTCAGGTGTGATACGTTCTCTTGAAATGTGACTAGACAAAGGTCTTATGGATAAAAAGTTGCAGGGATCCTGAATGGGTTAATCCAGGCACAGTATATCTTGCATCAGCTCCAGTAGCAGCAGGGTTTCACATGCTTCACTGCACTACTTTTTCCCCCTTCAGACTATGACTCCAATATAATAATTGAAATGTTCCAGGGAAAATTTCACGGTTATTCACTCTCTCAGATTTAACAAATGTCCGGTCTTTGAAATGTTATTATTAGGTTTTAGGCTCCAGTAACTTCCCATACAGGTAAAGTCTCTCACAGTAACAGTGAGTCTCTGCTAGTGGCAGGCAGAGGCAGCCGGAACTACTTCCCCTTTGCTTCTATGTGCAGCTGAGTGCTACTTACTCCCTGGTACTAACCCACAGGACACAGATGTGCCTTACCTCTGTCGACTGCAGGAGGTCCCCCGATGTTAGTAGAGCCTGTCTCAGTCGTTTTTGGGGCAAATAGAGGATGCCCTTCACAATTTCTAGTTGGTGGGGAGTATTGATAAAGAGATCCTTCCGCGACCTCAGCACTGCTTATGAGGGAGTATTTGCTGGCAACCACTGCTGGTATCTTTTATGTGCCACACTCTGAAGGGTCTAGATAAACGTTTTGGTCCCCACAGACCTCCACTTAGCTGCTCAAAAGTAAATTTGCTGCTGCCCTGGGTATCAAAGTAGGAGAGAGCAAATGTATGGGAGTGATATCCCTCCGCCTCATCCTCTGCAGATTGCTGTCCAAAGTTGCCCAAAGTTATTTCTTCAGTCCTCTTTGGACCAGAGTCTTGATTTTGGTTCCAAATTAAGCTCCACAGGTTTATGGATGAAATAGAGTCCAAAAGGGTGATCTGAAAAACCCTATGCAGGCTTTTTTTTGTCGCTTTAGAATGTCAATGTGGGAGCTTAGAGCTTCTGCTACTTACATCTACAAAGCTCAGGCCACGCCCCAAGAACTAACAATTTTGACTTTGCACAAAAATCATGAACCACGTGTACAATTTTGAAGAATTTCACGCAAAAAAAGGCATTGAATATCACAAGACCAAAAACACAGTGAGGTTCAGGTCCAGCTCTGCGCTCGTCTCTTCTAAGTCCTGCTAGTGCATAGCAAGGTGAGTTATTAGAGAAAGGATAATTCTAAATGGTTATAAACTGTCAAGGAAGGATGGCTTTTACGCTTTTTTGATACAATTTTTTTTTAATTAGGCATCGTATGTTTTTTACATGTGTTACTACTATTACTGTAAGGTTAATAACTTTACCTGTATAAACAAACACCTTTATTTCTGTAAGTAATTGTGACATAATGCAGAATAAAAATGTTGACCAAACAAGTTGTCCACACTTGTTTAGCCAAGCAATTTACTTTTATGACCATGCCCAAAAGCAGTTCACAAAACATACAGCTCCAACATTTACTATCTCTCAAATATAATAGCCCCAGCAATTAACTCGAAACGTTAGCCGTGCTGTCTTACATCAATATAAGTCCCAGAGAGTAACTTTTAGAAAATAATATAAATTCAAGCAGTGACCTATGAGTGGAGATGAGCGAATATTTCAATGTTCAGTTTGGATTACGATCACCAAATTTGCAATATTCCCCGATTAATTTGTCGAATATTCACCGAATATAACCAAACGCCATTCATCTCAATGGGAGGCAAAAACAAACGCATGAAAAAATGTTATAAATGCTGCCAAAACACATCAAATGAGGGGCAGACTCCAGGAAAGTGGCCTCAATTCGCCCACAGTAATAATTGTGGCATGGTACTGCAGCAATCAGCCAGGCATGAGGTATTTGGGTCTGTGAGAGCATTTACAGCTTTTAATTGAACGTCACAGTAAGATGAAGCGGGTGAAGGATCGGTGTAGGCCTCCTTTGCTGAGAGCTCTGATACCACATCAACAGCTCAACCTGCTTTCATACTCAGCCACACTCAGGTGGCACAAATATCATATAAATTTCGTAGACAATTATAGTCAAAATAATCTAAGGATAGTAACACGGATAGTTGACTCCAAGGAAGTGGAGGCCTGATGGTCTTGGAGGCCTACTGCTACAGGCAACATGCATGAATGAAACCCCACCAGGAGTCTACACATTTACAAAAAATAGTGGCAGACACCAACAAAGTGGAATCAATTGCAATATAGTAGAATTAGTATAGCGGGGATGGACACCTCTTCCACTAGATCCATCCCAGCACATGGAGACTGTAATGGACAAGGTGGTGGAATCACTGTTCTGTATCCCTCTGAAAATCTGGAAGGGGCATAACTAGGTGGCCTACCAAATCACTAATCGGCAAGTGGCAGTAGGTGAAAACTGCGACCCAAGGAGGTACAAAGAGGTGGCACCAGGTACTACTCCATGATTGACCTACAGAAGGTGGCAGCTGACACCCTACAGCGAGTAAGCTGCTATAGCCCAAAGGAGGGATAAAAAATGCAGGCAGGTACTTTAGGGACACTGGAACCATGGGTGCAAATGGGGCCTGCTGAGGAGCAGAAAATCACTGGCAGGTGTGGGCTGGACCGGGTGATAGACAGATGGACACTGGCAGGTGCGATCTGGACAGGCTGATGGACAAAAGAGCACAGACAGGCACAAGGAGACGGGCACAGACAGGTAAGAGCACACGGGTACAGGGTAGACAAGCAGACAGGCAGACCTGGAGAACCTAACAACTAGCAAGCATGCAAGGCAAACTAACAACTTAGCTCAGGCACCTCCATATTGGAGAAGCTTTAAATAAAAGGAGTCACCCAGCTATAGGTTGGGAATACCTTAAGTTGATGTGAGCAGTCGCTTTAAAAGGGAGGGAGTGCACTCATGCACCCTCTAAGCATAGTTCCCGGTCCTACAACTGAACCTTGGAGGACACTGACACATAGGGGGCGAGATGGGGAGGTGGTATGTGAGTGGGAGACACTGAATGTCTTGTCTGTTAGGTACGAGGAGATCCAACAAAGGGCCAAGTCTGTAATGTCAATAAATCAGAAAGTCTGTAGTAAGAGGGAATGGTCCACTGTCTCAAAGACAGATGCCAGGTCCACTAGAAGGAGGAGGACAAACTCGTGTCACTTTCATTTGGCGGTTAGTAGGGTGTTGGTGACTTTATTCAGGGCAGTTTCAGTGGAATGGTGCGGTCTGAAGTCAGATTGTAAGCGGTCAAAGAGGGAGCAGGAGGAGAGGTGGGAGGACAGCTCAAAATGGACGTGTTGTTCCAGTAGTTTGGAGGCATAGGGGAGAAATGAAATGGGCAGATAGGTAAGCAGAGAATGGGTCAAGGGTGGGCTTTTTGAGAATGATTGTGATTGAGATATGTTTCAATCAGGGTGGAAGACACCAGTTGTTAGTGACAGGTTGAAGAGGTGGGTTAGGCTTGTGATGAAGACTGTGATAAAGTTTGGAATGAGGTGGGACGTTATTGTGTCAATTTCACAGGTGGTGAGGCAAAGTATTGAGCTAAGATGAGAGGGAGGAGGAACTGGTGGATGCAGGAAAGAATTGAAAGTACTGAATAGCTGTTTAGGGTTGTGAGACAGGTATGATATGAGGGATGAGAAGTCAGTTTATTTTGCTGCAGTCAGGATTTTCAATGGGAGGCATTTTTACAACTTCTGTTACTGGACGGGCAACTCAGCTCCCTTTCTTTGGCAGCCGTAGAACGGTATGCTTTGTAGATGAGAGCCAGAAAGAATATGTGCTCCAATAGATGGAAAGTGCTGCCTCAAGTGGCCTCTGCTTCTTTTTCTCCACCTTAACATCACACACAGTACATTCCTCAGTGGTGGCACCCCAATTCCCCTTTTTTTCTCCCATATCACAACTTTCCAAGCTCCCAACTGACTGTTGGAAACCACAGATGGCTGAGTCTGCAGATCTCTTCACACATTGCATGCTATGGGCATAGGAAGTGTACTCTAAAGATTCACAGAGTCAAGAGAAGGAAATCATCTGGACCGATGGCCAAACTTTTTCTCACTTTGATCCATGGCCAGACGAAGCTTGGTCTGAGCATAAACCAAACCCTTGTCAACAGATGTTAACCCCTTTGGGTAAAGGTGATCCATTTGTGATGAGACTTAGATATTTGAGGTGGCTGTGGACTGTACTGTGCTGTCAAGGCAGGAAGAGGAGGAGGGTGACTGTCAGGGCGAGGAGTGGGAGAACAGAGAGGATGACGATGAGGTAGTAGATCACACTTAGTGTAAACCCAGAGGTATACAGCTGAATAGCTCAGCAGAGGAGGAGAAGGAAGGCGAGGAGGTTACGTGGACACAAAGTTATGCAACCACGAAAACCAATGCATCCTGAGGCCCAACTCTGGCAGTGGACAGCAGCGTTCGCGGTTCTGCAGTTCCCTAGCTTGGGTCTTTTTCATACTGGCAAAAATCTAAAAATCATGTTATCTGTCAACTTTTTTAAAAACCTAGTAGAGTAAAAAAATGAAATAATTTCAGTACTACATGCATGACCTGGCACATGAGCGATTAACATGTGTTAATCTGGTAATGTCACAGTGCTAAAATGTAGACTAACTTGTCTCGCCAACCACCGTCCACCCCATCAACCACATCTTCTGATTCTTCCTCCTCCCTCACTGTGGCAAGTGTTGTCACACAGGTCTTCAGGCGAAGAACCTCCACTTGTTTACCCCCTACAGTTCTGACTGAGAACCTTTCAGCTGATACAGAATTGGACATGCCTGCTGTTTTTGACTGATCTTACATACCAAGCATACCCCATCTTTCTCAATCCACCGTAACATCTCCGCCTGCACCTCTCATAGTCCAGCAGCATGTTGTATTCACCCTACTCTACCCTGTGTCAGCACAGCAGCAAACCCTCATTTGTGCAGTTGTGCTCACGTAAAAGATTCTTTACTCTTACACATGGCAAAGTTAACAGCTCGAATTTCACAACCTTCAATCTAATAATAATAACCTTTATTTATATATCGCAAACACATTCCGCATAGCTTTACAAGTCAGCAGTTCATATAAAACAGTCAAAAGTTACAAAGTTTAAGAATCAAACAATTAAAGCAAAAAGAATGATGACCCTCCTCTTCAGAGCTTACAATCTACAATGAGGTGAAGGTGACACCAATCACAGGTGCTTATTTACAATGATGGTACAACCATCTTAAGGAAATAGGGGGTAGATAAAGGCTGCATGAAACTTTTGGGTATGGTTGAGTTTGATGGCGACTTATGTTCCAAATGTAACGGGTCTGGGAGGCGGAACTTCTGAGCTTTATTATACAAGGAGGCTTTCCTTGTAAAGGAGCGGGTGGCGCCCGGGGAGACGGATAGGAAGTCACTGCAAGTGACGGGGGCAGTCTCTGGATAGACAGGCGGGTAGTCACGGCAAGTGACCGGGGCAGTCTCTGGTTAGACAGGCGGGTAGTCACGGCAAGTGACCGGGGCAGTCTCTGGTTAGACAGGCGGGTAGTCACGGCAAGTGACCGGGGCAGTCTCTGGGTAGACAGGCGGGTAGTCACGGCAAGTGACCGGGGCAGTCTCTGGGTAGACAGGCAGGTAGTCACGGCAAGTGACCGGGGCAGTCTCTGGGTAGACAGGCAGGAAGTCACGGCAAGTGACCGGGGCAGTCTCTGGTTAGACAGGCAGGAAGTCACAGCAAGTGACCGGGGCAGTCTCTGGTTAGACAGGCAGGAAGTTACAGCAAGTGACCGGGCAGTCTCTGGATAAACAGGCAGGCAAGGAGCCGGGGCAGTCTTTGACTGGACAGGTATATACGACCTGAGATGGTGGAGCCTCCCGGTAGGCTAGCAGGCAGATGACAGATGAGCGCCCCCAAGTGAGCAGGCGAGAGTCTCTGGAACAGCCGATGAACACCGCAGGTGATGGTCGAACCTTCAGGTGGGCTTGCAGTCAGATGGCAGATGAGTTCTCCCAAGTAAGCAGGCGAGAGTCTCTGGAATTGCCGATGGTCACCGCATGTGACGGCCGAACCTCCAGGCAGGCTTGCAGGCAGGTAGCAGACAGCAAACTGGCAGGAAACAGGCAGGTAACTGGAAACGGACCCTGAGGGCTGAAGCAGAGTAAACAGTGCAACAACAACATTGCTCGGGCACCTCCATTAAGGAGGAAGTACTTTATATAGGGTGGAGTCCTCCGGCATTGGCCGGGGACCTTTTTGAAAGATGCGCGCGGCCCCTTTAAGAGCGGGGAAGGGCGCGGGCGCGCGCCCTAAGTCCAGCAGCAGGGAAGGAGCGCGCGGCCCCAGCAGGGCAGAAGGAGGACGCTGAGCGCGGGTAAGGGGGGGCGACGTCCCTGCCTGGCAGAGGACGCTGTCGCAGGGGAACAGCGTCCCTGCCTGGCAGAAGGCAGGGACGCCGATGCTACAGTACCCCCCCCTTAGGCCCCCCCCTTTTTAGGCCAGAAAGAAATTTAGCTAGGATGAGAGGGGCATGGATGTTCTCCCGAGGCTCCCACGTTCTCTCCTCAGGACCAAACCCCTTCCAATCCACCAGAAAATAGGTCTTTCTTCCTACCCTTTTGGTGGCCAGAATGTTCTCTACCTCAAATTCGTCTTCAGCAGACACTGGAGCAGGAGGTGTACCTGTAGACTTGACAAAAGAGTTAAGTACCACCGGTTTGAGGAGAGATACATGGAAGGAGTTAGGAATCCGCAAATTGGCCCGGAGTTTCAATTTATAGGACACCGGGTTGATCTGACTGATGATCTCAAAAGGACCGATGAACCGAGGACCCAACTTGTAGGAAGGAATCTTGAGCCGGACATACTTGGATGAAAGCCAGACCTTATCCCCAGGACGGAATTGAGGAGGATCCAAACGTCTTTTGTCAGCATGTTTCTTCATGCGCTCGGATGACAGAATGAGTGGGACCGGGTACTCTCCCATATGGAGGAAAATTCGTTAACCAGAGATTCCGCAGCTGGATTGTCCACAGAGATGGAGACAGGAACAGGGATCCGGGGGTGTTGACCGAAGACTACAAAAAACGGAGATTTGGAGGAAGATTCACTCTCGTGATTGTTATAAGAGAATTCGGCCCAAGGCAGGAGATCCACCCAGTCAGAATGGTGGGCATTAACGAAGTGCCGAAGATAACTGGTCAGATTCTGATTGATTCGCTCACTTGTCCATTGGACTGCGGGTGGTAAGCGGAGGAGAAATCCAAGGTGACGTCTAGCAACTTACAAGTGGCTCTCCAGAACGTGAGGTGAACTGTACCCCACGATCCGACACAATGTGACGAGGCAGACCATGAAGACGGAAGATGTGGCGGATAAAGTCTTTAGCCAACTCGGGTGCAGACGGAAGCCCTGGCAGGGGAATGAAGTGAGCCATCTTGGAAAATCGGTCAACGACCACCCAAATGACCGTACAACCGGCAGAGACGGGCAGATCTGTTATGAAGTCCATGGCTATATGCTGCCAGGGAGCAGCGGGTACAGGAAGCGGAAGAAGACGGCCGGCAGGCAGGTGTCTCGGAACTTTGTTGCGGGCACAGGAGACACAGGCAGAAACAAAGTCTATTACGTCCTTGTGCAGGGTAGGCCACCAGTAATGCCGAGTAATGAGCTGGAGGGTCTTTTTCTGACCAGCGTGGCCAGCTAGTTTAGACGAATGACCCCAGTGTAGGATTCTCTCCCGATCGGTTACCGATACGAACGTCTTGCCAGGAGGGAGACGATTTAGACTCACGGGAGCCACCCGCATCACTCTGGCGGGATCGATGATATGTTTAGGTTCCTCCTCGAGATCCGACACCAGGAAGGACCGGGACAAGGCGTCCGCCTTGATGTTCTTGTCGGCCGGACGAAAATGTAACAGAAAATCAAAGCGGGCAAAAAACAAGGACCACCGGGCTTGGCGAGGGTTAAGTCTCTGGGCATGCTGGAGGTAAGCCAGATTTTTGTGGTCGAATGTACGTAGCCTCGAAGTCGCATCTCAACCGCGATGGCAATTGAGTCCTTATCGCTCTACAGACTCCGTGAGAGAGTAGACCTCGGCCCACTCCTCCAAATGTTTTGCCAGCTATGATAGGGCCTAACTATTGTACACTTCTGCCGAGTTGCGTCAGGCGTATGAAGAGTAATTTGGCGATGGCTCTCATGAGAAGAGTCGTCAGAAAGAGTGTAATGTATGTGGTACAGTTCATATAGCGTTTGTGCTTGGGTGCGATGAAAATACTTGAGACACAGGTTGATAAAGAAAGTCTTGTATTGCTTCATACAAATTGGCAAAAATAAACACACAGGTTGCAAACACAGAAGCAGGAGACACAGCAGGCCAGAGTAATCTAAGCTCAGCAATAACTCTCCAAACAGATTCAGATCTTCTTCTCTGTTACCGCAAGTCCATGCAAACGTGAGGCTCTCAAGAGCAGAGTTCAGAGTCCACAAGTGCTTCAGAGTTCCTCAGTAGGAATGGCTGGAGTACAAGGTCCAAGGCTTCAGGAGTCAGAACACAGGTTCACTGCAGGCTAGATTCTGAAGCACTGATTGCTCAGCTGTGGCTGTTTAAGAAGCAAACGGAGAGAATCAGGGCGGGAACATGCAAGCTGGAAAACTCCATTTTGACTGAGGGCAAGATAGCTGCAGCAAAACAGAAAGCAAAATGGCCGACGAACAAACTGAGTTTCAGAAACAGATACACAGAACCTTACATTACTCCCCCCTTAGGGACAACCTCCGGATGACCTCAGACCAGGCTTGTGTGGGTACCTCTGATGAAACTGACGGAGCAAGCGAGGAGCATTAACGTTATTGACTGGCTCCCATGAGTTGTCCTCCACTGGGTAGCCCTGCCATTTAATCAGATATTGTAACTGATTTCTATACAACCTGGAATCTAAAATCCTTTCCACCACAAATTCTCCTGACCATCGACTAGCACTGGGTCAGGGCAAGGAGAAGAACGTCCAGGAAACGTATTGGGTGTCGCAGCCTTTAGTAGGGATACATGAAAGACAGGGTGAATTCTCATAGTTCTGGGCAATTGAAGACGACAAGCAACGGCACTTATAATTTTACTGATTTTATAGGGTCCAATGTACTTATGTCCCAACTTAGACGATGGAATCCTTAACTTAAGATTTCTGGTTGACAGCCAGACCAGGTCTCCTACCTTAAAAGCTGGTGCAGGTTTACGAAATTTATCTGCTGCCTTCTTGTACCTTTCCTGAGCCGATTCCAGATTCTCCTTTAGAAGATCCATATTCTTCTGTAAAGTCGTGACTCTTTCAGCCACTGCTGGCAAAGGCGTCTCTATGGGAAATCGTGGTAGAATGTTAGGATGATAACCTAGATTAGAGTAAAAAGGAGACTGTTTAGTGGAGGCACTCTGAGAGTTGTTGTAAGAGAACTCAGCCAATGGAAGTAGATCCACCCAATCATCCTGTAGGTGGCAGATAAAGCAGCGGAGATACTGCTCCAGGGTTTGATTGGTTCGTTCGGTTTGTCCATTAGTCTGGGGATGAAAAGCAGAAGAAAGGTTTACTTTAATGTCCAATGCTGCACAGAAATTTTGCCAAAACCTAGAAGTGAATTGCACCCCTCGATCCGAAATAACCTCATCCGGTACTCCATGTAAACGAAACACATCTTTAATCATCAAATCTGATGTCTGTTTTGCAGTGGGTAAGCCGACACAAGGGATAAAATGAGCTGCCTTTGTTAGACGGTCAACCACCACTAGAATAGTGTTCTTCCCTTGAGAGGTTGGTAATTCCACAATGAAGTCCATAGAAATGGATCCCCACGGGCGGGACGGGGTGGGAAGAGGCTGTAACAGACCAGTTGGTGAAGAGCGAGGTGTTTTGCATCTTGCACAAACCTCACACGAAGTGACATAGTCCAAAACATCCTTCCTACAAGTGGGCCACCAAAAGAAACGAGAAAGAAATTCCTGTGTCTTTAGAATTCCTCTATGCCCGGCTATTTTGGAATCGTGAATGAGTTGCAATACTCTCAATCTGACTGTTTCAGGTATATACAGACGTTGTCCCAGAATCCACACACCATTCTTAAAGACAAGACTTACGTCCCTTGGGGGTTGAGCCAAAAAAGAATCCGCATGGTATGCTTCCTTGATGTCTTTAATTAGGTCTTGATGATGAATCACTCCTAGGAATCTAGAGTCAGGAAGAATAGTCTTAGGAGGAGTAATTGGACGTGTCTCTGCTGAGTAAATCCTAGAGAGTGCATCAGCCTTTCCATTGCGCGATCCTGGTCTATAAGAAATAATAAAATTAAATTGGTTTAAGAAAAGATTCCAGCGAGCCTGGCGAGGAGTCAGGCACTTAGCCGACCTGATAAACTCAAGATTACGATGGTCTGTCAGAACGACTATTTGCTGTGCAGCTCCTTGAAGAAGGTGTCTCCATTCTTTGAAGGCGGCAATAATGGCCAACAACTCTCTATTGCCCACATCGTAGTTCTTCTCAGCCGAAGACAACTGCTGGGAAAAGAAGGCACAGGGATGCAAGACATTCTTCTCACCTGTTCTCTGAGAGAGTATAGCTCCCACGGCACAGTCTGAAGCATCCACCTCTATTATGAAGGCAAGCTCTGGGTTGGGATGTACTAGGATAGGTGCAGTGGTAAATTTATCTTTTAGACGGGAAAATGCTTCCTGGGCTTGGGGAGTCCAGGAGAACTTAGACTCTTTCCGGGTAAGTTGGGTGATAGGTGACACTACCTCAGAGAAATTTCTAATGAAACGTCTATAGAAGTTTGCAAACCCGATGAAGCGCTGTACCTCCTTCACATTTCTAGGACTTGGCCAATCATTGATGGCTTGGGTTTTACTTCCATCCATACTAATTCCTTGTGTAGACAGTACATACCCCAGAAATTGAATTTCGGTCTTATGGAATTCACACTTTTCAAGCTTGATGTAAAGATGATTTTGTCTTAGACGTTCCAAGACCATTCTCACATGTCCATGATGTTCCTCTGTGGAGTTAGAAAAAATTAAAATATCATCCAAATAAATTACCACGAATGTATCTAGGAGATCCCTGAAGATGTCATTCACCAAGTGTTGGAAAGTGGCTGGGGCGGTACTCAGACCAAAAGGCATAACTAGATATTCAAAGTGTCCATAGCGTGACCTGAATGCAGTCTTCCATTCATCCCCAGGTCTAATACGGACTAAGTTATAGGCCCCACGAAGATCTAGTTTAGAAAAAATTTTGGCATGTCGCACTCTCTCCAATAACTCAGGGATTAAAGGCAATGGATAACGGTTTCTAATAGTAACCTTATTGAGTTCCCTATAGTCTACGCATGGTCTCAAGGATCCATCTTTCTTCTTTACAAAGAATATGGGTGCCCCTGCAGGAGATGAAGAGGGGCGTATGAAGCCCTTGGCTAGATTTTCATCTATGTACTCTTTTAAAGCCTTCAGCTCGGGCCCCGCCAGGGGGTAGATCTTACCAAAAGGTATCTCTGCTCCAGGCAATAATTCAATTGGACAATCATATGGACGGTGAGGAGGAAGCTGGTCAGCGTTCTTCTTGTCACATAAATCCACATAGTCCTGGTATACAGCTGGTAGTTCAGGGACTGACATGGTTCCTTTAGGAACAGAGCAAGCTGAAATTTTTGGACTCATCTGTTTCTCTGGAAAGTGTAATTCCTTGGTCTCCCAGTTAATGGTAGGATTCTGAGCCTGCAGCCATGGTAGCCCTAGAATAATGGGAAAGTGAGGAGAAGAGATAAGCATAAAGGACAGTTTCTCTTGATGATCTTTACCCATAAGAACCTTTAAAGGCTCTGTTTCCTGATCCACTGGTCCAGAGGTCAGCAGGGAGCCATCCACAGTTTCCATCTGTACTGGAGTAGCCTTCTTCACTGAACGTATTCCCTGTTTCAGAGCAAAGGAGACATCCATAAAATTTCCACTTGCACCTGAGTCGATCATAGCAGAGCTAGACACCCAGGCTGAGTCAACCCAGAGTTTGATGGAAAGAAAACAGTGAGAATTGTTTTTTTACAACTCAGCTGGGACACCGCTGAGGAAACTTGAAAGATGGCAGCATTTACACAGTCAACGTCCTCAGAGGTAACGGAGTTTAAGTCCGAGAAATCAAGATCTGTTGCTGCAGATCTCTCTGGAGCCTGAGGCTCGGACCTGACAGATCCCCTCTCGCAACACTCACAATGAATGAGTGCTGCAGTAGTCTTGCGAGAACGGCTGGGCAGTTAATAATAAAGTGCCCTGACTTACCACAATAAAAACATAGATTCTCCTTAAAACGATGTTCCTTGCGTGCATCACTAACCCGTCGTAGTAAAGAGTCTACCTGCATGGGTTCAGGTTCAGGTTCCCGTGTAATCCTATTCAAAGGTTCCTTAGCTGGAGAGGAAGGTAGGAAAAGGTTAGTACGATTGCTTTCGAACCATCTCTCTTGCCTGCGTTCAGTTAAACGAGTATCAATACGGATGCAGTAGTTAATAAAGTCACCTAACGCAGTGGGAGGGTCGGCACGAGCAAGTTCATCCTTAATCAGTGGGGATAACCCCTTTTGAAAAATAGATTTTTTGGCGGAATTGTCCCAGGTGGTATCAAGGGCCCATCTCCTGAAATCCAAGGCATATTCAGCTACCGAGTGCTTACCTTGGCGCAAAGCTAACATGGCTGCTTCAGCTGTTGCTCCTCGATTGGGGTCATCAAACACCTGCCCCATGGCTGAAATAAAATCATCAAGGTGATTCAAACAATCATCCTCAGTCTCAATCAGAGGGTTTGCCCACATCAAAGCCTTGTTGGTAAGCAACATAATTATAGTAAGCACCTTAGATCGTTCAGTAGGAAATTGTGAAGCATGTGCAGAAAAAAAAAGATTGCATTGATTAACAAATCCCCTGAATTTTTCACGTTCACCACCAAAACGAAAAGGGGGCAACTTGGGAATCCCAGAACTCGGGGCCACGGCAGGAGCCTGGACTCGCCCCTCCAGAACCTCAATCCTGGCTCGCAAATCCTGGGTAGTCTGTCCAACCACTTGCAAATTGTGATTATTTAGGTCCTGAAGATTTGTAAAACGGGTCTTTATATTCTGCAAATCTGCAAGGATATTATCAGTCACTCCGCAAAGTTCCTTTATGCGGGCCTCCATTTTCCAGATCTTTTAAGACAGGATACTGGAAGAAGAGAAAAAAAAAAAAAAACAATAGTGTTCACCTGTGGCAACACTGAAGAAAGAAAAAACTTAAGGGAACTGCTCACCTGGAATGGTTGTGAGAAGTCACAACCACTGTCATCACAGAAAGTACAACCGGACATCCGATATCCACAGTACAGCAGACAAGCCTTTCCAGACCCAGCAGACACTAACGTTTGGCTTCAGAATCTTGTAATGTATGTGGTACAGTTCATATAGCGTCTTGTGCTTGGGTGCGATGAAAATACTTGAGACACAGGTTGATAAAGAAAGTCTTGTATTGCTTCATACAAATTGGCAAAAATAAACACACAGGTTGCAAACACAGAAGCAGGAGACACAGCAGGCCAGAGTAATCTAAGCTCAGCAATAACTCTCCACAACAGATTCAGATCTTCTTCTCTGTTACCGCAAGTCCATGCAAACGTGAGGCTCTCAAGAGCAGAGTTCAGAGTCCACAAGTGCTTCAGAGTTCCCCAGTAGGAATGGCTGGAGTACAAGGTCCAAGGCTTCAGGAGTCAGAACACAGGTTCACTGCAGGCTAGATTCTGAAGCACTGATTGCTCAGCTGTGGCTGTTTAAGAAGCAAACGGAGAGAATCAGGGCGGGAACATGCAAGCTGGAAAACTCCATTTTGACTGAGGGCAAGATAGCAGCAGCAAAACAGAAAGCAAAATGGCCGACGAACAAACTGAGTTTCAGAAACAGATACACAGAACCTTACAAAGAGTTTGGAGAAGAAGCCGCAAGATACCATCCTCCCGGATGAAGATTTTTGAGTAAGTACCGCTCCGGCTCCAGAAGAGGAAGCGTCCACCTCCAGGAAGAACTGCTTGTTACCGTCCGGGCGATGCAGCACTGGAGCGGAAGAGAAGGCCTGTTTAAAGAAAGAAAGGCCTCCTCTGCTTCGGGCGTCCACTGTTTGGGATTAGCATCCTTGCGGGTGAGCGCGGAGATTGGAGCAGTCCGGGAAGAGAAGTGTGGTATGAAGAGTCGGTAATAATTGGCGAATCCCAGGAACCGCTGAATGGCCTTCAACCCCTCCGGTCGGGGCCATTTCTCGATGGCAGACAGTTTCTCCGGATCCATTCGTAGGCCTGTCTGAGAAATGATGTAGCCCAAAAACGGAAGCGAGGTCTGCTCAAAGAGGCACTTCTCATATTTGGCGAAGAGGTGATTCTGCCTGAGCCTGAGCAGAACCTGATGAACATCCCTCCGGTGAGACTGGAGATCCGGAGAGAAGACCAAGATGTCGTCTAGGTACACCACAACGCAGGAGTAGAGAAGGTCCCGGAAGATGTCATTGACCAACTCCTGAAAGACTGCTGGAGCATTACAGAGACCAAAGGGCATAACCAAATACTCGTAGTGGCCGTCCCGGGTATTGAATGCCGTCTTCCATTCATCTCCCCGACGGATACGGACCAGGTTATATGCCCCACGGAGATCCAGTTTGGTGAAGATTCTAGCCCCCCTCAGACGATCAAACAATTCTGGAATGAGCGGAAGAGGGTACTTATTCTTCACCGTGATCAAATTTAGGCCTCTGTAGTCAATACAGGGACGGAGAGAGCCGTCTTTCTTTTTTACGAAGAAGAAACCTGCTCCCGCTGGGGAGGTGGATTTCCGGATGAATCCCTTAGCCAAATTCTCCTCGATATATTCGGACATCGACCTGGTCTCAGCAGCGGACAATGGGTAAATTCGCCCACGGGGAGGCGTAGTACCGGGTTGCAGGTCGATAGGGCAATCATATGATCTGTGTGGGGGTAATGTCTCTGCTTCCTTTTTATTAAAGACATCAGCGAAAGACCAATATGGAATCGGGAGCCCTGGTAGATTAGTTGGTGTAGGAGAAGGACGGACGGGATGAACAGGAACCAAGCAAGTTTTATGACAGTCCTGTCCCCAGCGAAGAATCTCTCCATTCTGCCAGTCGAGCACGGGTGCATGCTTTTGGAGCCAAGGCAGACCTAGTAAGAAAGCATGTGAGAGTGTCATGTGTGCATTGCCACGAAGATCGTCGCGGTTGCACATTTTGACTTCTCACAGCTGATCTGCTGTTTCTTTGTGTTTGGCAGCTAGGGAGTTAATTCTGTCTGTGCTCGGTGCTGGGACTGGGTGCAGTTTCTCCCGGCTGCAATTGATTATTTGTTGATTGGTTTCCTTTAAATTCCTGGTTGTCTGTTTGGGGAGTTGCCAGTGAAACCTTCATGCAGACCACAGATAGGAATGAATCTGTATAGACTTTAGTTGTGAGCTCCTTAGTTGTTCTAAGCTCAACTTGGTTAGAGTTTATTTCCCAGACCATTTATGTTCCTTTGGTGTTTGAGTGTGTATGCAAGCGAGTGTTATCCTGTCTGTCTTATATGTCTAATCTGTGTATTTAGTTGAGATCAGCCCATATCCCTTTGGTGGTAGTCAGGATACTTCTTAGGACTGATTACAGGGTTCAGGGTCTGATAGGAGACAGGGTTAGGTTGGAGACTTGGACCTCTGAACCATTATCAGTACCTCCAAGGTGAGGGATTAGTTAGGACCCCAGTTTAGGGTCAGGTTAGATCCCGGTCCACCTCTTTCCTGTTTCAGCTCATCAAGTCCTCAAGATTAACCCTGAGTTCAGCAGATATCGTGTCAGGTAAATCTATTCTATACTTACATGCTGATGTTGCTATACTAGTTGTTGTATAGAGTGTGGTTCCTGTATTAATAGTTTACTGACATTGTATACATATCATTAGACAGCGTGACATTTTCACTGGCCATAAAAATTATCTCCAGTTACCATGGATCCAGTAGCCCAGCTGGCTCTGCAGTTGCAGGGATTATCCATGGAGCTGACGGACATTAAGTCCAAAGTTTTGTCTCCCCTGGAGCAAACCAGAGTTGAACCTAAAGTAGCTCTCCCGGACAGGTTCACTGGTGGGCGAGACAAATTTTTCACCTTGCGGGAGGCATGTAAATTGTATTTTCGGCTTCGGCCTCGATCATCAGGGAGTGATGAGCAGAGAGTGGGAATTGTTATCTCACTTCTGCAAGGGGACCCTCAATCCTGGGCATTTTCCCTTCCTCCGGGATCCCCGGCTCTACTGTCTGTAGATCAATTTTTTACTGCCCTGGGATTGGTATATGATGACCCAGATCGGGTCTCTCTTGCTGAGACAAAATTACGTAAGATACAGCAGGGAGATCGTCCTGCAGAGGAATTTGCTTCTGAGTTTCGTAGATGGGCCACAGATACTCAATGGAATGACCCAGCTCTTAGGAGCCAGTTTTGTCATGGGCTTTCTGATAAATTAAAAGACGTTTTGGCTCAGTATGAGTCTCCTCATTCACTGGAGGCTGCTATGGCCTTAGCTATCCGTACTGATAGACGGCTTCGGGAGAGGGGTGAGGTAACCCCACTCCCTGTTGTTTCTCCACCTACCACTAAAGTCCCTTATGTTGAGGTTCCCCTTGTCTGTTCGGATGAGCCTATGCAGTTGGGAGGGACATCATTTCGTAGGAGGGGATTGGCGGTACGCCGCAGGACTAGAAGATGTTTTTTCTGCGGGAAAGAGGGACATTTTGTTGGAGAATGTCCATCCCGTGCCTTGTTGAGCCAAAAGTCGCCGGAAAACTGTTAATCCCAGGTTGTGTGGTGGACGACAACCTGGGAGTATGTATTTCATCCGCCAGTTCTTCTCAGTTCCTTGTACCAGCGGAGGTGGTAGTTGGTACGAGAGTGGAGAGATTGTCTGTTCTTCTTGATAGTGGTTCCGGGGCTAATCTGGTTGACGCTCAGTTTGCTCAGGCTCAAGGTATGCATCTGAGTGTATTGGTCAAACCGATCCCTATATTCTCCATTGACGCCAGGCCTCTCGGCCAAGGTAGCTTTGTTCATGAGGTTCATAACATTGACCTTCGGGTAGGGGCAATACATAGGGAACAATTATCTTGTTATGTGTTGGAGGGTCTACCTACTCCCATTGTGTTGGGACTTCCTTGGTTGGTTAAACATAACCCTGTGATTAATTGGCAGTCCAGAGAAATAAGCCAATGGGGTGAGTTTTGCAAAAGCAACTGCATGAACACAGTCATCAGTGCGGTCGTGCCTAGTACATTGCCTCCTTTTTTGGAGGATTTTGGGGATGTTTTCTCTGAGGAGGGGTGTCAGGAGTTGCCTCCTCATCGCGTGTATGACTGCTCTATTAATCTCCTTCCTGATGCTAAGTTGCCTAAAGCTAGGTTGTATAATCTTTCTGGTCCTGAGAGGCAGGCTATGAAAGATTATATTTCTGAAAGTCTGGCCAAAGGGCATATTAGACCTTCATCTTCCCCAGTAGCCGCGGGGTTCTTCTTTGTGAAGAAGAAAGATGGAGGCCTACGCCCTTGCTTGGATTTCCGCGAACTTAATCGGATTACTGTTCGAGATCCGTATCCACTCCCTCTTATTCCTGATCTCTTCAATCAAATTGTTGGCGCCAAATGGTTCTCTAAATTGGATCTCAGGGGGGCGTATAATCTGATTAGGATAAAAGAGGGGGATGAGTGGAAAACGGCGTTTAACACGCCGGAGGGACATTATGAGAACCTAGTCATGCCTTTTGGTCTGACTACTGCACCAGCAGTATTCCAACATTTTGTTAATGACATTTTTCGTCACCTTGTGGGGCTGTTTGTGGTTGTATATTTGGACGACATTTTAATTTACTCGCCAGATCTTGTGTCTCATCAGGAGCATGTGAGACAGGTGTTGTAGATCTTGCGAGACAATAAACTATACGCCAAACTGGAGAAGTGTGTATTTGCCGTACAGGAACTTCAGTTTTTGGGTTTTTTGGTGTCAGCCTCCGGTTTCCGTATGGACCCTGAAAAGGTGAGAGCAGTGCTTGAATGGGATCAGCCAGGGGATCTTAAGGCTCTGCAGCGTTTTTTGGGGTTTGCTAACTACTACCGGAAATTTATTTGTAATTTCTCATCTGTCGTCAAACCTCTCACTGACATGACAAGAAAAGGGACGGATTTTTCTAAATGGTCGGACAAAGCTTGCCAAGCCTTTTCCTCTTTGAAGAAATGTTTTGCTTCGGCACCCGTTCTCATCCAACCAGATGCATCTCAGCCGTTCATTGTGGAGGTGGATGCGTCTGACGTAGGGGTGGGTGCTATATTGTCCCAGGGTCCGTCCCCTGGTAAATGGCATCCGTGCGCTTTCTTTTCTAAGAAATTGTCGTCCGCCGAAAGGAATTATGATATCGGCAATAGGGAACTTTTGGCCATTAAGTTAGCTTTTGAAGAATGGCGTCACTTTTTGGAGGGGGCAGTCCACCCGGTTACCGTTAGTACTGATCACAAGAACCTGTTGTATTTGGAATCCGCTAAGCGTCTGAATTCCAGACAAGCTCGATGGTTGTTGTTTTTTACCAGGTTTAATTTTGTCGTCACTTATCGCCCGGGGTCTAAGAATGTAAAGGCTGATGCCTTGTCTCGCAGTTTCCCAGGGGCCGGGAAAACGGATGACCCGAGTCCTATCCTTCAGGAGGGGGTGGTAGTGTCGGCTGTATTTTCTGAGCTTGAGGAGGAGGTGTTAGAGGCTCAGGGGGACGCCCCTGCAGGACCTCCAGGAGACTGTTTGTCCCAAATCTGTTGAGACAAAAGGTTATTGAGGCACATCATAATTCTGCTCTAGCAGGACATCCAGGGAGTAAGGCTACTTTAGATCTCCTTTCTCGCTGGTTTTGGTGGCCTAATGCTAATAAAGATGTTATAACTTTTGTCGCGTCATGTGGGGTGTGTGCTCGCTCTAAAACCCCTCATACCCGTCCGTCTGGGACCCTTTTACCCTTGAAACTTCCGGAGCGTCCATGGACTCATTTATCTATGGACTTCATTACGGACCTTCCTCCGTCGTCAGGGAATACTGTCATACTGGTGGTTGTTGACAGGTTCAGTAAGATGGCACATTTCGTTGCTCTTCCTGCACTCCCTAATGCTAAAACTCTGGCGCAGGTGTTCATTAGGGAGATCGTTAGACTTCATGGGTTGCCTTCTGATGTGGTGTCAGATAGGGGGTCTCAGTTTGTGTCCAAATTTTGGAGGGCATTTTGTTTACGTCGGGGATGCAATTGTCATTTTCCTCGGCTTTTCATCCGCAGACCAATGGTCAGACAGAGCGTCTGAATCAGAGTTTAGAGACATATCTCCGGTGTTTTGTTTCAGAGAACCAAGAGGACTGGTCTTCTTTCTTGCCTCTGGCAGAGTTCGCTCTTAACAACAGGCGGAGCGAGTCCACTGGTAAGTCCCTGTTTTTTGGGGCATATGGTTTCCATCCCCAGTTTTTTACTTTCAATGGGGGGGCCCTTCTGGGGTTCCTGAGGAGGAGCGTTTCTCGTCGTCACTTGCTTCTGTGTGGAGAGGTGTATTGAATAATCTGAGTGCGATGGGGAACCGTTACAAACGTATGGCTGATAGGAGGAGAGTTTCTGGTCCAGATCTGAATGTGAACGATCTGGTATGGTTGTCTACCAGGAATATAAAACTTAAGTGCCCTCCTGGAAACTGGGTCCCAGATTCATCGGGCCGTACAGGATCAGTTCCATAATTAATCCTGTGGCATTTCGTCTGGACCTCCCTCCTACGTTTAAAATTCATAATGTGTTCCACAAGTCATTACTTAAAAGGTATGTGGCACCAGTCATACCGTCACCTCTACCTCCTCCTCCTGTGTTGGTCAATGGTAACTTGGAATTTCAAGTATCAAAGATCATTGACTCACGTCTGAATCGCCGGTCCCTTCAGTACTTGGTACATTGGAAGGGGTATGGTCCAGAGGAGAGGACGTGGGTCCCTGCGTCTGATGTTAACGCAGATCGTTTGGTTCGGACCTTCCACAGAACTCACCCGGGCAGGCCTGGCCCTGAGGGTCCGGAGGCCCCTCGTAGAAGGGGGGGTACTGTCATGTGTGCATTGCCACGAAGATCGTCGCGGTTGCACATTTTGACTTCTCACAGCTGATCTGCTGTTTCTTTGTGTTTGGCAGCTAGGGAGTTAATTCTGTCTGTGCTCAGTGCTGGGACTGGGTGCAGTTTCTCCCGGCTGCAATTGATTATTTGTTGATTGGTTTCCTTTAAATTCCTGGTTGTCTGTTTGGGGAGTTGCCAGTGAAACCACCTTCATGCAGACCACAGATAGGAATGAATCTGTATATACTTTAGTTGTGAGCTCCTTAGTTGTTCTAAGCTCAACTTGGTTAGAGTTTATTTCCCAGACCATTTATGTTCCTTTGGTGTTTGAGTGTGTATGCAAGCGAGTGTTATCCTGTCTGTCTTATATGTCTAATCTGTGTATTTAGTTGAGATCAGCCCATATCCCTTTGGTGGTAGTCAGGATCCTTCTTAGGACTGATTACAGGGTTCAGGGTCTGATAGGAGACAGGGTTAGGTTGGAGACTTGGACCTCTGAACCATTATCAGTACCTCCAAGGTGAGGGATTAGTTAGGACCCCAGTTTAGGGTCAGGTTAGATCCCGGTCCACCTCTTTCCTGTTTCAGCTCATCAAGTCCTCAAGATTAACCCTGAGTTCAGCAGATATCGTGTCAGGTAAATCTATTCTATACTTACATGCTGATGTTGCTATACTAGTTGTTGTATAGAGTGTGGTTCCTGTATTAATAGTTTACTGACATTGTATACATATCATTAGACAGCGTGACAGAGAGTCCAGGCAGAACATGAAACGAGATGCTCTCAGAATGCAGCATTCCTACCTGCAGGGTTATGGCTTCAGTGATAAGTTGAATGGGACGTGGCAGGAGACCTCCATCCACAGCAGCAACAGATACTGGTTCAACCAGAGGTTTGGTAGGAATGTGATATTTCTCTACTAGAGCCTGTGAAACAAGATTCCCGGCTGCTCCAGAATCAAGTTGGGCAAGTTCGAAATAACGGTTCTCACCGAGGAGAATTGAGACTGACAACAGCAGAGATGAAGAGGATTTATTTTTGTCTAGGTGGACCTCTCCGAGCGAACCTAGACACAGGCGTTTCCCGACCTCTCTGGGCAGGTACGGATCCAGTGCTCCTTACTGCCACAGTAGAAGCAACTCCTCTCGGTACGGGCTTTGACCATCTTGGTCTGGTCGACTTGCATAGGCTCAGAAGAGTGTACCTGAGGAGAAACGGAAGGAGTTACAGGTCTCTGAAAAGAAGGAGCAAGACGAGGAAACCTTCTCTCACGGGTGGCCTCTTTAGCGCGCTCCTGGAACCGTAGATCAATTCGATTGGCGAGATTTATTAGGTCATCGAGAGAGGTTGGAATGTCCCGACCAGCAAGTTCATCTTTAATGCGGCCGGACAGACCCTCCCAGAAGACTGAGATCAGAGCGTCATTATCCCAAGCTAGCTCCGAGGCAAGGGTACGGAACCGTATGGCATATTGACCCACGGTGAGACTCTCCTGACGGAGACGCAGCAGAGAAGATGCAGAGGAGGTCTTCCATCCGGGTTCATCGAATACCCTCCGGAAGGCTGAGAGAAAAGCAGACAGGTCAGACACCAGAGGATCCTCTCTCTCCCAAAGAGGATTTAGCCAGGTCAGGGCCTCTCCGGTGAGATGGGACATGATGAAGGCAATTTTGGCCCGGTCGGAGTTAAACTGGTGTGCCAGGAGTTCAAAATACAGGGTGCATTGGTTAATGAAACCCCGAGCCAGAGCAGGGTCGCCTCCAAACCGAGGAGGAGCTGAAAGTCGAGGTCCAGGAAGAGAAACCACGGAATTGGTAAGCAGCGGATCTGCCGGATTGCGAGTCATGGCGCCCGCGGTGGTTGCTGGTGAAGTAGTCAGGGTGTCCAGGCGGGAATTAACATTCCGCAGGTGACCCAGGATGGACTCCTGTTGAGACCTCTGACGAGACAGTTCATGACACAGGTCAGAGAGCGAAGGGGTTTGGGTGCCACCGGGTTCCATGGCCCGAGCAAACTGTAACGGGTCTGGGAGGCAGAACCTCTGAGCTTTATTATACAAGGAGGCTTTCCTTGTAAAGGAGCGGGTGGCGCCCGGGGAGACGGATAGGAAGTCACTGCAAGTGACGGGGGCAGTCTCTGGATAGACAGGCGGGTAGTCACGGCAAGTGACCGGGGCAGTCTCTGGTTAGACAGGCGGGTAGTCACGGCAAGTGACCGGGGCAGTCTCTGGTTAGACAGGCGGGTAGTCACGGCAAGTGACCGGGGCAGTCTCTGGGTAGACAGGCGGGTAGTCACGGCAAGTGACCGGGGCAGTCTCTGGGTAGACAGGCAGGTAGTCACGGCAAGTGACCGGGGCAGTCTCTGGTTAGACAGGCAGGAAGTCACAGCAAGTGACCGGGGCAGTCTCTGGTTAGACAGGCAGAAGTCACAGCAAGTGACCCTCACGACCGGGGCAGTCTCTGGATAAACAGGCAGGCAAGGAGCCGGGGCAGTCTTTGACTGGACAGGTATATACGACCTGAGATGGTGGAGCCTCCCGGTAGGCTAGCAGGCAGATGACAGATGAGCGCCCCCAAGTAAGCAGGTGAGAGTCTCTGGAACAGCCGATGAACACCGCAGGTGATGGCCGAACCTTCAGGTGGGCTTGCAGTCAGATGGCAGATGAGTGCTCCCAAGTAAGCAGGCGAGAGTCTCTGGAATTGCCGATGGTCACCGCATGTGACGGCCGAACCTCCAGGCAGGCTTGCAGGCAGGTAGCAGACAGCAAACTGGCAGGAAACAGGCAGGTAACTGGAAACGGACCCTGAGGGCTGAAGCAGAGTAAACAGTGCAACAACAACATTGCTCGGTCACCTCCATTAAGGAGGAAGTACTTTATATAGGGTGGAGTCCTCCGGCATTGGCCGGGGACCTTTTTGAAAGATGCGCGCGGCCCCTTTAAGAGCGGGGAAGGGCGCGGGCGCGCGCCCTAAGTCCAGCAGCAGGGAAGGAGCGCGCGGCCCCAGCAGGGCGGAAGGAGGACGCTGAGCGCGGGTAAGGGGGGTGACGTCCCTGCCTGGCAGAGGACGCTGTCGCAGGGGAACAGCGTCCCTGCCTGGCAGAAGGCAGGGACGCCGATGCTACACCAAAAAGTAAAGAATAAACTATAGATATATAAAAAGAACTTTGATTAGGGAATGGCATCAAATCGGCCTGTATTTATTTATTGGGTTAAAAACAGGATTGTTTTTGGCAGCGAGGAGTGTAGGGTGATCGTGGAGTTAGCAGCGATCGCACGGCTGGATATACACATATTCCATGTGTTCTAATCTGGACATGGATAAGCCATATGCTCACTATTACTTTTCTGAGAACTAATTATTGTGGACAGCCTGTGGCCTCCTCGGATTATTAGTTGCTCAATCCTGTCAACGTGTGGACAATAGAGGCCAGCTGAGAGCTATTCGCAACAGAGATCACAAAGCTTGTTTCTGTATGACTCATGGTCTGTGATCTCTGTGATTATTGCATGACCACTCCAATCTGTTGGCCACGGAAATGCAACCTTTCTGCCTTATGGATACGGACAGTTTCCAAAAGCTGATGGCCGTGCCAGTCCCCCAAGTACCAGTTGCTCAGTCGCAATTACTTCTCTAAGAAAGATGTGCCTGCCCTACAGCAACAAGTTGCAGACATCACCCGTTCCCTGAAAAATTCTATGTCTGCCAGGATGCATTTCAACAATGACATCTGGGTGAGTAAGCATGGACAGGGGAGTTACATCTAGATGACTGGGCACTGGGTTACTCTGGTGGCTGTAGGGGCAGTTGGGGAAGTGGCTGCTCCACAAGTCTTGCAATTCCCAAGGCTTGCAGGGCGCTTTAGAATGGAGAAATAAACCACTACACACCATAAGATGGATAACTAAACTACTAGATAACAGGGGTGGGAGAACTAAACTACTAAAAAGCTAGGGTTGTAGAACTAAACCACTACACACCA
Source organism: Oophaga sylvatica (assembly GCA_033576555.1). Lineage (NCBI taxonomy): Eukaryota > Metazoa > Chordata > Amphibia > Anura > Dendrobatidae > Oophaga > Oophaga sylvatica. The sequence continues at coordinate 134,657,325 of JARQOD010000001.1, read as the reverse complement.
TATGATGAATAACTAAACTAATAAGTAAAAAAATTGGCACACGCACTGTGGTAATGCGAAGTGCTGGAGTAACAGACCATAGAGGTCCTGATACCAATAGGTTAAATTCACCGCACACTCTTAGTGGAATATCTTTCAGAGATGCAGAATTTATTAAAGATATACAAATAGCAATTTACAATGGAAAAAGAGCGATTGTGATACAAATTACTTACATTTCGACCCCCCCGGGGTCTTAATCATGAGTCGCTGTAAAATAAGAAAGAGCAAATATAAATAAAAATAATAAGATACAATGAAATAAAGAGCAAGGCAAAACAATGCAATAATCCCTAATAACAAATATTCAAACTAAAACTAATAGACAACAGGCTTGGGTTGGAGAACTAAAGCAGTAGACACCAAGGTGTCACTAGATACCAAGTCTTGTAATCCCCAGGGCTTGTGGAACAAACCTCTGTATGTAACAGTTCCTGCAGTGATTCTGTCTCCTCCACCTGCACCCTTAACCTCTGCCTTAATTAAACACATGTTCCAAAATTGCAGAGAGAATCCCTCCCCCACCTCCGTACTGCGCAGCTAGGGCTCACCATAATCAGGCAGTGTTTACAATAATATGCCTTGGAGATCGCAGTCATACAGATCAACAGTTATGGACAGCTATACATGCCAAGTTTGAGCAATGGCTGTCTACACTCAACCTGGAGACAGGGAAGGCCGTGTGCGATAATGGTGCAAAACTGGTGGCCGCCCCACACCAGGTCAACCTTACACAAGTGCCTTGCATGGTTTGCATCCTCAACCTGATGGTGCAGCAATTCCTTTGCCACTGTCCCAGCCTGGATGTGCTGCTGTAGTAACTAAAGTCCATTTGACGTCCACCATTCCACTTCAGTTGGTATAGAAATCTTTCATACTAACGGTTAACCGGTTGATATGTGATATGACCACACTGTGGAATTAAACTCTGCACATGTTGCAGCAACTGCAGCAGCAGCATCGAGACCTGGTGCAGGATGATATTTTTCATAGCCTGGCACAAGCAGTACGGACGTGGTGCAATTCACACTTGCGTACTAGATACAGATGAAGGACCTCTGCACCCTTCTGTACATTTCCTTAATGGCTACTAAGATGGTTATTGGTGATGATGCCATCATCAGCATCCCTATTACTGTCATATACATGCTGGAGCACACTTTAAATAGTGTGAGTGAGCAGGTGGTGGTCCTGGGGGAAGAGGAGGAAGAATAGGAGGATATCTTTAGGGTTAACAATATCTGTAAGTTCAGGTCTGTCGACTCACAGACATTTGCCATGGGAGGAACAAATGGAGAAGGACCATGAAAAGGACGAGAAGGAAAAGGTGATGGACATGCAACAGATAGGAGATGAAGAAGATAATGATTCCCTCTATGTTGTCCGTGGTTGTCAGGAGGGGATGGAGGAAGAAAGCTTAAGTCTTATACCACCACTAGTGTTGAGCGATACGATACCGCAAGTATCGGGTATCGGCCGATATTAGCTCTATCGGCCTTTAGATACTTAGTTCCGATATTTTCGTCTTATCGGATACCGGAATCGGGATTGTCACTGTCACTGTCAGTGTCCGTCGGTCGGGTCTGTCAGGAGTCAGCGGCACTTACCTGGCAGAAGATCTCCGGCGGTCACGGGCTCGACTGCTTCATGGCCGCCATCATCTTTCCCCGGCGGTCACATGCAGTTTCTCGCGATAACTGCAGTGACTGCTGGGTAATCCCGGCCGTAAAGCAGTCAGTCCGATGACGTCACCGCCGGGGAAGCAGGTAATCAGCTGTGCTGCGTTGCGATGACAGGCTCTGCCTGTCATTGCGATGTAGCAGAGCTGGATCGTCGTGGGACTGTCGTTACTATGGACTGCGTCGGACAGGTGGTATACTGTTGGTTTGTTTTTTTTCTTTTTTTACAGGAGATCGATGGCGTCGCAGGAATGAGTGTATAATAAAATTAATGAAAACTGTGTTGTCTCTTTTATTTCATTAAAAGACTTTTTTCTTGCTTTGTCTTTTTTTTATACATTTAATAACTTTGGGATTAATAATGGATCGGTGTCTCATTGACACCTCTCCATTATTAACCGGGCTTATTGTCACCGTGCAATCAACGGTGACATTAACCCCTTATTACCCCACTTGCCACCGCTACAGGGCAGTGGGAAGAGCCGGGTAAAGTGCCACAATTGGCACATCTTTTGATGCGCCAAATGTGGGGCTGCTGTAGCCTGGTATTATCAGGCTGTTGAGGGCCAAAATCCATGGGCCTTGACAGTCTTTTAATACCAGGCCGCAGCAGTCTGCATTTTACTTGGCTGGTTAACAAAAATAGGGGGACCCCTACGCCGTTTTTTTTTTCGAGGGGATCCCCTATTTTTGTTAACCAGCCAAGCTAAGCAGACTGCTGTGGCCTGGTATTATCAGGCTTGCAAGGTCCATGGATATTGGATCCTTACCAGCCTGAAAAACCAGGCCTCAGCGGTCTGCTTCATCTGGCTGGTTAACAAAAATAGGGGGGACCCCACACCAATTTTTTTCGAGGGGATCCCCTATTTTTGTTAATCAGCCAAGATATGCAGACTGCTGTGGCCTGGTATTATCAGGCTGGCAAGGTCCATGGATCTTGTCTCCTTAACAGCCTGAAAATCCAGGCCTCAGCGGTCTGCTTCATCTGGCTGGTTAACAAAATAGGGGGGACCCCACGCCAATTTTTTTCGAGGGGATCCCCTATTTTTGTTAATCAGCCAAGATATGCAGACTGCTGTGGCCTGGTATTATCAGGCTGGCAAGGTCCATGGATCTTGGCTCCTTAACAGCCTGAAAATCCAGGCCTCAGCGGTCTGCTTCATCTGGCTGGTTAACAAAAATAGGGGGGACCCCACGCCAATTTTTTTCGAGGGGATCCCCTATTTTTGTTAATCAGCCAAGATATGCAGACTGCTGTGGCCTGGTATTATCAGGCTGGCAAGGTCCATGGATCTTGGCTCCTTAACAGCCTGAAAATCCAGGCCTCAGCGGTCTGCTTCATCTGGCTGGTTAACAAAAATAAGGGGGACCCCACGCCAATTTTTTTCGAGGGGATCCCCTATTTTTGTTAACCAGCAAAGATAAGCAGACTGCTGTGGCCTAGTATTATCAGGCTGGCAAGCAGGGTCGGACTGAGCCACCGGGACACCGGAGAAACCTCCGGTGGGCCCCAGCTCCTGCGTGGTGGGCCCTGATTTGAAAGGATAGGTCGCGGGGCAGAGGGGCGGTGGCCCCGGGCCCCGCGCTCTGAGGGGGCCCACCCGGAGCACGCTACAGTAACTGTATCGGCGTGCACAGCACGCCGATACATTTACATTCTGCGGCAGAGCAGGGAGAATCGATCTTCCTGCTCTGCCGCCCAGAAGCTATGGGGCCTGAACAGGGTTGGGGGGGGCCTGGTGCCAGCAGTGGGCCCCCCAACCGTCATCGGAGGGTCAGCTGTATCGGCATGGGTACGGTTGGGGCGAGGATATGGGTGTGATTAGCTGTGAAATGGGTGTGGTCGGGGCGTGGCTTAAAATTTGCAGGTGCGCGCTATGCGTGCCGCAGCCTTTAACCCTCTTTCCTGTCTTCAAAATTTGGGAGGTATGCTGTATGTCCTCCCTACAACTTCTGGGCATGCTCCTGATGAGCGCGACGGATGGTCTCCTGAGGGATCTCCTCCCACACCTGGACTAAAGCATCCACCAACTCCTGGACAGTCTGTGGTGCAACGTGGCATGGCCTAAAATTTGCTGCAGCAGGCATAGCGTGCCACAGCCTTTGTCCCTCTTTCCCTTCTTCAAAGGTTGGGAAGTATGATGGTGGGCCCCAAGAATATTTTTTCTCTGGTGTGCCCAAGGTACTCCAGTCCGACGCTGCTGGCAAGGTCCATGGATCTTGGCTCCTTAACAGCCTTAAATACCATGCCTCAGCAGCAGGGGCGTACATAGAAATCATGGGGCCCCATAGCAAAAGTCTGAATGGGCCCCCCCCAAAAAAAAAAACCCAGAGCCATTGTAAATGTAAAGTGCCAGCACAGTGAGGGGACACATTAAACAAAAAAATGTATTATGCCCCCATAGATTGTGCCCCCATAGATGCTCCATAGTATAGGCCCTTATGCTGCCGCAGCTGCTGCAACCAAAAAAAAAAAAAAGACATACTCACCTTTCGTCGCTGGGGGCCAGGTGCCGGTGTCCTGAGCAGGGGGTGACACCAGGTGCCGATGTCACCGCTCGCTCAGGGCCCCGGTGTTGTGAATAGGTTTGAGATGAGTTCTGAGCAGAGGCTCCCTCTGGTGGTTACAAGCGGTACTAGTGAGGATTGGGAATCAGGTGTTACTGATTGGTCTTATTTAAGGGAATCATTTTCCCATCAGGGTTGCCGGTGATCAATTGTTCTGGTCTGAATCCTTCTTTCCAGTTTCCCTTGTAGCCTGCTGTGTCGTGTCTGCATCTCCTGCTATCAGATAAGACAATTTCTTATTTTGTGTTTTTGCTATATTTTTGCATTTTGTCTTGCACTTCTGTGGGGGCCTTCTGGTCCCCTCCGGGGGCTTTTGCCCTCTCAGTTTAGTCCAGCCACTGTGTTTTGTACTTTTGCTTTTTGCAGTTTTTTCAGTGGCTGCTGTTTTTGTTACACCAGAGAACTAATTTAGGTGGTAGAGGTCGTGTGATCTCAGGTGTTTTTGAAATTAGTAGAGTTGGTGCTTTTTCAGGGTTTTCTGGGATTGCAGTAAGTACCCTTCCTATCCTTTTCTATTTAGTTAGTTTGGGCCCCAGCGTTTGCTCATACTATTTTCTTTCTGTGTCAGTATTTCCTCTTGTCTAACCGCCATTACATGTTTGGGGGCTTTCTATTATCTTTGGGGTTCTGCTCCGGGGCAGATAGCTTTCCTATTTCTATCTTTAGGTGTAGTTAGTTTCTCAGGCTGTGACGAGGCGTCTAGGACCATCGTAGGAACGCTCCACGGCTGCCTCTAGTTGCGGTGGTTAGTCAGGGTACTGCAATCTCATAGATTCCAACTGCTCTGGTGTATTTCCTTTTTTACCTGCACTCCTCAGCTACCGTAACATAACAGTATCACCGGCCATAAAAATTGTATGGTACTCACAGAAGGGAAAAAATATTTTGAAGGAAGAAAAGTTGTCAGAGATATTTTTCTGTTTGTTGCATTTTTTTTTTTTTCCCTCTGTATCTCTGGGTGCTGGGGAGGATTTTTCTCCCAATGGAGTTTGCACAGTTGTCTGGCCGTGTGGATCAGCTTGCCACTGAGGTTCGGAGTATTGCTGCATATCTTGCTAGGTTGCCTGTTGTGGAACCTAGGATCCCCATGCCAGATTTGTTTTCAGGGGATCGAGCTAAGTTTCAGAATTTCAAAAATAATTGTAAATTGTTTCTTGCCTTAAAATCTAAGTCCTCAGGAAACGCAGCGCAGCAGGTTCAAATTGTCATCTCTCTCCTGCGCGGCGATCCTCAGGATTGGGCTTTTTCCCTCACACCTGGGGATCCTGTTTTGAGTGATGTTGATGCATTTTTTCAGGCTTTGGGGTTATTGTACGATGAGCCTAATGTCACTGATCAAGCTGAAAAGCCTTGTTGGCATTAAATCAGGGGCTTGATGACGCTGAGTTATACTGTCAGAGATTCCGTAGGTGGGCAGTCGTGACCAAATGGAATGACGACGCTTTGGCGGCCCTTTTCCGGAAGGGTCTGTCGGATAATGTAAAGGATGTTATGGTGGGATTCCCTGTCCCCTCTGGTCTCAATGATTCTATGTCATTAGCGATTCAAATTGACAGACGTTTGCGTGAGCGGAGAAGTATGCGTGGAGTGGTGTTGCCTTGTGAGCCAGCTGCTGAGCCCATGCAGTGTGATGGAGTGGTGTCTGGGGCACAGCGTCATGAGTTTCGAAAGCGCAATGGGTTATGTTTCTACTGTGGTGATGCCTCTCATGCTATTTCAGTCTGCCCTAAGCGGGGAAGACGTTTTGCACGCTCAGTTGTCTTGGGTGGTGTTCAGACTAAGTTTTTATTAACTGTCACTCTGATATGCTCTCTGTCCTCATTTTCTGCTCAGGCTTTCGTTGATTCTGGAGCAGCTATTAACCTGATGGATTATGATTTTGCTAAACGTTGTGGATTTCCCTTGATACCCCTACAGAAGTCTATTCCCCTACTGGGGATCGATTCTACCCCTTTGGCTGAGAATAAACCCCAGTTTTCTACTCAGGTGATAATGAGGGTTGAACCTGATCACCAGGAGTGCTGCAAATTTTTGGTTCTATATAATCTGCATGACATTATCGTGCTGGGTTTCCCTTGGTTACAGTCTCATAATCCTGTTTTGGATTGGAAATCTGTGTCTGTAACCAGTTGGGGCTGCCAATGTGTTAATACCAACACTCCTGTTTTTTCTGCCTCCCCCCAGGCTGAGGATGTTCCTGACTTTTTGTTTGATTTTTCTGATGTGTTTAGCGAAAGTAAATCTGCATCCTTACCTCCCCATAGGAGCTATGACTGCGCTATTGAATTAGTGCCAGGTAGTAAATTCCCTAAGGGTCGCCTTTTTAACTTGTCTGTACCTGAACATGACGCTATGCGGTCTTATATCAAGGAATCATTGGAGAAGGGTCATATCAGACCATCCTCTTCACCCTTAGGTGCCGGTTTTTTCTTTGTGGCCAAAAAAGATGGTTCATTAAGGCCGTGTATTGATTATCGTCTCTTGAACAATATTACTGTGAAATATCAATACCCGTTACCCTTGATTTCTGACCTGTTTTCCAGGGTGAAAAACGCTACTTGGTTTACCAAGCTTGACCTCAGGGGGGCGTATAACCTTATTCGTATTAAGCACGGGGATGAATGGAAGACGGCATTTAACACCCTGAAGGGCATTTTGAGTACCTTGTGATGCCCTTTGGGCTCACTAATGCTCCTTCCGTCTTCCAGTCCTTCATGAATGACATTTTCAGGGATTTTGTGGACAAGTTTCTGATTGTTTATTTGGATGATATCTTGATTTTTTCTAATGACTGGGACTCTCATGTGAAACATGTTCGAACTGTATTCCAGATTTTGAGAGAGAATGCTCTGTATGTGAAGGGATCAAAGTGTCTTTTTGGCGTACAGAAGATCTCATTTCTGGGATTCATTTTGTCCCCATCTGTTATTGAAATGGACCCGTCAAGGTTCAGGCCATCTGTGATTGGGTCCAACCTACTTCATTAAAGGCTCTTCAGAGATTTTTGGGTTTTGCCAATTTTTATCGTAAATTTATTGGTAATTTCTCTGTTATTGTTAAACCATTAACTGATTTGACCAGAAAGGGTTCTGATGTGGTGAATTGGCCTCCTGAGGCAGTCTCTGCGTTTCAGGAACTTAAGCAGAGATTCACTTCTGCTCCTGTTCTACGGCAGCCTGATGTTTCTCTGCCATTTCAGGTGGAGGTTGATGCCTCTGAAATTGGGGCAGGTGCCGTTTTGTCCCAAAAAGATCCAGAGACCTCTAAAAGTAACCCTTGTGCCTTTTTCTCTCGAAAATTTTCTCCTACTGAACGTAATTATGACGTGGGTAATCGGGAGTTATTGGCCATGAAGTGGGCTTTTGAAGAGTGGAGACATTGGCTGGAGGGAGCCAAACATCAGGTGGTGGTCCTTACGGACCATAAGAATCTGGTCTATCTGGAATCTGCCAAGCGACTCAATCCTAGACAGGCCAGGTGGGCCTTGTTTTTCACACGTTTTAATTTTGTGGTTTCCTTTCTTCCTGGCACTAAGAATGTTAAGGCGGATGCCCTCTCGAGGAGTTTCCTTGCGGACTCTCCTGAGCTATCTGATCCCTCTGTTATTTTGAAGGAGGGTGTAGTTCTTTCCGCCATCTCGCCTAATTTGAGACTTGCTCTGGAGGGGTGTCAGGAGGATAGGCCCGAGCGCTGCCCTGTTGGAAAGTTGTTTGTCCCGGACCGATGGAAAAAGAGTGTGATGTCTGAGATTCATTGTTCCGCATTGGCTGGGCATCCCGGAATTTTTGGTACCAGAGACTTGGTTAGTCGGTCCTTTTGGTGGCCTACCTTGTCTCGCGATGTCAGGGAATTTGTGCAGTCCTGCGGGACTTGCTCTCGCTCCAAGCCTTGCTCTCGCTCTAGTGGTTTGTTGATGCCATTGCCTGTGCCCAAGAGACCATGGACCCATATCTCTATGGATTTCATTTCCGATCTTCCTGTTTCTCAGAGAATGACCACCATCTGGGTAATTTGTGATAGGTTTTCCAAAATGATACATCTTGTGCCATTACCTAAGTTGCCTTCCTCCTCTGAATTGGTGCCGTTGTTCCTTCAGCACGTGGTTCGTTTACACGGCATTCCTGAGAACATTGTGTCTGACAGAGGAGTCCAGTTTGTTTCCAGATTTTGGAGGACTTTTTGTTCTAAACTGGGTGTTCAATTGTCTTTCTCCTCGGCATTTCATCCTCAGACCAATGGTCAAACTGAGAGAACAAACCAGACATTGGAGACTTATCTAAGATGCTTTGTGTCTGCTGATCAGGATGACTGGGTCTCTTTTTTGCCTTTGGCTGAGTTTGCTCTTAATAATAGGGCTAGCTCTGCCACCTTGATGTCTCCGTTTTTCTGTAATTCTGGGTTTCACCCTCGATTTTCTTCAGGACAGACGGAGGCTTCTGTCTGTCCAGGTGTTGACTCTGTTGTTGAGCGTATGCAGCAGATTTGGGACCAGGTAGTGGAGAGGTTGTCCCTCTCTCAGGAGAAGGCCCAGCGGTTTGCTAACCGGCATAGGACTGATGGTCCTCGGTTTAAAGTGGGGGACTTGGTCTGGTTGTCCTCAAAGAATATTCCTATGAGAGTAGCATCTCCTAAATTTAAGCCTAGGTTCATTGGACCTTATAAGATCATGGAGATTATTAATCCTGTTTCTTTTCGTTTGCTTCTTCCAGGGACATTTAAGATCCATAACGTGTTCCACAAGTCCTTGTTGAAGAGGTTTGTTGAGCCAGTGGTTCCTGCTGCTGTGCCTCCTGACCCTGTTTTGGTTGAGGGCAATCTGGAGTATGTGGTTGAGAAAATATTGGATTCTCGTTTTTCTAGACGAAGACTCCAGTATTTGGTTAAATGGAGAGGTTATGGTCAGGAAGATAATTCTTGGGTGTTTGCTTCGGACATCCATGCTAGGGAACTTATCCGTGCGTATCATAGAACTCATCCTGACCGACCTGGTTGCTCAAATGAGGGTTCGGTGACCCCTCCTCAAGGGGGGGGTACTGTTGTGAATGGGTTTGAGATGAGTTCTGAGCAGAGGCTCCCTCTGGTGGTTACAAGCGGTACTAGTGAGGATTGGGAATCAGGTGTTACTGATTGGTCTTATTTAAGGGAATCATTTTCCCATCAGGGTTGCCGGTGATCAATTGTTCTGGTCTGAATCCTTCTTTCCAGTTTCCCTTGTAGCCTGCTGTGTCGTGTCTGCATCTCCTGCTATCAGATAAGACAATTTCTTATTTTGTGTTTTTGCTATATTTTTGCATTTTGTCTTGCACTTCTGTGGGGCCTTCTGGTCCCCTCGGGGGCTTTTGCCCTCTCAGTTTAGTCCAGCCACTGTGTTTTGTACTTTTGCTTTTTGCAGTTTTTTCAGTGGCTGCTGTTTTTGTTACACCAGAGAACTAATTTAGGTGGTAGAGGTCGTGTGATCTCAGGTGTTTTTGAAATTAGTAGAGTTGGTGCCTTTCAGGGTTTTCTGGGATTGCAGTAAGTACCCTTCCTATCCTTTTCTATTTAGTTAGTTTGGGCCCCAGCGTTTGCTCATACTATTTTCTTTCTGTGTCAGTATTTCCTCTTGTCTAACCGCCATTACATGTTTGGGGGCTTTCTATTATCTTTGGGGTTCTGCTCCGGGGCAGATAGCTTTCCTATTTCTATCTTTAGGTGTAGTTAGTTTCTCAGGCTGTGACGAGGCGTCTAGGACCATCGTAGGAACGCTCCACGGCTGCCTCTAGTTGCGGTGGTTAGTCAGGGTACTGCAATCTCATAGATTCCAACTGCTCTGGTGTATTTCCTTTTTTAACCTGCACTCCTCAGCTACCGTAACATAACACCCCGGCACCTGAGATATTTACCTGTCCTCTCCCCCTGCTGAGTGCCGCTGTCTTCGAGGGCCTCCAAGCAGTGAAAAGATGAGGCAGAGGGCGGCGCGCACTTTAAAGACGTCATCGCGCCCTCTGACCTGAACATTGCAGCAAGAGGACGCGAGCAAAAATGGAACGGGACAGGTAAATATCCCTTATACTCACCATTCTGCCGGCGCGGGCTGTGCAGCCCCTGCCTTCTCCCACGGTCTCCGCCGCCAGTGTTCACGGTCACGCGGGACAGCTCATAAAGTCATGAATAGTGTGTATTCATGACTGTAATGAGCGGTACCACCTGACCGCTGAACACAGGTCGGGGAACGTGGGAGAAAACAGGGGGGTGCAGAGACCGCACCAGGAGGG
>JARQOD010000001.1:134599575-134646685 GCA_033576555.1 Oophaga sylvatica | reverse complement strand
AAACCTGACAGGGCACACCTGTGAAGTGAAAACCATTTCCGCTGACTACCTTTTGAAGCTCATCAAGAGAATGCCAAGAGTGTGCAAAGCAGCCATCAAAGCAAAAGGTGGCTACTTTGAAGAACCTAGAATATAAGACATAATTTCAGTTGTTACATACTTTTTTGTTAAGTATATAATTCCACATGTGATAATTCATAGTTTTGATGCCTTCAGTGTGAATTTACAATTTTCATAGTCATGAAAATACAGAAAATCTTTAAATGAGAAAGTGTGTCCAAACTTTTGGTCTGTACTGTATATATGTATTCTATATGTATACTTTTTTTTAAGCTGTCAGGAGCATGCTCAGTTAAAAAAACTAAATCCGTTGCCGGAATCCGTCATTTGACGGATGACGACGGATCCAGCGCCATTAGGCTTCCATTATAACAAGGAATGGATCCGTCGCTGTCCGATACTTCGATGCTTTGTGCATCGTGTCCAGCAGCCGGACCAAAAATTTTTGACGGATCCATCGAACGACGGATGAAAAACACGGCCATCCGTCGCAATCCGTCACTAATACAAGACTATGAGAAAAAAACGGAACCTCCGGCATCAGTTGCCGGATCCGTTTTTTAAAAAAAACGACGGATTGTGACTGATGGCAAAAAACTGATGTGTGAATGAGGCCTTAGACCAAAGTCTTCATCTGCATGGGAACTGAGCACTCCGCCTTTTAGCCGCAGGTGTTTTTAATCACAGCAGGGCCATTACCCCTCCACGGAGATATAGATTTTAGTCTAAAGAAAGGATTCATAGGTTCCCATACAGATGAAGACTTTGGTTTAAGTGAGGATTGGCATTAGTTTTGGTCCTGGAAAACAAGAAATGCCTTAATGTGGCCTCCAGGTACACATAAATTGTCTATTTTATGCACTAAGCTTTCTCAATTTTTCATATTTCTAATGCAGAAAAGCAATTCATTTTTCATGTTTCATACTAGCATGTTATGGCGCTACAGAGTGCTGCCTTTTTTGTTAGAATGTATAAAAAAGAATTAACCTGATTGCTAAACTGCGTAGAGAGAAAAAAAAATCAAAATGCTGAAATAAAGTTTTTTTTGGTTTCAGCAACACTGCATTAAAATGCAATAAGAGACGATCAAAAGATCGTATCTGCAGCAAAATTGCATCAATAAAAATTTCAGCTCTGCACGCAAAAAATAACCCTCAACCAACCCGAGATCATGAAAAATGGAGAGTCTACGGGTATCGGAAAATGGCACAATTTTGTTTAACAAACTGTGGAATTTTTTTTCACCATTTTAGGATTTGGTGAACATGGTAAAAAAAAAAAAAAACAACTGTGGGATTGCACTTTTTTTGCAATTTCACCGCACTTGGAATTTTTTTACCGTTTTTGAGTACATGACATGGTAAAACCAATGGTGTTGTTCAAAAGTACAACTCATCCTTCAAAAAACAAGCACTCACACGCCCATATTGGCCAAAAAATAAAAAGTTATGTCTCTGGGAAGAAAGGGAGTAAAAAAGTGACAAAGCAAAACCAAAAATACCTCTGGCTGTTAAGGGGTTAAATTATGTTACTATTACCATTACTTATGCCCATAGTAGAGAATAATAAGCTAAGGATATGAATTGCTCTCCAGAGTACAAAGTAATGGACACACACAAGAACACTGAGATAGTTACATATAAAATCTACTCAAAACAATCTTGAAATAATATTTATGCACTTTAGTAGTCCACTTTAGAAAATTATGATGAAAAAAAACATTATGTTCTATCACAGATAAAAATCAGGCACAGATTGTATACATATATCACTGACTTGAGTGGACTATGTAGACAAAATACAACAATTATTTACAATATTGGTGTGGCTCATGTCATGGCAGCCAGAGTGTTTATCATAGGCCTCTTTCACACATCAGTTTTTTGACGCCGGATCTGTCCTTTCTGGTATTCGACGGATTAGGCCTGACACAAAAAACCTGATGTGTAAAAATAGCCTAGACTCCTGATGTACCCACCAATAAATGGGTTCGTGAAACGCATTGAGATTGGAGACACAGTAATGAGATTAGAGTAAGGATAAGCAAACGTTCTCAGTGGCAGTCGGTTATCAATCAAGTATCACGGTGCTCAGATGTACTCATTAATCAGTGAGTAATGGGCAGCGCCCTATGTAAAACTCGAATGCCCACCCTGCATATTTGGCACCCGTGACACAGCCCATAAGCATGCGGGGATTTCCTGCATGTCAATGTAATTCCGTAGCCATCTTCGTTGTGACATTACTGTGGCTGGCCGTGTGACATCATCAGGCATAAAAGAACAAGCTCGGCACACTGATTGCACAGTTCTGTGACATTTCGTATTGCCCTTCTAAGGGCTAATAATTTGTTTTTCTGTTTGTATCACATACAATCTGCATTTAGCCTAGGGAGTGAGAGAGAGTGACAGGATCAGGGAGAGTGACAGAATACAGTCTGTAGACAGAGATTAGGGCTGTGCAGTCCATTGGCAAATATATAGCTGCAGCTTTTTTTGGGGGGGTGGAAAAAATGGAATATATTTTTATCCATCAAGAATGCTTAGAGGTCCTTATTTGTGTTATATAGCACTCCCAATAATCATTGAAATTTTTTCCTGGGTTAAATTTCTCACCCATACACTATTCTGTAATGTGGAAAACATTTGATCTATAAAACTGAGTAAAAGCAGCTAGAAATATTGCATGGTTACATTTCTTAGCCATAAAGTATTATGTATCTGGGTACATTTCTGTGATCAATAAAACTGACAAAAAGGGTTTAAAAAAATTGTAGGGTTACCTTTCTCAGCCATGTCATAGTATGTGGTCTGGGTACATTTCTGTGACCTCTAAAACTGAAAAATCATTTAAAAATATTGTAGGGTTACATTTCTCAGGTATACAGTATTATGTTGTCTAGAGTACATTTCTGTGATCTACAAAAAATAGAAAAAATAGAAAAAGCGCTACAAATTTTGCAGACTTACATTTCTTAGCCACACAGTTTCATGTGTTCTGTGATACATTTCTGTAATAACTTACACTCTAAAAAAGCATAAAAAATTGACTGGATTACAGTTCTCATTCGTACACTATTCTGTGGTCTGGGGGACACTTCTGTGATCTATAAAACTGAAAAAAAAAGCGTTAAAATTTTTTGAAGGCTTACATTTCTCAGCTATACAGTTTTGTGTGTTCTGTGGTACGCTTCTGTGATATCTAACACTCCAAAAAAAGTGTTTCTAGATTTTGGTGAGTTAAATTTTTCAACCATATAGTATTACATGCTTTGTGATAGATTTCTGTGGCATATAACACTCCAAAAAAGCTTTGAAACTTTTTTCTGGATGGAATTTGATTGTCATCTGTATACTTTTGCATGATTTATGTTATATTATGATGGTATTAAACTTCAAAAATACCAGTTTGACTGCTGCAGGTAACCAATTTTTTTCTTTTATTAAAAATATACTTGGTTTTAAGAGACCTAGCAATTACAAAATGCGTAAGGCGTGCGGTAAGGGATGGGGAAGAGGAAGTGCTGATGATGGTGCACACAGATGCCGAGGACGTGGGGCAGGAATGACTAGATTTATTGATTGTGGCCCCTCAACCTGCATGCTCCAAGAGTAGTACATGTTATTTGGTGATGCACATAATTTAGAGCAGCCATACCTACAAGAAGATGACAGTGGGAAACGGGAAAATTTTGGTTAAAGAGGAAGATGATGATAAGGCACAGTTGCCACAAAGTGTTGTTGTTAAAGGGAATCTGTCACCCTAAATTGGCGGGATATTTAAATGATGGCAGTCAGGTCAGATGGGCGGTGTTTTGGGTACTTGCCTTAACATGTTGTTCGCCGCTGTCTCCATTATTTCTGGGAATTGTAGTCGTTGCCCTCCATATAACACGCCTGCGCATTGCAATCTGCGGGCAAAGCATACTGCGCGTGCGCAAATGGAGATCTCAGCTTCAAGATCTCGGGAGATGAGATCTCAGCGCTGAATTCTCATCTCCCGAGATCTTGGTGCCGAGATCTCCATCTGCGCATGCGCTGCCCCCGAGGGCCATTTTCCCGGAGTCCACCGCATGGGAAACCATGCAGCTGTGGGGGCTCTGGCCTTTCACAAAATGTCGGCAGAGCCCCCCTGCAGCATCGGACACCGCCGGAGACCCCTGCAGCAGTGCTGGAGACACTCGCAGTACTTCCAGGCACTCGCAGCACCACCGGACACCCCCCTCATCCCAGCCTGCAGCATCACCCCACTCCTGCCTCCTTCAGCAGCGACCCTGGGACCCCGCTGGGTATGTTTCCACTTTCAGTGTTGCCTGCGTTTTGGATGCTGCGGAAACCCCACTCCGCCCAAAGTGCCGCCCCCCTTTCTACATGCGGTGATACCGCATGTGTTCATTGTGGAGACAATATTTCATGAAATCCCCTCCACTATGCTGTAACATCTGGACGCTGCGGATTGGACGCAGTGGCTGTACACAGCGTCAAATCAGCAGGAAAGCCTAATGTAATCCTGAACGAGGAAACATACCCTTATAATCGGGAGCGTCATATAATATGAAAAATACGGTAATCAAAAAAATGGACATGTTTGGCTCATATATTACAGGTTTATGGCTCCGTGAAAAACATGGACAGCATGTGGGTGTCATCCATTTGTCATCCATTAGCTGTCCGTGTTTTACATTGCAAAGGAGAAGAGAAGCTTTGTCATTTTTTTTATCAATGTATTTAAAACACTGACAGTGGTCTGATCATTGGATCATAGTCAGACTACCATCAGTGTTTGGTCAGTGTGTCCTCAGTGTTTTTCATACATTGATAAAAAATGACAAAGCTTCTCAATACACTGGTGACACTCCTACTGCTATTTCATATGTGTTTAACAGGAGAAATTGGACCCCAAAAGTTATTGTGCAATTTGTCCTGAGTACGCTGATATCTCATATGTGGGGGTAAACCACTGTTTGGGTGCATGGCAGAGCTTGGAAGGGAAGGAGCGCCATTTGACTTTTTCAAGCAGAATTGGGTGGAATTGAGATCAAACACCATGTAGCTGCCATGTTGCGTTTGCAGAGCCCCTGATGCGCCTAATCGGGACCGGAGAGGTGAGTAGGGGAGTGGGAAGGTGAGTGGGGGCAGAAGGTGAGGGGGTGGATCGGAAGGCGGGGGAGCACAGGCAAGGAGGAGGGGAGCAGAAAGTGACGGTGGTGACCGTTCGCCTCCTTGAATCGGTGGCGGCGGCCGATCGCCGCTGTGACTCATTGTGGGGAGGGTCAGAACTCTGTGTCCAGCCATGGCAGATGCTTTTGCAGCGTCGGCCATGGCTGGATTGTAATATTTCACCAAATTTTATTGGTGAAATATTACAGATTGCTTTGATTGGCTGTTTCACTTTTAACAGCCAATCAGAGTGATGGTAGCCACGTGGGGGTTAAGCCAACCCCCATGTGGTGAAGCACAAAGGGTCTTGTGCCTGCATGTTGGGTGACCTTTCAGTGACCCCTGTCACCCGGCCCACAGGAACGCGATCCTTTCATGACACAGGGTATGCGTCATAGGTCAGATTGGCACCGACTTTCATGACGCATACGCTGTGTCACAGATCAGGAAGGGGTTAAAGGGAACTTCTATAAAAAAACACTATTAATCTTCAGATATGAGATATCAGCATACTCAGGACAAATTGCACAACAACTTTTGGGGTCCAATTTCTCCTGTTACCTTGGGAAATTAAAAAATTGGGGGAGAGAAGATCATTTTTGTGGAAAAATTATGATTTTTTATTTTTATAGGCTCTACGTTATAAACTTCTGTGAAGCACTTGGGGATTCAAAGTGCTCACCACACATTAGATAAGCTCTTTACGGGGTCTAGTTTCCAAAATGGTGTCACTTGTGGGGGGTATCCACTGTTTAGGAACATCAGTGGCTCTGCAAATGTAACATGATGCCCGCAGACCATTCCATCAAGTCAGTATTTCAAAACGTCACTACTTCCCTTCCGAGCCCCGACGTGTGCCCATACAGTAGTTTTCTCCCACATATAGGATATCAGCGTACTCAGGACAAATTGGACAACAACTTTTGGGGTCTATTTTCTCCTGTTACCCTTGGGAAAATAAAAAAATTGGGCACTAAAAGATCATGTTTGTGGAAAAAATATGATTTTTTTATTTTCATGCGAGGGCGTTATAAACTTCTGTGTAGCCCTTGGGGGTTGAAAGTGCTCACCACACATCTAGATAAGTTCCTTGCGGGGTCTAGTTTCCAAAATGGGGTCACTTGTGGGGAGTTTCTACTGTTTAGGCACATCAAGGGCTCTGCAAACGTAACATGACGCCCGCAGACCATTCCATCAAGTTGGCATTTCAAAACGTCACTACTTCCCTTCCGAGCACCAACGTGTGCCCGAACAGTGGTTCCCCCCCACATATGGGGTACTAGTGTACTCAGGACAAACTGTACAACAACTTTTGGGGTCCAATTTCTCCTGTTACCCTTGGTAAAATAAAATATTGCGGGTTAAAAAAATCAGTTTTTGAAGGAAAAAAATGATTTTTTATTTTCACGGCTCTGCATTATAAACTTCTGTGAAGCACGTGGGGGTTCAAGGTGCTCACCATACATCTGGATATGTTCCATGGGGGGGTCTAGTTTCCAAAATGGCGTCACTTGTGGGGTTTGTACTATTTAGGCACATCAGGGGCTCTGCAAATGTAACAAGATGCCCGCAGACCATTCCATCAAGTCGGCATTACAAAGCGTCACTACATCCCTTCTGAGCCCTGACGTGTGCCCAAACAGTGGTTCCTCCCCAAATATTGGGTACCAGTGTACTCAGGACAAACTGGACAACAACTTTTGGGGTCCAATTTATCTTTTTACACTTGGAAAAATAAAAAATAGCGGGATAAAAAATGATTTTTGAGAAACAAAAATGAATTTTTTATTTTCACTGCTCTGCGTTTATAAACTTCTGTGAAGCACTTGGGGGGGTTCAAAGTGCTCACTACACAACTAGATAAGCTCCTTGGGGGGTCTAGTTTCCAAAATGGGGTCACTTTTGGGAGGTTTCTACTGTTTAGGCACATCAGGGGCTCTGCAAATGCAACATGATGCCCGCAGAACATTCCATCAAGTCTGCATTCACAAAATGGCGCTCCTTCCCTTCTGAGCTTTCCCATGCGGCAAAACAGTGGTTCCCCCCCACATATGGGGTATTGGTGTACTCAGGACAAATTGCACAACAACTTTTGTGGTCCAATTTCTCCTGTTACCCTTGTGAAAATAAAAAATAGCGGGCTAAAAAATCATTTTTGAGAAAAAAAATGTTTTTTTTATTTTCACTGCTCTGCGTTCTAAACTTCTGTGAAGCACTTGGGGGTTCAGAGTGCTCACAAACACATCTAGATAAGTTTCATAAGGGGTCTAGTTTCCAAAATGGTGTCACATGTGTTTTTTTTTTCACTGTTTAGGCACACAGGGGCTCTCCAAACGCGTCATGGTGTCCGCTAACGATTGGAGCTAATTTTCCATTCAAAAAGTCAAATGGCGCTCCTTCCCTTCTGGGCCCTGCCGTGCACCCAAACAGTGGTTTATGACCACATATGAGGTATCTGTGTACTCAGAAGAAATTGCCCAACAAATTTTAGGATCCATTTGATCCTGTTGCCTATGTGAAAATGAAAAAACTGAGGCTAAAAGAAATTTTTTGTGAAAAAAAGTACTTTCTTTTTTTTACGGATCAATTTGTGAAGCACCTGGGTGTTCAAAGTGCTCACTATGCATCTAGATAAGTTCCTTGGGGGGTCTAGTTTCCAAAATGGGGTCACTTGTGGGGGAGCTCCAATGTTTAGGCATACGGGGACTCTCCAAATGCGACATGGCAACCGCTAAATATTCCAGCATATTTTCCATTCAAAAAGTCAAATGGCGCTCCTTCCCTTCTGAGCCCTGCCGTGCGTCCAAACAGTGGTTTATGACCACATATGAAGTATCTTTGTACTCAAGAGAAATTGCCCAACAAATTTTAGAATCCATTTTATCCTGTTGCCCATGTAAAAATGAAAAAATTGATGCTGAAAGAAAATTTTTGTTGGAAAACTTAAAATGTCCATTTTTTTCTTCCATGTTGCTTTAGTTTCTGTGAAGCACCTGAAGGGTTAATAATCTTCTTGAATGTAGTTTTGAGTAGCTTGAGGGGTGCAGTTTTTAGAATGGTGTCACTTTTGGATATTTTCTATCATGTAGACCCCTCAAAGTGTCTTCAAATGTGAGGTGGTCCATAAAAAAAATGGTTTTGTAAATTTTATTGTAAAAATGAGAAATCGCTGGTCAACTTTTAACCCTTATAACTTCCTAACAAAAAAAATTTTGTTTCCAAAATTGTGCTGATGTAAAGTAGACATGTGGGAAATGTTTTTTATTAACTATTTTGTGTCACATAACTCTCTGGTTTAACAGAATAAAAATTCAAAATTTGAAAATTGAAAAATTTTCAAAATGTTTGCCAATTTCCATTTTTTTCACAAAAAAACGCAAAAATTATCAACCTAAGTTTACCACTAACATGAAGCCCAATATGTCACGAAAAAGCAAACTCAGAATCGCTAGGATCTGTTGAAATGTTCCTGAGTTATTACCTCATAAAGCGACACTGGTCAGAATTGCAAAAAATGGCAAGGTCTTTAAGGTCAAAATAGGCTGGGTCATGAAGGGGTTAAATACCTCAGTTTTTCAAAAATGTAATGCTGATGTACTTCTCCTGAAAGCACAGTAAGGCCACAGGCACAGATTCAGCATTTGATGAGTTTCTTACCTCACTATTTGTAAGCCAAAACCAGGAGTGGGTGATAAATGCAGAAGGGGAGCAGATGTTTCTATTATGCTTTTCCTCTGACCGTTCAACTCCTGGTTTTGGCATACAAATACTGGGGTAAAAACCTCACCAAATACTCAATGTGTGCACTTGGCCTACCAATTGTAATAGCAGATTTACAATGGTGTGGATATTTGCAGAGATGGTACAAAAATATCCTTAATAAGTGCAGGAGCTCCCAAGTGATAAAGGTGCAAGCTGCATGATTATTGCAGTTCGTATTTCTTTGGGCGCACTCAGGCATCCATTCAAATTGCTCCAAGATTGGACAGCAATACACTGACTTGCTGTGGATCTCGCAACTTCAGAGTGACTGCTTCATATATTTCAGTGAACCTGTAAGGCCAGAGTCACACTTGTGTATGGCATTGAATGCGAAATGCTAATGACCCTCGGCTCCTGCTCTGCTGCATGCGGGAGCCGAGTGTCATGCTACTGTGCCTGGAGCTTCACGCACAGCTGTGGAGGAGGCAGAGAAAGTAATTTCTCCATCTACTCCATTGCCGGCGTCAGCATATAACGCACAGCACTGATGATATCAGAGTGATGTGCGCTGTTTCACTCAAACCCATAGACTTATATGGATGTGAGTGAGCCGAGACTTGACTGATTGTCGGTCACAATCACAGCATGCTGCGATTTCACTCACACGTACAATACGGCCGAGGAAAAAAAATGTGATGTGAGCTGCCCCATAGATGAATACTGGTCCGAGTGCTATGCCATGATTTATCGCATAGCACTCTTCCGTATTCATCGCTAGTGTGACTCCAGTCTTGCACTCATATCAAGAGAACCTTTGCCAGTCCATGCATTCCCATCTGATCTTGGATCGATTTCAACAGACATCTGTTAGGAGTTGAGTTCCCGTTTCTGCACAAGGGGAATCACGAGCCATTCCAGCTGCGGTCTCCCATTCGACTCCGGCCGCAATGGACTCTGCTCAGTTTAGACGTTGGTCCCAGCGTCTTGCCCAGTCTAACAGTGTGCAGAGGATTACTCCTGCCTCTCCAGGCTCTGCTATTGTGGCCAGTACTGGTTAGCGGCGAGCAGATGTCTTTAGGACAAAGTCCTTGTTTTCCCCTTCTGAGCATGCCCAGGGTGAGATCTCTCATTGGAGATCAGGGGTCACATGCTCAGGTACTGCAGCAGCTCCTATTGGTCCGCCAGGAAGGTACTGTGACTACTGGTGTTCTGGAAGTTTCATTGGTCCTTGTTTCTGGCAGGTCCTGTAGCTGTTACTATAAAAGGGTGGCATGGCTGGGCCGCCATGCGCTAGTATCAATAGCATTATGTGCTTTGCGCTAGTGTGATCATGCACGCATGTGGTTAGGGCTCGGCTGAAATAAGCCCCTAGAATACCGGCACCTCCGGTGAAGGAGATTTGAGTGCAAGTGGCTAGGGCTTGGTTGAAATAAGCCCCTAGAATACCGGCTTCTCCGGTGAGGAGATTGCTTGATTGCGTTGCTGTCTGCATGATCACGGACTGCTATCCGCACAGCAGTTATCTGTGTATCCCTGTGGTGTTAACAGGACACAGTCTTTTTCTCAGCGGCTCTGTGACGCAACAGGGTTCGCTTTATAACGCTGGTTCAGCGCCCTAGCATTTTACTTTGCGGCTCACTGAAGCTAAGTGAGTTTGCACCTATCGCCATATAGCGCTGTGGCATTCCCGTTAGCGGCTCTGGGGATTAACATAGTTCTCACTTACTGCCACAGCGCGCTACGTCGTTTATTTTAGCGATTCTGCGGGATAACAGAGTTCGCTACTTTCGCCATCTTACTATCAGCGGGCTTCGCCTGCACGGTGGACCCCGGGCTCCGAACGCACCTCTCTAATATATCTATTAGGTGTGTTCCGCAGACCCTAACATAATACTAGCGCCAGGGTCTGGCTAGTAAAATGGCGGATGACCAGCGTCTACTGCGGGACATCCAGCAGCTGGAGGGTAGGTTGGCAGCTCTTGAGCGCACAACCTCAGCTGTGGATGTTACCTCAGTCGCTGTTCAGGCTGCTAGCGTGGCTGCAGCCAATGTGTCCAGTGCCACCTCTGCCCCCACAATATCCCATCTCCCACTTCCAGACAAGTTTGCTGGTGACAGCAAGCAATGTCGGGGTTTTGTGAGTCAGTGCTCTATACAACTCGAGCTTCTGGCTGCACGTTTCCCCACGGATTGGGCACAAGTGGGCTTTGTAATATCTCTTCTGTCGGGCAGAGCATTGGAGTGGGCCACCCCGCTGTGGGAGCGTGACGACCGTGTGGTGCGGAGTGCTCCCCGTTTTCTGGAGGCTCTAAAAAAGGTCTTTCTAGGACATCAGGTTACCCACGATGCGGCGCTCCAACTTCTGGCAAGTTCACAGGATTCATCATTGGTCAGCTGTTTTGCTGTCCAATTTTGGACTCTGTCCTCGGAGTTGGACTGGCCGGATAAAGTCCTCATTCCCGTGTTTTGGAGAGGACTAGCGGGCCATGTGAAAGACGCCTTGGCTACCAGGGAGATTCCCGCCATACTGGAGAAGCTGATCGCCATATCTACCCGCATCGACCTCCGTTTTCACGAGCGGAGGTTGGAGCGGTCCCAGTGTAGGCAGAGGTTTCGGCTGGCTCCCACCTTCGCCAGACCTCTAGAATCTTCCAGCCAGGCGCCCGACTCCCATGAGGCCATGGAGGTTTCTTGAGCAGGACCTAAGTCCCGGGCCGCTTGAGTACCCGTGGTCTGTAACATCTGCCAGCAGTTAGGACATTATGCCAACAAATGTCCACAGCGGTCGGGAAAACGGTCGCGTCTAGTCACCTTGGGAGGAGGTTCACTAGACACTGCGGCAATTTCCACCAAGTTGTCCTTTAAGGGGACAATTACTGTAGGTCCATCCACGCTCACCGCCGAGCTCTGTGTGGATTCTGGAGCCGAGGGGAATTTCATGTCCTCTGCATTTGCTATCCCCCACACTATACCTCTGGTGATGCTCGCCAAACTGGTGACTGTGCGAGTAGTGAATGGATCAACTCTGCCCTCACAAATCACCCACCTGACTATCCCTCTCACTTTATCTATGTCCCCTTCCCATCAGGAGAGTATTTCTTTTCTTGTCCTGCCCGAGGGTATAGACGAGGTGTTGCTGGGAGTACCTTGGCTCTGTTACCACTCTCCCCATATTGAGTGGTCCTCTGGGAGGATACTGGGTTGGGGTGATTCATGTAGAGGCAGGTGTGTCAGGGAGTGCGCTCAGGTCACCACCACAGAGATACCTGTTGTGAATGGGTTTGAGATGAGTTCTGAGCAGAGACTCCCTCTGGTGGTTACAAGCGGTACTGGTCTGTTCAGTGAAGATTGTGAGGACTGGGAATCAGGTGTTACTGACTGGTCTTATATAAGGGAGTCGCCTTCCCATCAGGGTTGCCGGTGATCAATTGTTCTGGTCTGAATCCTTCATTCCTGTTTCCCTTGTAGCCTGCTGTGTCGTGTCTGCATCTCCTGCTATCAGATAAGACATTTTCTTCTTTTTGTTTTTGTGCTATATTTTTGCATTTTGTCCTGCACTTCTGTGGGGGCCTTCAGGGTCCCCTCCGGGGCTTTTGCCCTCTCAGTTTAGTTCAGCCACTGATGTTTGTACTTTTGCTTTTTCCAGTTTTTTCAGTGGCTGCTGTTTTGATTTTGTTACACCAGAGAACTAATTTAGGTGGTAGAGGTCGTGTGATCTCAGGTGATTTTGAAATTAGTAGAGTTGGTGCTTTTCAGGGTTTTCTGGGATTGCAGTAAGTGCCCTTCCTGTCCTTTTCTATTTAGTTAGTTTGGGCCCCAGCGTTTGCTCATACTATTTTCTGTCTGTGTCTGTATTTCATCTTGTCTAACCGCCATTACATGTTTGGGGGCTTTCTATTATCTTTGGGGTACTGCTCCGGGGCAGGTAGCTTTCCTATTTCTATCTTTAGGTGTAGTTAGTTTCTCAGGCTGTGACGAGGCGTCTAGGACCAACGTAGGAACGCTCCACGGCTGCCTCTAGTTGTGGTGGTTAGTCAGGGTACTGCAATCTCATAGATTCCAACTGCTCTGGTGTATTGCCTTTTTTACCTGCACTCCTCAGCTACCGAAACATAACAGTATCACCGGCCCAAAAATTGAAAATTGTATGGTACTCACAGAAGGGAAAAAATATTGTGAAAGAAAAAGGTTGTCAGAGTTGTCAGAGATATTTTTCTGTTTGTTGCATTTTTTTCTCCTCTGTATCTCTGGGTGCTGGGGAGGATCTTTTCTCTCAATGGAGTTTGCACGGTTGTCTGGCCATGTGGATCAGCTTGCCACTGAGGTTCAGAGTATTGCTGCATATCTTGCTAGGTTGCCTGTTGTGGAACCTAGGATCCCCATGCCAGATTTGTTTTTAGGGGATCGAGCTAAGTTTCAGAATTTCAAAAATAATTGTAGGTTGTTTTTTGCCTTGAAATCTAGGTCCTCAGGGAACGCAGCGCAGCAGGTTCAAATTATCATCTCTCTCCTGCGCGGCGATCCTCAGGATTGGGCTTTTTCCCTGACACCTGGGGATCCTGTTTTGAGTGATGTTGATGCATTTTTTCAGGCTTTGGGGTTATTGTACGATGAGCCTAGTGTCACTGATCAAGCTGAAAAAGCCTTGTTGGCATTAAATCAGGGGCTTGATGACACTGAGTTATACTGTCAGAGATTCCGCAGGTGGGCAGTCCTGACCAAGTGGAATGACGACGCTTTGGCAGCCCTTTTCCGGAAGGGTCTGTCAGATAATGTAAAGGATGTTATGGTGGGATTCCCTGTCCCCTCTGGTCTCAATGATTCTATGTCATTAGCGATTCAAATTGACAGACGTTTGCGTGAGCGGAGAAGTATGCGTGGAATGGTGTTGCCTTGTGAACCAGCTTCTGAAACCATGCAGTGTGATAGAGTGGTGTCTGGGGCACAGCGTCATGAGTTTCGAAAGCGCAATGGGTTATGTTTCTACTGTGGTGATGCCTCTCATGCTGTTTCAGTCTGCCCTAAGCGGGGAAGACGTTTTGCACGCTCAGTTGTCTTGGGTAGTGTTCAGACTAAGTTTTTATTAACTGTCACTCTGATATGCTCTCTGTCCTCATTTTCTGCTCAGGCTTTCGTTGATTCTGGAGCAGCTATTAACCTGATGGATTATGATTTTGCTAAACGTTGTGGGTTTCCCTTGATACCCCTACAGAAGTCTATTCCCCTACTGGGGATCGATTCTACCCCTTTGGCTGAGAATAAACCCCAGTTTTCTACTCAGGTGATAATGAGGGTTGAACCTGATCACCAGGAGTGCTGCAAATTTTTGTTTCTGTATAATCTGCATGACATTATCGTGCTGGGTTTCCCTTGGTTACAGTCTCATAATCCTGTTTTGGATTGGAAATCTGTGTCTGTAACCAGTTGGGGCTGCCAATGTGTTAATACCAACACTCCTGTTTTTTCTGCCTCCCCCCAGGCTCAGGATGTTCCTGACTTTTTGATTGATTTTTCTGATGTGTTTAGCGAAAGTGAATCTGCATCCTTGCCTCCCCATAGGAGCTATGACTGCGCTGTTGAACTAGTGCCGGGTAGTAAATTCCCTAAAGGTCGTCTTTTTAACTTGTCTGTACCTGAACATGACGCTATGCGGTCTTATATCAAGGAATCATTGGAGAAGGGTCATATCAGACCATCTTCTTCACCCTTAGGTGCCGGTTTTTTCTTTGTGGCCAAAAAAGATGGTTCATTAAGGCCGTGTATTGATTATCGTCTCTTGAACAATATTACTGTGAAATATCAATACCCGTTACCCTTGATTTCTGACCTGTTTTCCAGGGTGAAAAACGCTACTTGGTTTACCAAGCTTGACCTCAGGGGGCGTATAACCTTATTCGCATTAAGCACGGGGATGAATGGAAGACGGCATTCAATACCCCTGAAGGGCATTTTGAGTACCTAGTGATGCCCTTTGGGCTCACTAATGCTCCTTCCGTCTTCCAGTCCTTCATGAATGACATTTTCAGGGATTTTGTGGACAAATTTCTGATTGTTTATTTGGATGATATCTTGATTTTTTCTAATGACTGGGACTCTCATGTGAAACATGTTCGAACTGTGTTCCAGAATTTGAAGAGAGAATGCTCTGTATGTGAAGGGATCAAAGTGTCTTTTTGGCGTACAGAGGATCTCATTTCTGGGATTCATTTTGTCCCCATCTGTTATTGAAATGGACCCGGTCAAGGTTCAGGCCATCTGTGATTGGGTCCAACCTACTTCATTAAAGGCTCTTCAGAGATTTTTGGGTTTTGCCAATTTTTATCGTAAATTTATTGGTAATTTCTCGGTTATTGTTAAACCATTAACTGATTTGACCAGAAACGGTTCTGATGTGGTGAATTGGCCTCCTGAGGCAGTCTCTGCGTTTCAGGAACTTAAGCAGAGATTCACTTCTGCTCCTGTTCTACGGCAGCCTGATGTTTCTCTGCCATTTCAGGTGGAGGTTGATGCCTCTGAAATTGGGGCAGGTGCCGTTTTGTCCCAAAAAGATCCAGAGACCTCTAAAAGTAACCCTTGTGCCTTTTTCTCTCGAAAATTTTCTCCTACTGAACGTAATTATGACGTGGGTAATCGGGAGTTATTGGCCATGAAGTGGGCTTTTGAAGAGTGGAGACATTGGCTGGAGGGAGCCAAACATCAGGTGGTGGTCCTTACGGACCATAAGAATCTGGTCTATCTGGAATCTGCCTAGCGACTCAATCCTAGACAGGCCAGGTGGGCCTTGTTTTTCACACGTTTTAATTTTGTGGTTTCCTTTCTTCCTGGCACTAATAATGTTAAGGCGGATGCCCTCTCGAGGAGTTTCCTTGCGGACTCTCCTGAGTTATCTGATCCTTCTGTTATTTTGAAAGAGGGTGTAGTTCTTTCCGCCATCTCGCCCAATTTGAGACTTGCTCTGGAGGGGTGTCAGGAGGATAGGCCCGAGTGCTGCCCTGTTGGAAAATTGTTTGTCCCGGACCAGTGTAAAAAGAGTGTGATGTCTGAGATTCATTGTTCCGCATTGGCTGGGCATCCCGGAATTTTGGTACCAGAGACTTGGTTAGTCGGTCCTTTTGGTGGCCTACCTTGTCTCGTGATGTCAGGGAATTTGTGCAGACCTGCGGGACTTGCTCTCGCTCCAAGCCTTGCTCTCGCTCTAGTGGTTTGTTGATCCCATTGCCTGTGCCCAAGAGACCATGGACCCATATCTCTATGGATTTCATTTCCGACCTTCCTGTTTCTCAGAGAATGACCACCATCTGTGTAATTTGTGATAGGTTTTCCAAAATGATACATCTTGCCATTACCTAAGTTGCCTTCCTCCTCTGAATTGGTGGCGTTGTTCCTTCAGCACGTGGTTCGTTTACACGGCATTCCTGAGAACATTGTGTCTGACAGAGGAGTCCAGTTTGTTTCCAGATTTTGGAGGACTTTTTGTTCTAAACTGGGTGTTCAATTGTCTTTCTCCTCGGCATTTCATCCTCAGACCAATGGTCAAACTGAGAGAACAAACCAGACATTGGAGACTTATCTTAGATGCTTTGTGTCTGCTGATCAGGATGACTGGGTCTCTTTTTTGCCTTTGGCTGAGTTTGCTCTTAATAATAGGGCTAGCTCTGCCACTTTGATGTCTCTGTTTTTCTGTAATTCTGGGTTTCACCCTCGATTTTCTTCAGGACAGACGGAGGCTTCTGTCTGTCCAGGTGTTGACTCTGTTGTGGAGCGTATGCAACAGATTTGGGACCAGGTAGTGGAGAGGTTGTCCCTCTCTCAGGAGAAGGCCCAGCGGTTTGCTAACCGGCATAGGACTGATGGTCCTCGGTTTAAAGTGGGGGACTTGGTCTGGTTGTCCTCAAAGAATATTCCTATGAGAGTAGCATCTCCTAAATTTAAGCCTAGGTTCATTGGACCTTATAAGATCATTGAGATTCTTAATCCTGTTTCTTTTCGTTTGCTTCTTCCAGGGACATTTAAGATCCATAACGTGTTCCACAAGTCCTTGTTGAAGAGGTTTCTTGAGCCAGTGGTTCCTGCTGCTGTGCCTCCTGACCCTGTTTTGGTTGAGGGCAATCTGGAATATGTGATTGAGAAAATATTAGATTCTCGTTTTTCTAGACGGAAACTCCAGTATTTGGTTAAGTGGAGAGGTTATGGTCAGGAAGACAATTCTTGGGTGTTTGCTTTGGACATCCATGCTAGGAGACTCATCCGTGCGTATCATAGAACTCATCCTGACCGACCTGGTTGCTCAAATGAGGGTTCGGTGACCCCTCCTCAAGGGGGGGGTACTGTTGTGAATGGGTTTGAGATGAGTTCTGAGCAGAGACTCCCTCTGGTGGTTACAAGCGGTACTGGTCTGTTCAGTGAAGATTGTGAGGACTGGGAATCAGGTGTTACTGACTGGTCTTATATAAGGGAGTCGCCTTCCCATCAGGGTTGCCGGTGATCAATTGTTCTGGTCTGAATCCTTCATTCCTGTTTCCCTTGTAGCCTGCTGTGTCGTGTCTGCATCTCCTGCTATCAGATAAGACATTTTCTTCTTTTTGTTTTTGTGCTATATTTTTGCATTTTGTCCTGCACTTCTGTGGGGGCCTTCAGGGTCCCCTCCGGGGGCTTTTGCCCTCTCAGTTTAGTTCAGCCACTGATGTTTGTACTTTTGCTTTTTCCAGTTTTTTCAGTGGCTGCTGTTTTGATTTTGTTACACCAGAGAACTAATTTAGGTGGTAGAGGTCGTGTGATCTCAGGTGATTTTGAAAATAGTAGAGTTGGTGCTTTTCAGGGTTTTCTGGGATTGCAGTAAGTGCCCTTCCTGTCCTTTTCTATTTAGTTAGTTTGGGCCCAGCATTTGCTCATACTATTTTCTGTCTGTGTCTGTATTTCTCTTGTCTAACCGCCATTACATGTTTGGGGGCTTTCTATTATCTTTGGGGTTCTGCTACAGGGCAGATAGCTTTCCTATTTCTATCTTTAGGTGTAGTTAGTTTCTCAGGCTGTGACGAGGCGTCTAGGACCAACGTAGGAACGCTCCACGGCTGCCTCTAGTTGTGGTGGTTAGTCAGGGTACAGCAATCTCATAGATTCCAACTGCTCTGGTGTATTGCCTTTTTTACCTGCACTCCTCAGCTACCGAAACATAACAGCATCACCAGTAGATCTCTACTTCTTCTCTAGTGTTATTGGTCATATGTAGACGTTTCTCCAAGAAGGCGGCCGTAGACTCTCCACCTCATCGCCCCTACGACTGTCCTATTGATCTGTTTGCGTGGAGCAGAACCTCCTCGGGAGAGTCTACCCCCTCTGCTTCCTGGACGGGGTCATGTCCAAGTATAATCAGGAGAATCTGGCAGGGTTCATTAGGAATGTCGGTTGTCACCAGCAGGGGCGGGGCTTTTTCTTGTTGCAAAAGAAGAAACTGGAGAATATATCGTCCATGTATTGAACTACAGGGGTCTTAACGCCTATCACCGTCAAGAATAAGTACCCATTGCCCCTAATCTCTGAGCTCTTTGATAGGCTCCGAGGAGCAAGAGTATTTACCAAGCTTGATCTACGTGGTGCCTATAACCTAATTTGCATCCGTGAGGGGGACGAGTGGAAGACAGCTTTTAACACCAGGGATGGGCATTATGAATAACTGGTGATGCCCTTCGGGCTCTGTAATGCTCCCGCTGTTTTCCAAGACTTTGTCAATGATATCTTCCGGGATATGATCTCCACCTCTGTAGTATTCTATCTGGATGATATTCTCATCTTTTCACCAGATATAGACTCTCACCGGAGGGATGTCAACAAAGTCTTCGACCTCTTACGGGCAAACTCCCTCTATGCCAAGCTGGAGAAATGTGTGTTTGAGCAGAAGTCCTTACCTTTCCTTGGCTATATCATCTCTGCCCAGGGATTGTCTATGGATCCTGCCAAACTACAGGCTGTAATGGACTGGCAAGAACCCCATTCTCTTAAAGCAGTGCAGCGCTTTATGGGGTTCATTAATTATTATCGCCAGTTCATTCCCCATTTCTCGACTGTGGTAGCTCCCTTGGTAGCCCTCACCAAGAAGGGAGCAAATCCCAAGTTGTGGTCTGAGGAGGTCTCCAAGGCGTTCTCTTCCATCAAGTCGCATTTTGCCAGTGCTCCCATATTACATCGCCCTGATGTTGATAAGCCGTTTATTTTAGAGGTGGACGCCTCTTCTGTTGGTGCTGGAGCAGTCCTTTATCAAAAGGATGTTCAAGGTCGGAAGCATCCCTGCTTCTTCTTTTCTAAGACCTTTACACCAGCAGAGAGTAATTATTCCATCGGGGACAGGGAGTTGCTGGCTATGAAGTTGGCCTTCTCTGAGTGGAGACATCTTCTGGAGGGGGCTCGTTTTCCCTTCCAAGTCTTCACCGACCACAAAAACTTGGTCTATTTGCAAACGGCTCAGCGGCTAAATTGTCGCCAGGCCAGATGGTCCCTATTCTTCTCTCGGTTCCACTTCACCCTCCATTTTCTCTCCGGTGAGAAGAATGTTCGGGCCGACGCTCTCTCTCGCTCCTTAGTGTCATCAAAGGAGGAGGATGAGGAGCCTCGACTTATTGTCCCCGAAGAGAGCCTGAGAACTGTAGCCCCGGTTTCGCTAGAGTCTGTGCCTCCGGGCAAGATTTTTGTGCCCACTAATTTGCGACCGGAGGTACTCTCTTGGGCACACTCGTCCAGGGTGGGTGAACACTTTGGGGCAAAGAGGACAACTGAGTTATTGGCGAGGACATACTGGTGGCCACATATGGTCCGTGACATCAGGGAGTATGTTCAGGCGTGTGTCTAGTGCGCCAGGAACAAGTCCCCTCGACAATGGCCAGCAGGGTTACTTTTTCCTTTGCTGGTGGCAGACAGGCCCTGGGAGATGGTCGGGATGGACTTTGTGGTGGGCTTACCCAAGTCTCCGGGTTGCTCTATCATTTGAGTGATTACCGACCACTTCTCCAAAATGGTGCACTTAGTGCCGCTACCACGGTTACCTTCTGCACGGGCCTTGGCAGCATTATTTATTAGACACATCTTCCGTCTACACGGAATGCCAGACAAGATTTTCAGCGATCAAGGTCCCCAATTTGCTCTTGGTTCTGGAGAGAGTTGTGTCATCTACTCTGCATTGAGTTGAACCTCTCCTCTGCATATCATCCCGAGACGAATGGGTTGGTAGAGAGGGCCAACCAGATCTTGGTCACCTACTTGCGACATTTTGTCTCTGCCAGGCAGGATGACTGGGCATCCTTGCTCCTGTGTACGGAGTTCGCGCTAAACAATGCTGTGGCTGACTCCACCGGACAGACCCCATTCCTCTTAAATTACGGCCAGCATCTGCGGGTACCGGTGCCCATGCCCGTGCCTTCCGCCGACTCCAGGGTGGCAGACTGGGCTGTGGAGGCACGGGACATATGGGACCGCACCCAGGATGCCATTCAGGCTTCCAAGGAAAGGATGAGGTCTTCTGCCGATGCCCATCGGCGTCCCGCTCCGACATTTGCTCCTGGCGACCTAGTGTGGCTCTCCGCCCGAAACATCAGGCTACGGGTGGAATCCATTAAGTTGGCACCCCGCTATTTGGGTCCCTTCAAGGTTCTCGAGCAGGTGAACCCTGTGGTTTGGCCCTTCCGCCTCGCCTTGGTATCTCAGACACCTTCCATGTGTTCCTCCTAAAACCCGTGGTCATCTCCCGGTTGCCTGAGTCATCTGCCGGGACGTCGGGTTCGTCTTCGGACGACTACGAGGTGAACGCCATTGTAGGGTGCAAGGTGGTACGGGGCAAAAACATTTTTTTGGTGGATTGGAGGGGTTATGGGCCTGAGGATAGGTCCTGGGAGCCTGCCGAGCATGTTCATGCTCCGCAGCTCATCGCTGCCTTTGAGCGTAGCGAGGCCCAGAGAAGGGGGGCCATGTTAGGGGTCGAGTTCCCGCTTCTGCACAAGGGGAATCTCGAGCCATTCCGGCTGCGGTCTCCCATTCGTCTCCGGCCGCAGTGGACTCTGCTCAGCTTAGACGTCGGTCCCAGCGTCTCTCCCAGTCTAACAGTGTGCAGAGGATTACTTCTGCCTCTCCAGGCTCTGCTATTGTGGCCAGTACTGGTTAGCGGCGAAGCAGACGTCTTTAGGACAAAGTCCTTGTTTTTCCCTTCTGAGCATGCCCAGGGTGAGATCTCTCATTGGAGATCAGGGGTCACATGCTCAGGTACTGCAGCAGCTCCTATTGGTCCGCCAGGAAGGTCCTGTGACTACTGGTGTTCTGGAAGTTTCATTGGTCCTTGTTTCTGACAGGTCCTGTAGCTGTCACTATAAAAGGGTGGCATGGCTGGGCCGCCATGCGCTAGTATCAATTGCATTATGTGCTTTGCGCCAGTGTGATCATGCACGCATGTAAAAGACAAATGTTTGGCCAAATGTTTATACTAAGCGTCTCAAATTTTTCCTTATATTCCAAAGCCATATTGCTATTCAAAATTTCATGTATTCTATGTTGTCATGCTTTAGTATGCTTGAGTGCAGCCTTTTTTTGGATGTTTTACATGAGGGTAGCTCCCTTTGGTTTGCACCTAGTTCACATTAGTCTGGAAGTGCCAGTCAGGTTTTTTGTCTTTTGAATGTTAGCTTGCTGACCGAGCACTCCGCCCCCACCAGGTGGTGATTTTAATTACACCAGCTCCCTACTTTACCCATAAATGCAGGCATTACTGACAGAGGTGCATATTCACCCAGAAATTCAGATATCAGCCTAATAGAGGTATGTTCACATTAGGTTAGGGACTCAACAGAATTGAGACCACCTTGACGATGGTTGTTGGGCTTTAAAATGTTTGGCCAAATGTTTATACTAAGCGTCTCAAATTTTTCCTTATATTCCAAAGCCATATTGCTATTCAAAATTTCATGTATTCTATGTTGTCATGCTTTAGTATGCTTGAGTGCAGCCTTTTTTTGGATGTTTTACATGAGGGTAGCTCCCTTTGGTTTGCACCTAGTTCACATTAGTCTGGAAGTGCCAGTCAGGTTTTTTGTCTTTTGAATGTTAGCTTGCTGACCGAGCACTCCGCCCCCACCAGGTGGTGATTTTAATTACACCAGCTCCCTACTTTACCCATAAATGCAGGCATTACTGACAGAGGTGCATATTCACCCAGAAATTCAGATATCAGCCTAATAGAGGTATGTTCACATTAGGTTAGGGACTCAACAGAATTGAGACCACCTTGACGATGGTTGTTGGGCTTAAAATGTTTGGCCAAATGTTTATACTAAGCGTCTCAAATTTTTCCTTATATTCCAAAGCCATATTGCTATTCAAAATTTCATGTATTCTATGTTGTCATGCTTTAGTATGCTTGAGTGCAGCCTTTTTTTGGATGTCATGCACGCATGTAGTTAGGGCTCGGCTGAAATAAGCCCCTAGAATACCAGCACCTCCGGGGAGGAGATTTGAGTGCAAGTGGTTAGGGCTTGGCTGAAATAAGCCCCTAGAATACCGGCTTCTCCGGTGAGGAGATTGGTTGATTGCGTTGCTGTCTGCATGATCACGGACTGCTATCCGCACAGCAGTTATCTGTGTATCCCTGTGGTGTTAACAGGACACAGTCTTTTTCTCAGCGGATCTGTGACGCAACAGGGTTCGCTTTATAACGCTGGTTCAGCGCCCTAGCATTTTACTTTGCGGCTCACTGAAGCTAAGTGAGTTTGCACCTATCGCCATATAGCGCTGTGGCATTCCCGTTAGCGGCTCTGGGGATTAACATAGTTCTCACTTACTGCCACAGCGCGCTACGGCGTTTATTTTAGCGACTCTGCGGGATAACAGAGTTTGCTACTTTCGCCATCTTACTAGCAGCGGGCTTCGCCTGCACGGTGGACCCCGGGCTCCGAACGCACCTCTCTAATATATCTATTAGGTGTGTTCCGCAGACCCTAACATAATACTAGCGCCAGGGTCTGGCTAGTAAAATGGCGGATGACCAGCGTCTACTGCGGGACATCCAGCAGCTGGAGGGTAGGTTGGCAGCTCTTGAGCGCACAACCTCAGCTGTGGATGTTACCTCAGTCGCTGTTCAGGCTGCTAGCGTGGCTGCAGCCAGTGCTTGCCACCTCTGCCCCCACAATATCCCATCTCTCACTTCCAGACAAGTTTGCTGGTGACAGCAAGCAATGTCGGGGATTCGTGAGTCAGTGCTCTATACAACTCGAGCTTCTGGCTGCACGTTTCCCCACGGATTGGGCACAAGTGGGCTTTGTAATATCTCTTCTGTCGGGCAGAGCGTTGGAGTGGGCCACCCCGCTGTGGGAGCGTGACGACCGTGTGGTGCGGAGTGCTCCCGTTTTCTGGAGGCTCTAAAAAAGGTCTTTCTAGGACATCAGGTTACCCACGATGCGGCGCTCCAACTTCTGGCAAGTTCACAGGATTCATCATTGGTCAGCTGTTTTGCTGTCCAATTTTGGACTCTGTCCTCGGAGTTGGACTGGCCGGATAAAGTCCTCATTCCCGTGTTTTGGAGAGGACTAGCGGGCCATGTGAAAGACGCCTTGGCTACCAGGGAGATTCCCGCCACACTGGAGAAGCTGATCGCCATATCTACCCGCATCGACCTCCGTTTTCACGAGCGGAGGTTGGAGCGGTCCCAGTGTAGGCAGAGGTTTCGGCTGGCTCCCACCTTCGCCAGACCTCTAGAATCTTCCAGCCAGGCGCCCGACTCCCATGAGGCCATGGAGGTTTCTTGAGCAGGACCTAAGTCCCGGGCCGCTTGAGTACCCGTGGTCTGTAACATCTGCCAGCAGTTAGGACATTATGCCAACAAATGTCCACAGCGGTCGGGAAAACGGTCGCGTCTAGTCACCTTGGGAGGAGGTTCACTAGACACTGTGGCAATTTCCACCAAGTTGTCCTTTAAGGGGACAATTAAAGTAGGTCCATCCACGCTCACCGCCGAGCTCTGTGTGGATTCTGGAGCTGAGGGGAATTTCATGTCCTCTGCATTTGCTATCCCCCACACTATACCTCTGGTGATGCTCGCCAAACTGGTGACTGTGCGAGTAGTGAATGGATCAACTCTGCCCTCACAAATCACCCACCTGACTATCCCTCTCACTTTATCTATGTCCCCTTCCCATCAGGAGAGTATTTCTTTTCTTGTCCTGCCGAGGGTATAGACGAGGTGTTGCTGGGAGTACCTTGGCTCTGTTACCACTCTCCCCATATTGAGTGGTCCTCTGGGAGGATACTGGGTTGGGGTGATTCATGTAGAGGCAGGTGTGTCAGGGAGTGCGCTCAGGTCACCACCACAGAGATACCCGTAGATCTCACTTCTCTTCCTCAGTGTTATTGGTCATATGTAGACGTTTTCTCCAAGAAGGCGGCGGAGACTCTTCCACCTCATCGCCCCTACGACTGTCCTATTGATCTTTTGCCTGGAGCAGAACCTCCTCGGGGAGAGTCTACCCCCTCTCGCTTCCTGAGACGGAGGTCATGTCGAAGTATATTCAGGAGAATCTGGCAAGAGGGTTCATTAGGAAGTCGGTGTCACCAGCAGGGGCGGGGTTCTTCTTTGTGCAAAAGAAGAACTGAGAATTACGTCCATGTATTGACTACAGGGGTCTTAACGCCATCACCGTCAAGAATAAGTACCCATTGCCCCTAATCTCTGAGCTCTTTGATAGGCTCCGAGGAGCAAGAGTATTTACCAAGCTTGATCTACGTGGTGCCTATAACCTAATTTGCATCCGTGAGGGGGACGAGTGGAAGACAACTTTTAACACCAGGGATGGGCATTATGAATAACTGGTGATGCCCTTCGGGCTCTGTAATGCTCCCGCTGTTTTCCAAGACTTTGTCAATGATATCTTCCGGGATATGATCTCCACCTCTGTAGTATTCTATCTGGATGATATTCTCATCTTTTCACCAGATATAGACTCTCACCGGAGGGATGTCAACAAAGTCTTCGACCTCTTACGGGCAAACTCCCTCTATGCCAAGCTGGAGAAATGTGTGTTTGAGCAGAAGTCCTTACCTTTCCTGGGCTATATCATCTCTGCCCAGGGATTGTCTATGGATCCTGCCAAACTACAGGCTGTAATGGACTGGCAAGAACCCCATTCTCTTAAAGCAGTGCAGCGCTTTATGGGGTTCATTAATTATTATCGCCAGTTCATTCCCCATTTCTCGACTGTGGTAGCTCCCTTGGTAGCCCTCACCAAGAAGGGAGCAAATCCCAAGTTGTGGTCTGAGGAGGTCTCCAAGGCGTTCTCTTCCATCAAGTCGCATTTTGCCAGTGCTCCCATATTACATCGCCCTGATGTTGATAAGCCGTTTATTTTAGAGGTGGACGCCTCTTCTGTTGGTGCTGGAGCAGTCCTTTATCAAAAGGATGTTCAAGGTCGGAAGCATCCCTGCTTCTTCTTTTCTAAGACCTTTACACCAGCAGAGAGTAATTATTCCATCGGGGACAGGGAGTTGCTGGCTATGAAGTTGGCCTTCTCTGAGTGGAGACATCTTCTGGAGGGGGCTCGTTTTCCCTTCCAAGTCTTCACCGACCACAAAAACTTGGTCTATTTGCAAACGGCTCAGCGGCTAAATTGTCGCCAGGCCAGATGGTCCCTATTCTTCTCTCGGTTCCACTTCACCCTCCATTTTCTCTCCGGTGAGAAGAATGTTCGGGCCGACGCTCTCTCTCGCTCCTTAGTGTCATCAAAGGAGGAGGATGAGGAGCCTCGACTTATTGTCCCCGAAGAGAGCCTGAGAACTGTAGCCCCGGTTTCGCTAGAGTCTGTGCCTCCGGGCAAGATTTTTGTGCCCACTAATTTGCGACCGGAGGTACTCTCTTGGGCACACTCGTCCAGGATAGGTGGACACTTTGGGGCAAAGAGGACAACTGAGTTATTGGCGAGGACATACTGGTGGCCACATATGGTCCGTGACATCAGGGAGTATGTTCAGGCGTGTGTCTCCTGCGCCAGGAACAAGTCCCCTCGACAACGGCCAGCTGGGTTACTTTTCCTTTGCCGGTGGCAGACAGGCCCTGGGAGATGGTCGGGATGGACTTTGTGGTGGGCTTACCCAAGTCTCGGGGTTGCTCTATCATTTGGGTGATTACCGACCACTTCTCCAAAATGGTGCACTTAGTGCCGCTACCACGGTTACCTTCTGCACGGGCCTTGGCAGCATTATTTATTAGACACATCTTCCGTATATACGGTATGCCAGACAAGATTTTCAGCGATCAAGGTCCCCAATTTGCGTCTTGGTTCTGGAGAGAGTTGTGTCATCTACTCTGCATTGAGTTGAACCTCTCCTCTGCATATCATCCCGAGACGAATGGGTTGGTAGAGAGGGCCAACCAGATCTTGGTCACCTACTTGCGACATTTTGTCTCTGCCAGGCAGGATGACTGGGCATCCTTGCTCCTGTGTGCGGAGTTCGCGCTAAACAATGCTGTGGCTGACTCCACCGGACAGACCCCATTCCTCTTAAATTACGGCCAGCATCCGCGGGTACCGGTGCCCATGCCCGTGCCTTCCGCCGACTCCAGGGTGGCAGACTGGGCTGTGGAGGCACGGGACATATGGGACCGCACCCAGGATGCCATTCAGGCTTCCAAGGAAAGGATGAGGTCTTCTGCCGATGCCCATCGGCGTCCCGCTCCGACATTTGCTCCTGGCGACCTAGTGTGGCTCTCCGCCCGAAACATCAGGCTACGGGTGGAATCCACTAAGTTGGCACCCCGCTATTTGGGTCCCTTTAAGGTTCTCGAGCAGGTGAACCCTGTGGTTTGGCTCTTCCGCCTCGCCTTGGTATCTCAGACACCTTCCATGTGTTCCTCCTAAAACCCGTGGTCATTTCCCGGTTGCCTGAGTCATCTGCCGGGACGTCGGGTTCGTCTTCGGACGACTACGAGGTGAACGCCATTGTAGGGTGCAAGGTGGTACCGGGCAAAAAAATTTTTTTGGTGGATTGGAGGGGTTATGGGCCTGAGGATAGGTCCTGGGAGCCTGCCGAGCATGTTCATGCTCCGCAGCTCATCGCTGCCTTTGAGCGTAGCGAGGCCCAGAGAAGGGGGGGCCATGTTAGGGGTCGAGTTCTCCGCTTCTGCACAAGGGGAATCTCGAGCCATTTCGGCTGCGGTCTCCAATTCGTCTCCGGCCGCAGTGGACTCTGCTCAGCTTAGACGTCGGTCCCAGCGTCTCGCCCAGTCTAACAGTGTGCAGAGGATTACTTCTGCCTCTCCAGGTTCTGCTATTGTTTCCAGTACTGGTTAGCGGCGAGCAGACGTCTTTAGGACAAAGTCCTTGTTTTCCCCTTCTGAGCATGCCCAGGGTGAGATCTCTCATTGGAGATCAGGGGTCACATGCTCAGGTACTGCAGCAGCTCCTATTGGTCCGCCAGGAAGGTCCTGTGACTACTGGTGTTCTGGAAGTTTCATTGGTCCTTGTTTCTGGCAGGTCCTGTAGCTGTCACTATAAAAGGGTGGCATGGCTGGGCCGCCATGCGCTGATATCAATTGCATTATGTGCTTTGCGTCCAGTGTGATCATGAACGCATGTGGTTAGGGCTCGGCTGAAATAAGCCCCTAGAATACCGGCTTCTCCGGTGAGGAGATTGCTTGATTGCGTTGCTGTCTGCGTAATCACGGACTTCTATCCGCACAGCAGTTATCTGTGTATCCCTGTGGTGTTAACAGGACACAGTCTTTTTCTCAGCGGCTCTGTGACGCAACAGGGTTCGCTTTATAACGCTGGTTCAGCGCCCTAGCGTTTTACTTTGCGACTCACTGAAGCTAAGTGAGTTCGCACCTATCGCCATATAGTCTGTGGCATTCCCGTTAGCGGCTCTGGGGATTAACAGAGTTCTCACTTACTGCCACAGCGCGAGACGGCGTTTATATTGAGCGACTCTGCGGGATAACAGAGTTCACTACTTTCGCCATCTTACTAGCAGCGGGCTTCGCCTGCACGGTGGACCCCGGGCTGCGAACGCACCTCTCTAATATATCTATTAGGTGCGTTCCACAGACCCTAATAACGTCTGAATGTGTCCTTTGACAGATTGTGCTCTTGATGCTATACGCTATGGTAAAGACTCTTACTTACCCTTTATATATATATTGTATGACTGCTTTGTGTTATATTTAGTTGCTAAATATGGAACTTAAATGTATTAATTAGATTTGACAGTTGTGTTCTAAACTGATAATAAACATTACAACCTATATGATTACTTAACTTTGTTGCGGTATGGGGGGGAGGCCTGGGAAGATTTCTTGCACAGGGGTCCTTGAAGTCTGTGTCCGCCCCTGGGCTGAGCGCCTGGGTCCATGATTGGTGCCATCAGATGACATCAATTTTTCTTCCCTTGTGCTAGGTGCTTACCAATCCCCTGTCCAAAACAATGGCACAGATGCCTCCTGCCCTGAACCTACCTTTGCGCATTCTGACTTACCATCAAGCAATTTGAAATTCTTGTCCCAGCACAGCTTTCAGCTGTCCCTACTAGTAATGAGCGAGTATGCTCGTTGCTCGGGTTTTCTCGAGCACGCTCAGGTGGTCTCCGAGTATTTGGAAGTGCTCAGAGATTTAGTTTCTGTTGCCGCAGCTGCATGATTTATGGCTACTTCACAGCCTGAATATATGTGGGGATTTCCTGTTCCTGATTTCCTAAGCGTGCTCTGGGAAACCCAAGCAACGAGTATACTCATCACTAATCCCTGCCCTTGGAATAAAAGAGAAAGTTTGCAGCTAAACACCCACAGGCATGAAGGCTAAACAGATACATTTCCAGGCTGCTTGCTGTGGAAATGTTGCCATTTCAGCTTGTTGACATAGATGATTTCTGCCAACTCA
This sequence comes from Oophaga sylvatica, assembly GCA_033576555.1. Taxonomy (NCBI): domain Eukaryota; kingdom Metazoa; phylum Chordata; class Amphibia; order Anura; family Dendrobatidae; genus Oophaga; species Oophaga sylvatica. The sequence continues at coordinate 134,617,872 of JARQOD010000001.1, read as the reverse complement.
TAGCAGCAGCCATCCCTTGGTACTCAGTCCCAAGCCACCACTTTTTCTCCCAGTGAGGCATCCCTGCTTTGTACCAGCAAGTGTCCAGGAACATCAACCATGCCTTTACCAATGCAATTACTGGGATTATACACATGGACAAGCACTTGTGTCCAGGGATGCTACATTTCCTTCATGGCACACTGGTAAAATTTTTGGAGGCTGGGGCTGAGTCATACACTGGCATGGCACATTTGCTCCCGATGCCGAGAATTGCTGGCCTACTTTGAACAGGGTTTCCTCCACTTCCGACTACATTTCCTGCACCTCCTCCTGCTCATCCTCAACCTTCATCTCCAATGTGCTATCTTAGAGCATGTTGTCCACAACAGCCGGAAGCTGGAAGCTCTAGAGCACTGTCTCATCGAAGCGGCACTCTGCTAAAGCTAATTTGTCTAGGAGACAAACTGCACATCGTAGCAGAGTTACTTAAAGGAATATCAGATCAGACAGATCTGTTGTTTTTGCCCTTGAACCTCAAACCAGGCATGGTCATGTATGATAATGGGCGTAATCTAGTGGCTGTGAAACTTGACAAGATCACACATGCACCATGCTTGGCAAATGTGCTCAACTTGGTGTTCAGGGGTTTCTGAAAACATACCCAGATTTGCCATAACTTCTAGTCAAGGTACGACACTTCAGCGCCCATTTCCGCAAGTCGGCTTCAGCTGCCGCAGCTCTGACAGTACTGCAGCAGCGCATGCAAGTGCGAGCTCATCGACCGATGTGCAATATTACACATGCTGGAACTCCAGACTGCACATGCTGGCAAGGATTTGTGAGCAGCAGAGGCCAGTGGTTGAGTACCAGATCCCACACGCCCGTCGATATTCTGGTCAGCCTCCGCACATAACTGAAGAGTGGGCATGGATGTCTGACATTTGTGCAGTTCTCTAAGACTTTGAGGACGCCACAAAGATGGTGAGCAGCAAAGACACCATAGTCAGCATAACTATCCTGCTTCTGTGCCTACAACAGTCACTGCTGACAATTAAAAACAATTCAACATCACTAAATGAAAGCAGCATATAAAGTGTTTTTAAGATTCAATATTTGAAATGAGGCCCATCAGTTGTTGCCTTTCAGGGGTCTATGGATACCTCACTTATAATTTTTGCCTGGCTTTACACTTTTTTTAAAGCCTTTAGGACTTTGTAAGTATGTCAACTACACTTTCTAAATATTTACATTCTAAATTTTTGCATGGATTTAATGAGTCATCCGTACAGATTAACACGGTTATTATGATATTATGGTGATATGTAAATGTACAAAAAGAGTAGAAAAATATTTAAGGATTAGATTATTCATCCATACAGTATTGCATGCTTTCTGTCACATTTTGGTGGAATATAACAGTCCAAAAAGCATTTAAAAAAGCGTTTAAAAATTTAGCTTGGTTGCATTTCTTACCCTTACACTTTTCTGTGGTTTGGAATACATTTCTTGGATACAAAATACTCCAAAAAACATTTACAAATTTAGCTGGGTTACACTTCTTACCCATGCATTATTCTGTGGTCTAGGGTGCATTTTTCTCATACATAACAATTGAAAAAACCATTAACAAATTTTGCTAGGTTAAATTTCTCAGCTATAGAGTATAATGTTGTCTTGTGTACATTTCAATGATATATAACACTCCAAAAAGTGTTCAAAAACTTTGCTAGGTTACATTTCTGACCAAAACATTATTCTGTGTCCCAGGGTACATTTTTTATAGTATATAACACTCAAAAAAAACATTAAAAAGTTTTTGCTGCGTTAAATTTCTCACCCATACACTATTCCATCTTCTGGGATACATTTCTTTGTCATATAACCATATAACCCTCAAAAAACTATTTAAAAAATGGAGATGAGTCGCCCTCCAGAGCAATGGGAACTCGGATCTGAGCCTATAGACTACTATGGGGGATGTCACGGCGGCATAGCTCAGTCTGTGGCTCTGGTGCTCATTCTATAATGTGGGATATTTACAGGTGAATGGAATATTGGTATGGGGATTCGTGACGCCACTTGTGGTACCTGGTCAGGGTGACCAGCGCTGCTGTGCAGATCCACTGAAGGTTAATATTGTGCAGCTAGATGTTAAGCCTTCCACAAGTAAGGCTGAGTCCTTCAGGGCAGATAGATGTGCAGGGGTGCAGGACAGACGGGGACCCCGGCAGTGAGGGGTAATAAGGTAGACACACACACAAGTCACTTTGGTACCTTTACTGAAGATGTTGCAGGCACTCCCCGGAGCACTGTAGGGTGAAGGGTGCACATCCAGATTCCTCCACTGAGTAGGTGTGTGGCCTCCTGTTCCTTGCCTTTATGTGATAAAGTCCTGACCTGCTTGTAGCTAGGCCTAACTTGGTCTCCGTCTTGCACCTGGCTGACCTTGTGGTTGGACCCCTTCTTGAAGTACACAGTCTCTATTTGCAGTGCACTGCTGGACTCCGTACTCCTGGTCCAGTTACGTATCAGCTCTGTGGTACTCCTGGGACTTGTAGTCCTCCAGGAACTCCGGTGTTCTCCTAATGGGTCGTGGAGATCCCTATAGGCTCGGACCCCAGTGTCCGATCAATACTTGCTGAGGTAAGCTGTAAAGGCTTCTCTACCTCCGTTACTGCTCTTTCCACTCGCCTTCGGCCTACCCGGGCCCTCACACGATCACACACTGGCAGTTGGTGGGCTGCCTCTTCGCCGCTCTTTAAGCGTCGGCTCGCTTTTCTCACTGAGCTGCACTCAGTTGGCTTAGTTCTGACCAGGCTGGAGTGGCTTTGGTTCCACTTGTACTGGCCTCCACTCTCTCTTGAACTGAATGGCTCTGCAGCCTCTCTCTCTCCTCAGAACGCTCAGTGAGCTAGTCTGTACAAACCGAGCTCAATGTTCTCACCTTCTATACTCTCTGAGGTGACTGGCTTGATGTTTCCTGTGTTCACCCTCTTTTATATGTCTAAAACAGCTCCCTCTGGTGGTCTTTGGGATAGGTGAACGTGTGTGAATGTGTATAATGACCTCTAGTGGTGTATTGTTTCAGTGCACCCTTCTGGAAGATATGGATCCAGTCGCAGCTGGGCTCCACATTCCCCCCTAGTAAAACTCAGCACTCCGGGGCTGAAATACAAAAACAGAGAACAATAAACATTGTATAAATTAACTCTTCCCTTACGGGAGGTGAGGATCTTAAACTGTTGCATAACAGATGAATGAATAACTATATACATTAGCACAATGAGGAAATGAGCAACCATAAAAGTCCCAGTCTCTTTTGGAAAAAAAAGATGCTCAAAGATAGGGAGAACAAGCAAAAATAATGTCCATTCCGCTTGTTTCCATATTAAAGAGGAAAAACAGGTAAACAAATAACGGTATATTATAAGGCATATTATAAGCAACTATGTATACATTTATGTACAATGACTCTAGACAATTATTTACATTTGTTAAGTCCTACTCTCTGTACCTAATAGGTAATTGCCCCTTGTTATGCGTACTGACCTACGTGGTGTAGTGGTAGATGAGGTGTCAGTTAACCTGTTAGTCCTGCGTGCAGGTAGGTTGTAGTACTGCCTTAACCTCTCTAGGGATCTGGCAAGTATACTTCCAGCTGGGTGAACTGGCTCTGTCTCGACAGGGGATTCTTCTTCCTGAGATTCAGCTTCTTGAGAATCTGCTTCTTGGGATTCCACTTCTTGGGGTTCTGCTGGAGCAGGTTCCTCTGGAACTGACTCTACTGCAACAACTGGCTCAACTGGATGTAGAGGTTCTCTTTGTGGTTGATAGAATTGGAGCACGGGAATGATTACGGCTTCTCCAATGCGAGGCCAATCCGCGGGGAAATCTCTAAGTCTGTATGTATGACTGATTCATCACGCTCTTTCCTATTGACAACAGGTTCTTCTTCTTGAAGCTTTAACGGATCCGGACACAACTTTAGGTGATCTCTGGATACAGTTGTAGTCGTTCTTCCTCCATCCTTGCTGATTATACACGTTTTCTTGTTGTCAAACCTCGAATTCTGTACAACGTAGGGCTCTCTTTCCCATTGATCATCAAGTTTGTGTATTCTCCTCTTTCTTTTCAGCACAACTTCACCAAGTGCGAAAGGTTCAGCTGGCGCACTTTTGTTGTGGTGATCTTCTTGTTTGTCCCTTACTCGATTGAGACTATCTTCAACGCAGGCCTGTACTTTTCTGTACTGTTCCTGTCTGTTTGTGTCCCAGTCTTCCGCAGTCATGTCTGCTTCTGGTTCTACAACACCAAGCTCCAGATCCATGGGCAGCTTTCCTGGTCTTGCCCGCATGAGGTAGGCTGGGGTGCAATTGGTGGAACTCACAGGTATGTGATTGTACAGATCTACCAGATCAGGTAGTAAGTCTGGCCACCGATTTCTCTCCTCGAGTGGTACAGTCTTCAGCAGGTCAATGACGATGTGATTCATCTTCTCACAGAGACCATTGGTTTGGGGGTGGTACGGTGTGGTTCTTATCTTCTTACACCCTTACAAGTGACAGAACTCTTTGAACAATTCGGCCTCAAAGGCTGGGCCTTGATCAGTTAACACCTGCTCAGGATATCCATGTGGTCTGCAGAAATACGCTTGGAACGTCTTTGCTGCTGTCTCTGCCCTCAGATCTTTGACAGGGGCGACCACCAGGAACCTGGAATAGTGATCCACCATGGTCAGGGCATAGGAGTATCCTGACCGGCTGGGTGACAACTTGACATGGTCCCGGGCCACGATCTCCAAGGGACGAGTCGTCTTGATGGGTTGCAGGGGTGCCTTCTGACTGCTGTAGTCTTTTCTTCTGAGGCCACAGGGTCCACAGTTCTGGCACCACCTCTCAATGGAGCTGCGCATTCCCACCCAGTAGAAACGACACTTCAACAGGGTCTCCAGCTTCTTCCAGCCAAAGTGTCCCGCTTGATCGTGGTAGGCTTCCAACACCATCTGGATGTCTGCTCTGGGGACTACTATCTGCCAAACCATCTCGTGGGTTCTTGGATTGACGTACCTCCGGCACAGCTTCTCACGATAGATAAACAGCCGGCTTCTCTCATTCCACAGCTGCCTTGCTTGTAGAGACGCATCCTTCTCCAAGGAGGAACCTTCTTGAGTTATCAGCTCCTTGATACAGCTGACAACTGGATCGCTGTCCTGAGTCTCCTTCCAGCTGTGGTGAGGTAAAGGATTTAACGTCTTACCACGCTGCCTCCTGCAGGCTTGTTGCTCGTGGATCATCCCATTCCTGTGAAAGGCAGGTAGTTCAATCTCTTCCAGATCATCCACTTCTTCTTCTGTGTCCGATTCATGAGGCATCCTGGATAGGGCATCAGCGTTGGCATTCTTGCGGCCCGCTCGGTACTTGATTGTGAATTGGTAGTTTGACAGCCGAGCCATCCAGCGTTGTTCCATGGCTCCCAGCTTAGCTGTTTCAAGATGCGTCAAGGGGTTATTATCAGTGTAGGCAGTGAACTTGCTAGAGGCTAGGTAATGCTTAAACCTCTCTGTAATGGCCCAGACCAGTGCCAGGAACTCCAACTTGAAGCTGCTGTAGTTCTCTGGGTTCCTCTCAGTCGGGCGGAGCTTCCTGCTTGCATAGGCAATGACTTTCTCCAGGCCATTTTGCTTCTGACTGAGGACAGCTCCCAATCCTTCATTGCTGGCATCAGTATACAGCAGGAATGGCTGGCTGTAGTCAGGGTAAGCTAGGATCTCATCACCTGTCAGGATCTCCTTCATTTCCTTAAAGGCCTCCGCTTGTTCTTTACCCCACGGGAATGGAGAATTTCTGCTCTTGAGGGATTGTCCTACCAGGAGGTCTTGCAGAGGCGCTGCTTTCTTGGTGTAATCCTTCACAAACCTCCGGTAGTATCCTGTCAGTCCCAGGAACTTTCGCACCTCCTTGAGGTTCTTCGGCTCTGGCCATTTCTGGATGGCGGTGACCTTCTCGGGGTCTGGCGCTACTCCCTCTGAGCTGACAATATGTCCCAGATACTGTACCTTTTGTTTGAGCAGATGGCACTTTGAAGGCTTCAGTTTCATCCCATACTTGGACAGTGACTCGAATACCTCCGCCAGGTGCTTCAGGTGGTCTTCATACGTCTTGGAGTACACAATTACGTCGTCCAGGTACAGTAACACAGTTTCAAAGTTGAGATGTCCCAGGCAGCTCTCCATCACTCTCTGGAACGTTCCAGGGGCACTGCTGAGTCCAAACGGCATTCTGTCGAACTCACAGAGTCCCATCGGGGTGGTGAAAGCCGTCTTCTCCCGATCCTCCTCAGCCACAGCTACTTGCCAGTACCCACTAGTGAGGTCAAGGATGGAAAAGTAATTAGCAGTCTTTAAGGCAGCTAAGGATTCCTCAATGCATGGTAAAGGGTATGCATCTTTATGTGTAATGCGATTTACTTGTCTGTAATCTACACACATTCTCATGCTTCCATCCTTTTTCCTGACTAGGACTAGAGGTGCTGCCCAGGGACTACAACTATCCCTTATCACCCCTGCTTCCTTCATGTCACGCAACAAATCCTTGGCTTTCTGGTAGTGTGCTGGTGGTATAGGCCTGTACCGCTCTTTAATGGGAGGATGATTGCCTGTAGGGATATGGTGTTGCACTCCCTTAATTGTCCCAAAGTCAAGTGGGTGTTTACTAAATACCTGTGTGTACTCCTGTACCACTCGAAGTACTCCCTGTTTCTGGTGGTCTGGAGTGGTGTCCCTCCCGACATGGAGCTGTCGACACCAGTCCTCCACCTGGGTTGCTGGGCCGTTATCCTCCACTGGTTGTGGGGAGGCTAAGGGCTCCGTCGGGTGAATGGAGTTATTATCCACAGCATGTAACTTAGCAACAGTGGCATAAAGTGGTAATTTGACTTCATCCTCTCCCCAGTTGAGAAGACGCACTGGCACCCTCCCATTATGTACCTCCACTACCCCTCTGGCAGTCAAGAGTGTAGGTCTGTGTTCTGAACAATGGGGCTCTACTACTGGTTGGTAGTCCTGTCCTCTCAGACCTATTGCTGCTCTACACCAAATAAGCATTTCACTCATTGGGGGTATCACAAAGGGGTTCGGGTCTGTTACCCGTACATTACCAATCTCACCACCGGTCAGTTTCACTTGCTGCTGGCACATCAGGGCCCGGATCTCCTTCTGGATCGCTCCCTTGTGCTTTGGTCTGGCAATATCGGCGAGTTGTTGGAGTAAAAACACAACCTCCTCCAAACAGTTACTAATAATGTTAGTGCCTAAAACCACATTCAACCCATTTTCCTCATTAACAGTCTTCACTACAAGAAGTCCCTGATCCTTCAGCTCCACTCTCCCCACTTTTACGTCTACATTTTTAGTCCCAAGTAGGTCAAGAGGGAGGCCATTAGAGGCGTATACTGCAAAGTCAGGGTCTGGGGGTTGGAGACCGTCCATGGACCAGTATCTATTGTAGAGAACATCAGTTATGATGGTTACCTGAGATCCAGTGTCTAGCAGAGCAAGGATTGCGATCCAGTCCAGTATGATGGACAGGTGTGGTCTTCTTCCCACAAACCTGCGGTTCCAGTCTGAGGGGCCTGAAGAGTCTATTCCTGGGTGTTGGCCCTCGGACCCAGGATTTGCTCGTTTAAAGGGCACCGACGTGCTGGGTGACCTTCTCTGTGGCAGCGGTAGCAGATGATCTCTCGGCGAGGATGATGCTGGTCGCAGGTCCTTCCAGGGGGTGGTGACGTCCTCCTTCTCCTTCGGTTCATCCAAGGGACATCCTCTGGGCAGTCACCTAGCAGGATCTTTCCTTCCTCCTCCATCGGCAGTTGCAGGGCACTCATTACAGTGGCCAGGTTTTTGGTCAGCTGGCGCACTTCTGAGCGCAAACAATCCAGCTCAGTAGGTGGCGCCACCTGCATTTTGGCTTCCGCAACCAGCGGGGAAAAGGTGGATGCTGCTGGCTTTAGAGTGGCTTCACCCGGGTGACACTGGGTTGCCATCTCGGGCCTTTCCAGGGGTCGCAGTCCTTTTATAGCCATATCCTTAAGGGCATCAAAGGTAGCGTCAGGATGATCCAAGGACCACCAATGCACAGTTCTGCTTTCAGCTTGAGACCTCAGTCCCCGTACAAATTGTTCCTTTAACATTTTATTTTCATTGATGACACTTATGGGGTTAACCTGTTTGAGAGCTCGCAGGGCCCCTTGTAGTCGGCAGGCGTAGTCCCTAATGCTATCATCTGGTTTCTGGGAGCATTGGTAAAACCTCATCCGGAGATCTGTTTCAGTGCGGTCCTCAAAGATAGTCTGTAGCTTTAAGAAAATTGCAAGCACTGATTCCTGGTCTGCAGCTGACCATGTCTATACTTCTCTCTCTGCAGCACCAGTCAATTGTCGCACTACCACTGCAGCTCTCTGCTTTTCTGTCATAGGGTACATGTCCATTATGCTGCATATTTTGCGCTTGAACCCTGACAGGGTGTCTGGCTTGCCGCTGTACTGAGGGAGTCATTTTGCTCCAGGCATGTATGGCAGCGTCAGCGGTACTATCGAGGCCACAGGACCAGATGAGGGGCCAGCGTTTCCATCCTGTGCAGCAGCGCCGATGGGTAAGTCATTGGGGCAGTCAGCCTGGGCCGCGCTGTCGGCTTGCTGCTGCGACATGTCTGACCCCCCTAGTTAAGCGTGGCCTACCTTCTCCTGTAGACCGCAGCTTCCTCCGGTTCTAGTAGTGAGAAGGACCTGTATCGCCGGCGCTCTGACGTCAGAGCGTTCACTGAAGCTCTCCACAGGACCTGCCGCCACGTCAGCGTTGGAGGCGTGTCCGGGACTCAGCGAGCTTTTACAGGTACGCCTCCTTCTCTTCGCGCCGTAACGCTGCAATTTTGGCGGGCAATGGCGGACAAGGGCGGGAAACCTACACCACTTTATGCGACTGTCTTTTAATGAGGCACACAGTACCCGGTGGCAACGGGCAGTAGTCACTCCGTTGCTGCAGGGCACGAAATCCTGTTTGTGACGCCAGGAAGAGATGAGTCGCCCTCCAAAGCAATGGGAACTCAGATCTGAGCCTATAGACTACTGGGGGATGTCACGGCTACACAGCTCAGTCCGTGGCTCTGGTGCTCATTCTTTAATGTGGGATATTTACAGGTGAATGGAATATTGGTATGGGGATTCGTGATGCCACTTGTGGTACCTGGTCAGGGTGACCAGCGCTGCTGTGCAGATCCACTGAAGGGTTAATTTTGTGCAGCTGGATGTTAAGCCTTCCACAAGTAAGGCTGAGTCCTTCAGGGCAGATAGATGTGCAGGGGTGCAGGACAGACGGGGACCCGGCAGTGAGGGGTAATAAGGTAGACACACACACAAGTCACTTTGGTACCTTTACTGAAGATGTTGCAGGCACTCCCCGGAGCACTGTAGGGTGAAGGGTGCACATCCAGATTCCTCCACTGAGTAGGTGTGTGGCCTCCTGTTCCTTGCCTTTATGTGATAAAGTCCTGACCTGCTTGTAGCTAGGCCTAACTTGGTCTCCATCTTGCACCTGGCTGACCTTGTGGTTGGACCCCTTCTTGAAGTACACAGTCTCTATTTGCAGTGCACTGCTGGACTCCGTACTCCTGATCCAGTTACGTATCAGCTCTGTGGTACTCCTGGGACTTGTAGTCCTCCAGGAACTCCGGTGTTCTCCTAATGGGTCGTGGAGATCCCTATAGGCTCGGACCCCGGTGTCCGGTCAATACTTGCTGAGGTAAGCTGTAAAGGCTTTTCTACCTCCGTTACTGCTCTTTCCACTCGCCTTCGGCCTACCCGGGCCCTCACACGATCACACACTGGCAGTTGGTGGGCTGCCTCTTCGCCGCTCTTTAAGCGTCGGCACGCTTCTCTAACTGAGCTGCACTCAGTTGGCTCAGTTCTGACCAGGTTGGAGTGGCTTCGGTTCCACTTGTACTGGCCTCCACTCTCTCTTGAACTGAATGGCTCTGCATCCTCTCTCTCTCCTCAGAACGCTCAGTGAGCTAGTCTGCACAAACCGAACTCAATGCTCTCACCTTCTACACTCTCTGAGGTGACTGGCTTGATGTTTCCTGTGTTCACCCTCTTTTATATGTCTAAAACAGCTCCCTCTGGTGGTCTTTGGGATAGGTGAACGTGTGTGAATGTGTATAATGACCTCTAGTGGTGTATTGTTTCAGTGCACCCTTCTGGAAGATATGGATCCAGTCGCAGCTGGGCTCCACATATCCGTTTTATATTGCTCCTTCATAGGGTATTGCATCTTCTTGGATACATTTCATTGCTATATAAGCCTCAAAAAACTTGTTCAAAAACGAATCTGTACTATACTGCTAATCCATAGGTATTTACATATTCTTGAGTAGATTTTGGTTGTATTGAAGCCTAAAAAAACTTGTTAAAAGTGTATATCAGTATTATCTTGCTGTATCATAGACTTTTACATATTCTTTGGTAGATTTCAAAGGTATACAAGCAAAGAAATCTTGCTCAAAAATGTTTTCTGAGGCCCCCCACTATGTCTATTCAAAGAGGTGTTGGAGTACCTCCTTCTAATTTTTGCCATCTTTTGCACTTAGTGCATACGCTTTACCAGTGCAGGAGACTCACTCCTTAGTAATGGGAAATTATACTCTTCTTAGGTTCCACCTTCTACTTGAAGGAACGTTTTTGGAAACCAAAAGAGACAGTGGGCTCTATTAGTAATATACAGCTCTGACAATAATTAAGAGACCACTACACAGTTTTATAAAAATCAGCTTCTCTACATGTCTGACAGCCATTCCATTTCAGTGTCAGTTGAATTCCAACCAGAGTACACCTCATTCTACTTAATGTGCTTCTGATTAGGTGATCACCTGAACCAAATCTTATTTAACGAAGAAAAGTATAAAAAACACTGCTGTGGTGTTCACAATCCTCTTGCAATAGAACAAGCTGGTAAACAAGTGCTAGTAATATCCCAAAAGTCTTAGGAATGAAAAAATAACTTTTAGCCATGCCAAAGGAGTTGAAAAGAAAAGTCTAGAGTGAGGAAAAGAAAGGCTCAATTCTGGCTTTACTAGCAGAGGGATACAGTGAGCGTCATGTTGCCTCCATACTTAAAATTTCTAAGATAGCAGTCCATTACAACAAGATCAACCAGCAGACATAGGGGACAACAAAGCTACAGACCAGCAGAGGGTGAAAACGACTCTCCACTGACTGGGATAACTGTCATCTTATTCAAATGTCACTCAGCAATCACAAGATGACATCAACTGACATACAAAAGAAAAGGAAAATGGCAGCTGGGGTGAAGTGCACGGCACCAACAGTTCGTAACAGGCTCCTAGAGGCAGGGCTCAAGACATATAAAGCTAGAAAAAAGACTTTCATCAATGAGAAGCAAAGGAGATCCAGGCTAAAGTTTGCCAAAGACCATAAGGATTGGCCCATAGAGGACGGGAGTAAGGTAATCTTCCCTGATGAGTCTATTTTTCAGCTTTGCCCAACACCTGGTCATCTAATGGTTAGTCAGAGACCTGGAGAGGCGTACAAGCCACAGTGTCTTGCACCCACTGTGAAATTTGGTGGAGGATCGGTGATTATCTGGGGATGCTTCAGCAAGGCTGGAAATGGGCAGGTTAATCTTTGCGAAGGACGTATGAATCAAGCCGCATACAAGGTTATCCTGGGTAAACAGTTCATTCCTTCTGCTCAGGCAATGCTTCCCAACTCTAAAGACTGTTTTTTTTCCAGCAGGATAATGTGACATGCCACACAGCTATGTCAATCAATGTGTGGATGAAGGACCAGCACTTCAAATCCCTGTTATGGTAAGCCCAATCTCCAGACCTGAACCCCACTGAAAACCTTTGGAATGTAATCAAGAGGAAGATGGATAGTCAAAAGCCATCAAACAAAGAACTGCTTACATTTTTGTACCAGGAGTGGCATAAGGTCACCCAAAAGCAGTGTGAAAAACTGGTGGAAAGCATGCCAAGACGCATGAAAGCTGTGATTAAAAATCATAGTTATTCCACAAAATATTGATTTCTGAACTCTTCCTGAGTTAAAACATTAGTATTGTTGTTTCAAAATGATTATGAACTTGTTTTCTTAGCATTATTTGAGGTCTGCAAGCACTGTGTTTTTTTGTTATTATGACCATTTCTTATTTTCTGAAAATAAATACAAAATTTTTTTGCTTGGAAATTCTGAGACATGTTGTCAGTAGTTGATAGAATAAAAGAGCAATTTAAATTTTAATTTAAAAATATACCTATAAAGAGAAAAATCAGACAAACTGAAAATTTTGCAGTGGTCTCTTAATTTTTCCCAGAGCTGTATGATCCAGTGCCTTGTTGTGGGATGTCAGGTGGTCATTAAGTAAGGAGTTCTCACATTGCATACGGGATTTCACAGCTGTGACAGGAGAATTTGTACAGTAAGTACAGAAGATCTTGGTCTCCTCCATATCAGACATAGCACATGCAAAACGCTCCACTCTATTCCCCAGCAAGGTTGATGAAATAACTGTTCCTGTTAGGCTAAATTAATTGCTTTTTTCAGTGCTGCTTGCTGCCATGTATAAGAAAAAAATCTTTGCAGGGCCAGTTCAAATCAGCTCTATATTCTACAATAATACTTCTCTTATCTGCAATTTGTGTAGGGTGAGATATGGCAATAGGTATATAAGCCTTGCTGCTGCTTTTTTCCATGCACTCCTTGACCGATTCATGTTTTTTATGGTGATTTGTACTCAGAAATTCATCAAAGCTGGAAGTTTTACTTGCATTCCTTCAGAGTTTGTTGCTGCCACGTACAACAAAATATCTTCTCAGGGCCAGTTCAAATCCCTTCTATATTCTACAATAATAACGCTATTATCTGCAATTTGTCTATGGTGTGGTCTGTCAGTAGGTATAGCATATAACAGCATCAAGTCATGGATTTTTGCCTTATTAATTCTAAGCCTTGCAGTTCCTTTTTTTCCATGTGCTCATTAACGGATTCATTTTTACAGTGATCTGTACTCAGAAATTCATCAAAGCAGGCAAAATTAGTTGATTTAATGTGTCCATTCACAGTTTCTATGTAGTATCTGTATGTAAGAAGTAGTGGTGGGAGATTTTATCCTATTGGAGATGGAATTACCACTTCTGAACTCTCCAGTGCTTTGTTTCTACCTATTTCTGCCTGCTTCTTGAAGTATTAATTGGGTCATTGCCCTCCTGGAAGACCCATGACCTAGGATGAAAACCCAGGTTTCTGACCCCGAGCTGTACATTGTGACCCAAAATCCTTTGGGAATCTTCACATTTCATGATACCTTGCACACAGTCAAGGCACCCAGGGTCAGAGGCAGAAACAAATCCCCAAAATATCTTTGAACCTCTACCATATTTGACTGTAATTGCTGTGTTCTTTTATTTGTAGGCCTCATTCCATTTACAGTAAACAGTAGATTGATGTGCTTTGTCAAAAAACTCTATCTTGGTCTCATTAGCCCACAAGATGTCTGAAGGCCCTCTAAAATAGTGGGGCCCGCCTTCTGGCCCTCTATAAATTGTGAGGGCTGCCTGCTGGCCCTCCAAGTTCCCAACTTTACAGTATTAATACGACAAAGAAATTGTGCCCACCTCAGATGTATAAATCATATTGCAGTAGCAATATACGGCTATGCAAAACATAGCCATCTGCTGGCCCTCCAAAAATGCTTAGTGAGAGCTAGCTGCTGGCCCTCTAAAATTAGACTGAGGGCTGCTTGATGGCCTTCTGACAATAGTGAGGGCCACCTACTGGCCCTCAAACAGTAGTGAGGGCCAATTGCTGGCACTCTAACAATAGTAAGGGCCGCTCGATGGCCCTGCACAAATAGTGTTGGCCACCTCATGGCCCTGAATAAAATAATGTTTATTTTATAGTCCCTCCTTCATTAATTAAACAGTATACGCTTGATCATGTCTCATACACCAAATGGTCAGAGAAGGTATTAAAATGCTAAAATTACATTTCCTGTAAAATGTTTATTTCACCATTGAAAGTAATGCAAAAGTACAAAAAAGCAGTAAAAACACTGGGTATGAACATAGTCCAAGGTGAGGGGGAGCATTTTTTTCTTTTACTTATTTTGCCTTATATACAAGTCTTTGTCTTGGAAAGAATGTTAATTTTTACACTTTTTCCAGTCAAATCCATTTCAACTGCAGTTTTTTATGTTTAATTGTCAGTCCGTAAAAGTTGCATAATGCTCTGACAACATTGTTTTCAGCAGTGACCTGAGATTCGGAGATGCCTCCAGGGGTTCTTCCCCATGCTGTTACCATGCCATTTCAGTACTGTTTCTATTCTTTTCAGCTATTTATAGACTCCTTACAGACCTCAGTAGGGAGAGCTGGCAGAAAAATGCTCGAGTTTCTTATTGACTTCCATTATACTCATTACTCGGATTGAGAACTCGAGCATTACAATTTGCTTGACTCGAGTAACGAATATCTGAGCATTTTAGTGCTCGCCCATCACTAGGTATTACATTTTCTTGGGTAAATTTTATTGCTATATAACCTTCAAAAAAACTTGTTAAAAATGTATTGGTATTATATTGCTCATCCATAGAGTATTATGTCTTCTTGTGTATATTCTGTTACCATATAAGCCTCAAAAAACTTGTTAAAAAATGTATCCATAATATATTACTAATCCATACAGTATTACATGTACTTGGGTTCACTTCAGAGGCATATCACACTGCCAAAAAAGTTAAACATTTTTTTTTCCTGATTCAATTAGTCATCCATACAGTTTAACGTGCTGTGCTTTGTGTAAAATTGCAATGGGTTAAAATTTTTACAAACCTTGTTTTTTAAAAAAATTGACTTGTCACATATACTCTACCGCTTGGTTTGTGTAAATTTTCTTTGGTTTGAAATAAAATCCAAAATTGGCTTTGCATAGGTGGAGATATTTCATTGAGTATTGTCACATATACTGTAGATCTTGGATTGTGTGAATTTTCGTATCTTCCTAATAAAACTAAAAATTGTCCTTCTACCGGAGTCGAAATTTGGTTGTTCCAAAATTGACTATTCTCATATATACTCTAGAAAATAATCCTTGTGAAATTTAATCTTTCAAATAAAAATAAAATTTGGCCTTGTACAGGTATAGAAATTTGTTCCCTCGGTACTCAGTCCGCAACCGACACTACATTTCCCGTTATGGAGTTCCCGCCTTGTACCAGCAATTGTCCAGGAACATCACCCATGCCCTTACCAATGAACTTACTGGGATTGTCCACTTAACCAACACGTGGACAAGTGCTTGTGGCCATGGATGCTATATTTCCCAGATGGCACACTGTGTGAACATCGTAGAGGCCAGGGCTGAGTCCCACCCTGGCACGGCACATGTTCTACCAACTCCAAGGATTGGTGCTCTTACTTATATCATATTTTCCTCCACCTTCTACACCAGTTCCTGCAGCCACTCCAGCTTTCCTCATCCTCCATCTCTGATGTGCTGTCTCAGAACACACTGTCCACATAAGGTGCAAGCTCTGTAGCACTGCCTCAGTGAAGCAGCAACAGACTCTGCTGAAGCTAATTTGTCTAGAAGACAAATCGCAAACCGCAACAGAGAAGACTTTTAAAATGGTGCTATACCAGAAGGTCATTGTGGAAAAAATTCCCATCAGGCAATGCTAGTGATAGGGGGCCAGCTTCCTGGTCCAACCAAGGAGGAGAAGTGAGAGAGAGACACAACAGGTACAGCAGAGGCAGGGGCATACTGTCAAAAACCTGGGCCAATTTCATAACACCTTCCTAGGTTCCAAGCCCTCATGACCGGGTATTCTTGACAAGTAGGGAAAAGTTTTAAAAGATGGTCAAGAAATACCTGGCTGACCAAACCAGTATATTTACTAATTCCTCTGCAACCTTTGGCTATTGAGTTTTAAAGTCGAACACCTGGCATGAGCTGTCCCTCTATGTCTTGGTGGTGTTGGGCTACCCAGCTGCTACCGTCTTGTTTGAGCAGATTTTTACTGCCACAGTGGGGTCATAACAGACAGATACATTCGCCTGCCAACAGAAAGTGCTGACAGGCTCACTGTGATAGCAATGAACAAAGCCTGGCTTAGACCCGACTTTTACACACTACCAGATGATAGTATCACATCTATGGATGACCCTACTTTTTTTTTCCTGGCTTTGCACTTTGCAAAAAGCCTTTATGAGCATAGCAGTTCATCAACTAAACTTTGTTCACACTATTTGAATGAAGCAATACATTTGGAGCCTTCAAAGGTGTATGGATGACCCTGCTTGTAATCTTTGGCAGGATTTGCACTTAGTGCATAGCCTATGTGAGTCTAGTAGCACCAATATATGACAATTTGAACAGAATGTGCATGAGGCCCTTCTTTATGTCTAATACAGGGTGTATCTGAGTCCCTCTCAGTCCCTAACTTTTGGCATCAGGATCATGGACCAGACTTCAATCACAGGACAATAAAAGTTGCAGTCTCCTTATCTATGAACTATTCCCATATTTACAGCCACAACTGTTTATCCCTCTCCCATAATGATAGTTCTGCTTCACTTAACTTGTCTTATCTATTGCATTATTTCTGTGACCTGTTGTGCATAGTTATGTGGCTCTTCAGTCTTGAAAGCTTGCAATTTGCTACCATCTTTTCAGTTAGCCATTGAAAGGTATCAACCATTGACGACTCTCAAATCTTAATATTTTTCTATTTACTGGCTAATACATTACAAAGATTTATATCTTTCCAAGTACAATATATAGTCATTTTAACATTCAAATATCATTCATTAACAAAAACTATTGCTACTAAAACTATATCTAATTCCAATACATTATACAATTCAAATTTCATATATTTCATGTTTGCATGCTGTACCGCTACAGAGTGCTTTACTTGTTGGTTATATATGCAGATGGCTACTCTTAGTAAGCACCTGTCTTTTGATATTTGTATACATAGCCTTTGACTGAGCGTTCCACCCCTCAGCCTCAGGCGGTTTTAATTACAGCAGGATCCTACCTTTCCACATAAATGTAGGCTTTAGCCTCAGAGAAGATTCACATAAGCAGGTTCCAAGCAATTAGAATCACCTTATCATGGCTGCTGGGTACACATGAATTGGCCAATTTATGCGCTAAGTTTTCTCAATTTTTCCTATTTACTAGAGCAGTAATGCAATTCACATTTCATATATTTCATGTTTGCATGTTATAGCGCTACAGAGTGCTACTTTATTTGTTGGTTATATGTGGAGATGGCTACTTTTAGTAAGCATCTGTTCACAAATGTTTTTTGCTTGGATGTGCCGGTCAGCCTTATGATATTAGTATCAATACATTGCCATCTTATTATCCAGTAAGCAACAATATTGCATCCCAAGGTGCTAACTGTAGTTGTTGGATAGACTTACACAAAGCACAATGGAATATTTTTAATTAATATTGTAAAAAAAGGTAATATTTTATAATTTTTTATATTTGGTGGACTTTTTGAATATTGTAGTTCCTCGTTCAATGGATTAGTTTACAGATTGTATTCATCAATTGAAATATTTAGAAAAAAGTAACCTAACAGATGTAGCAGTCTCCTTTCTGTACTGGTACTGCCTGGAGTGGAATTTATTAAATGTCGCTACATTATAATAAGGCAATGCCACCTGCTAGGCCCAACTTAATAGCAGCATGTTTCTACTGAAAAATCTTACATTTCACTAAGCATCACATCAATGTTTTCTGTAGCAGAACATTGTAACCTTGCTTCTCAGGTGATAACAGCTGCCCAGTGTAAAAAACTAACATGTAAAAGTTTAAGGGACCTATTTAAATATTAAGGATTTACTCCTTACTGACATCGGCCATACATGTATGGATGGTGCAAGTTGGTAGTGGGTGTATGGAGCAGGCTCATGAGTGGAGGCTGCCTCATACCCGACAGATAATGGCTGTGTGTTACATGCAGGACCTTTCTCTAACAACCACGGGTGGCATTAACGCTGCGTGCTTTTGTAAAAATATTAAAATTCAAAATCAGCAATAGTATGGTAGATTCAACTGACCTTTAAATCCTCTCAGGGATGATAATCAAAGTTACAGCAAGGAGAGATCCTATAAAAATAAAATATAGCATTTGTTGGTTGGTGTCACTTAAAATCAATCTGAAGACCAACAATAAACATGAAAATGTGATTAAGTGCTTGTGCTCTAAATTAACCAGTGCGCAATAATAAA
>JARQOD010000001.1:134542535-134599475 GCA_033576555.1 Oophaga sylvatica | reverse complement strand
TCGGCCCCTTTAGCCGAAGGTTCACCTTTCAACAAGTCAGGACCTAAGCCCCTGCTAAAATAAAAAGGGTGGTTCGAACAACTCTGTGCCATTTTATGGCCCAGCCGGCCCCGACCTAAACCAATTTAGCATCTCTGGACAGCCCTGAAAACGGCTGTCCACCAACATTCACCATCCAACCTGACAGAACTGGAGGGGGATCTGCATGGAAGAATGGCAAAGTCCTCAAATCCATTGTGAAAACATGTTGCATCATTCCCAACAAGACTCAAGGCTGTACTGGCTCAAAAGGTGCTTCTACTCAATATGATACAGGTATACCTTGACATTTGGTAGAGCGGCTTAATATACATTTTTTGCAAAAAACGTTTTAAACTAAAAACCCTGCATTTTTCATCTTTTTATTGGCACTTGATGTTTACTGATATTTTTTTTTACAACAGAGTTATTTTTATACGTTGTTTTACTATGTTTTTCTATGTTTTCATTCCTCTGGTAGAAAGCGAACAATGTCCCTACAGGCTTGTTCACTGTGTGCATGGCTCAGGGTGTTTCTGTTTGTATTCAATCATTTTCTTGTTCTGCAAAACAGGGAGATTTTCAACCTCCTTTGTCAGCATGCACATAGAAGCCATTCTTACAGCGTTTCACTTTGAACATTACCTTTCTGATTTCTGCTCCTACAGGTATTATCTGTACACATGACCAGGTTTTTAATTTTATATCAGTAGGGATTAAATTACATTAGTCAGGGACTGCTCTTGATGGGGTATACTTAGCGTTTGGTGGGGCGGCTTAATATACATTTTTTGCAAAAAACTTATTAACTAAAACCCTTTGCTTTTTCATCTTTTTTATTAGCACTTGCTGTTTACTGATATTTTTTTTACAACGAGTATTTTTATATTTGGTTTTACTATGCTTGTCATGCTTTAAGTCTCTGTAGAAAATGAACAATGTCCCTACAGGCTTGTTTACTGTGTGCATGGCTCATGTGTTTCTGTTTGTATTTAATCGTTTTCTTGTTTCTGCAAGACCAGGGAGTTTTCAAACCCCTCCTTTGTGAGCCATGCACATAAAAACCGTTCTATGTAACATGCCCACATTGGACATTACCTTTCTGAATCCGGCTCATACAGGTATTATACACATGACCAGGTTTTTAAATATATCAGCTAGAGATTAAATACATTAGTCAGGGACTGCTATGATATGGGTATACCTCGTACATTTGTTTCAAAAAACGTATTAACCTAATACCCTGTGTTTTTTTTTTTTATATTTTTATTAGCACTTGCTATTTACTGATATATATTTTTACAACATAGCATTTTTACACATTGGTTTTACTATGCTTTTCTATGTTTTCAGTCCTCTAGTGGAAAGTGAGCAATGTCCCAACAGGCTTGTTCACTGTGTGCATTGCTCATGTGTTTCTGTTTGTATTCAATCGTTTTCTTGTTTTTGCAAGACCAGGGAGGTTTCCACCCCTCCTTTGTAAGCCATGCACATAAAAGCTGTTCTATGCAGCGTGTCCACATTGGACATTACCTTTCTGAATCCTACTCATACACATATTATACACATGACCAGGTTTTTAAATTTATCAGGTAGGGATTAAATACATTAGTCAGAGACTGCTCTCATACTGGTATACCTTGACATTTGGTAGAGCAGCTCAATATACAATTTTTGCAAAAAACTTATTAACCAAATACCCTGTGTTTTTTCATCTTTTTATTAGCACTTACTGTTTACTCATATTTTTTACAACAGATGATTTTTATACGTTGGTTTTACTATGCTTTTCTATGTTTTCAGTCCTTTGGTGGAAAGTGAACAATATCCCTACATGCTTGTTCACTGTGTGCATGGCTCATGTGTTTCTGTTTGTATTCAATCATTTTCTTGAATCTGCAAGATCAGGGAGGTTGCCACCCCTCCTTTGTGAGCCATGCACATAAAAGCCATTCTATGCAGCATGTCCACATTGGACATTACCTTTGTGAATCCTGCTCATACTGGTATTATACACATGACCAGGTTTTTAAATATATCAGATAGGGATTAAATACAGTACCTTGCGAAAGTATTCCACCCCACGGAACTTTACTACCTTTTCCCACATATCATGCTTCAAACATAATGATACCAAATGTAAATTTTTGGTGAAGAATGAACAACAAGTGGGACACAATTGTGAAGTTGAATGAAATTTATTGGTTATTTTAAATTTTTGTGGACATACAAAAATTGAAAAGTGGGGCGTGCAATATTATTCAGCCCCTTTACTTTCAGTGCAGCAAACTCATTCCAGAAGTTCATTGCTGATCTCTGAATGATCCAATGTTTTCCTAAATGACTACTGATGATAAATATAATCCACCTGTGTCTAATCAAGTCTCCGTATAAATGCACCAGCTGTAAGGGCTGTCGGAATGCACCAAATAAATATAAATAATAGGTGCGTTCGCAGCCCGGGGTCCACCGTGCAGGCAGAACCTGCTGCTAGTAAGATGGCACAATATGGCGGTGTAAGCGAGCTCTGTTACTCAACAGAGCCACTGACATAGAAGCCGTGGCACTATATGGCGGTATGAGCGAACTCTGTTTCTCCACAGAGTCCCTGTGGTAGAGACTGTGTCCTGTTAGCCCCACAGGAGTACACAGATAACTGCAGAGCGGATAGCAGTCCGTGGTCATGCAGACACGAACGCAAACAACCAACTCCTCACCAGAGTAGCCGGTATTCTAGAGGCTATCTCAGCTAAGCCCTGAATACGTGCATACAAAACTCCTCACCGGAGGTGCCTGTATTCTAGAGGCTTATTTCAGTTGAGCCCTAACCGCATGCATACATGACCACACTGCCGCAAAGCACATAACAGGATTGATACTAGCGCATGGCCGTGCAGCCATGCAACCCTTTTATAGCTGCAGCAACTTCGGGACCTTCCCAGAAGGACCAATGGGAGACTGCCACAGAACTCAAGCCGGCTCAGGACCTTCCAAGAGGACCAATGGGAGTTGCTGCAGTACCTGAGCATGTGACCCCTGATCTCCAATGGGAGATCTTACCCTGGGCATGCTCAGAAAGGGAAAAGCAGGACTTAGTCCGACAGACGTCTGCTCGCTGTTGTCCAGTACTGGCTATAATGGCAGAACCCTGAAAGGCAGCAGTACTCCTTTGCACAGTATGAGACTGAGCAAGACGCTGGGACCGATGTCTCTGCTGAGCAGGAACCACTGCGGCAGGAGAAAAATGGGAGACCGCAGCGGAGATGGCTCAAGGTTACCCCTGTGCAGAGGCGGGAACTCGACCCCTAACACCTGCTCTGTGATAGTCTCAGGGTTCTGTTTGAAGCACACAGAGCATCATGAAGACCAAGGAGCACAACAGGAAGGTCTGTGATGCTGTTGTGAAGAAGTTTAAAGCCGGATTTGGATACAAAATGATTTCCAAAAATTTAAACATCCCAAGGAGCACTGTGCAAGCGAACATATTGAAATGGAAGGAGTATCATACCACTGCAAATCTACCAAGACCCGGCCGTCACTCCAAAATTTCATCTCAAACAAGGAGAAGATTGATCAGAGATGCAGCCAAGAGGCCCATGATCACTCTGGATGAATTGCAGAGATCTACAGCTGAGGTGGAACATTCTGTCCATAGGACAACAATCAGTCGTACACTGCACAAATCTGACCTTTATGGAAGAGTGGCACGAAGAAAGCCATTTCTCAAAGATATACATGAAAAGTGTAGTTTAAAGTTTGCAACAAGCCACCTGGGAGACGCACCAAACATATGGGAGAAGATGCTCAGGTCAGATGAAACCAAAATCTAACTTTTTGGCAACAATGCCAAACGATATCAGCAGGGACAGGGAAGATGGTTAAAATTGATGGGAAGATGGATGGAGCCAAATACAGGACCATTCTTGAAGAAAACCTGTTGGAGTCTACAAAAGACCTGAGATTGGGACGGAGACTTGTCTTCCAACAAGACAATGATCCCAAACATGAAGCAAAATCTACAGTGGAATGGTTCACAAATAGTGTTGAGCGATACTGCTCGATATCTAAAAATATCGGATCGGAATGGTATCGCCGATATCACTAAATATCGTCGATATCCGATTCCGATACCGGAAGTCCAATGTAAGTCTATGGGAACAAAATATCGCAACTAAAAAAACACTTTCTTTCGTTGTAAACACAAAATATACACACATAGAATACATATGTATATATATATATATACATGTCATTGTGACATATATATATACATATATTTATAGTTTATACACTTCTACATAGTAAAATAGACTCTGATTCAATTGCCGGGTAAAGCCGTGACATACCCCATAGAAGTCGACGGGCTCGGTGCCGAGTACCCCCAAAACCTCTGGCTCTGTGCGACTCAACTTGGCGTCACGAACAGGATTCTGTAGCTCGCTATAAGCGAGTCCTGTGTGCCTGAATTGAACTGGTTTTGTGCTTGAGAATTGCTAAAATCATCAGAGAATGTATTTGCCACTTTTCCGCCATATCTGCGTCACGACGAGGCACTGGTGAAGAAGAAGGGCGTGCTCTTCGTGGGTGTACACTCACTCAGTGGCGCGAAAACGATGGCCGACCACTCTAAATGGTACTGCAATGTAAGATCGTGCCCCACAGCTCTTGAGTTCCGCCTCCTCATCCTCCTCAGTGTGCGGAAACTAACGCGAAGGTCCCGCCTCACTACAAAAGAGGGGCCCTCTCCAGATGCTAATGACACATGTGACTTGGCAGAGATGGCTAATGGACACGAGCAGAAGTGTGAAGGGATGGAGCAGTCAGAGCTCTCCCCCCACGGAAGCGACCCGATCGCCACGGAACCACCGTTGGGCACCCGGCCTGGAAACCCTCCTACGCTGCAAGAAGCGGAGGATACCCTAAGAGGCCTGGCCCGGCACCGGGAGGAGGTCGCCAGGATGGAAGCCAGCTGGCGTGCCCTAAAACTAAACTTGGAGCGGCGCCAATCCCTCTTACCTGAAGTGTCTGTACCAGAAGGTGAGGCACCCGTTCTAGTAGAGGAGTCCGTGCGGGCATCCCAGCCCTTGCAATGTGATCCGGTTGACGTTGTCGCAGTGGAGGCACCCGTTCCTGCAAAAAACGCCGCACCAGCACCCCAGATCCCACTGTCTGCCCCCGTCGCTGAGACAGAAGAAGCGACACCCGTCCTCAAGGAGGAGGCCGCGCAGGCACCAGAGGTCTACCTGTCTGTACCGGAGCCCCGACTGTCATCTGTTCCAGAGCCGGCTGCTTCCTCCGCAGGTGAGCGCCGCCAGGACTGTCGGGCGCCAGGAGAGCTGCCGCAAACCGGACATCGTAAGCTGCAGTTTGATGGTGGAGACATGGAGATGCTGGTGGAGGAGAATTACAACCGGCGTCAGGAGGAAGAGTGTAGACGTCGGGAGAGAGAAGCCGAGCGACAAAGGGAGCAGCGCGAATCCCAGAAGCTTCGCCAACGTCACATCGAGAAGGACCGGGCAGATAAGGACCGGATGAGAAAAGATAAAGGAACCCTGTTGGAGCCGCGGCGTAAGGGTGCAGTACGGAGCTTTAAATTGAAAGCTGGTTGGGGCTTCATCCAGGAGCCTGGACTTTATTTAGAAGTGTTTGTGACCCGGCGGGACGTGGAGACTCACCTCCCAGAAGGACACCCGGGGAGGGACCTGTTGCCAGGAGACTTGGTAACTTACACCCGACACTGGGGTTACAATGGATGGTATGCCCTAAATGTCACCAGGTGCGACCCCTGGTCCCCAGAGTGTCAGGAACCTGTGAGACCCTCGGAGCCTTCAGCCTCCCACATCCAGGCCTCTGCACAAGTGCCCACCCCACGCCGTAAATCTCCCCAGCCTCCCTCAGTGGTCTCCTCAGCAGCCCCAGCTATGGACATGATAACGATAGCTGGCCCGTACCCGGCACCTGTTAGGCCCCCTGGGGTTCGTTCAGTCCGGGACATAGGGCTCCAGACCCGGAGGGAGATGAAAGAGGTGGCCACACAGACACAGATAGCGGGTCACGACTTGACTGTACAGGCCACACAACGTCTTCAGGTCCTGGTGGTCCTTGGTGTCTCGGATGTTTGGCAAGCATCAGAAGAGTACCAGGTGGTACCTGGAACACCCCTGCCAAAGAATTATAAATAACCCGGACAGGGTCCCTGTATGTAAATAGTTAAATTGTTGATGTACCCGGACGGGTGAATGTTCATAAAAAAGTTTTTTAATTTAATAAAAAACACAACACAGTTTTCATTACTTTTATTACAGTCTCATCCTGCGACGTCATCGATCTCCTGTAAAAAAATGAAAAAAAAAAACAGCAGTATACCACCTGTCCGACGCAGTCCATAGTAACGAGTGTTCCACGACGATCCAGCTCTGCTACATCAGAATGACATCAGAGACAGGCAGGCAGGCAGAGCCTGTCATCCCGGCGCAGCACAGCTGATTACCTGCTTCCCCGGCGGTGACGTCATCATACTGGTTTACGGCCGGGATTACCCTGCAGTCACTGCAGTTATCGTGAAAAACTGCATGTGACCGCCAGCGAGAAGATAATGGCGGCCATCAAGCAGTCCAGGACGTGACCGCCGGAGATCTTCTGCCAGGTAAGTGCCGCTGACTCCTGACAGACCCGACCGACGGACACTCACAGTGACAGTGACAAATCCGATTCCGGTATCCGATATGACGAAAATATCGGTACTCGGAATCGAAAGCCCGATACAGCTAATATCGGCCGATACCCGATATTTGCAGTATCGTATCGCTCAACACTATTCACAAATAAACGTATCCAGGTGTTAGAATGGCCAAGTCAAAGTCCAGACCTAAATCCAATCGAGAATCTGTGGAAAGAGCTGAAAACTGCTGTTCACATACGATCCCCATCCTACCAATGAGCTCGAGCTGTTTGCCTAGGAAGAATGGGCAAGAATTTCAGTCTGTCGATGTACAAAACTGATAGAGACATACCCCAAGCGACTTGCAGCTGTAATCGCAGCAAAAGGTGGCGCAACAAAGTATTAAGTTAAAGGGGCCGAATAATATTGCACGCCCCACTTTTCAGTTTTTGTATTACCACAAAAATTTTAAATAACCAATAAATTTCATTCAACTTCACAATTGTGTCCCACTTGTTGTTGATTCTTCACCAAAAATTTACATTTGGTATCTTTATATTTGAAGCATGATATGTGGGAAAAGGTTGTAAAGTTCCAGGGGGCTGAACACTTTTGCAAGGCACTGTAAATGATTATGAACTTGTTTTCTTAGTATAATTTGAGGTCTGCAAGGACTGCATTTTTTTGTTATTTTGACCATTTCTCATTTTCTGAAAATAAGTACAACATTTTTTGCTTGGAAATTCGGAGACATGTTGTCAGTAGTCTATAGAATAGAAGAGCAATTTACATTTTACTCAAAATATAACCTATAAAGAGAAAAATCAGACAAACTGAAAATTTTGCAGTGGTCTCTTAATTTTTGCCAGAGCTGTATAGTGTTTTGGTATTTTAATATCTAATAAAGTAATAATTTTAACAAACAGTGACATGCATACTATGCTTTATAATGAGAAGATGATAGTAACCCTGAGGAGAGTTTTCAGCTCTTTCCACAGATTCTCGATTGGATTCAGGTCTGGACTTTGACTTGGCCATTCTAACACCTGGATCCGTTTATTTGTGAACCATTCTTTTGTAGATTTTGCTTTATGTTTGGGATCATTGTCTTGTTGGAAGACAAATCTCCGTCCCAGTCTCAGGTCTTTTGCAGACTCCAAACAGGTTTTCTTCAAGAATGATCCTGTATTTGGCTCCATCCATCTTCCCATCAATTTTAACCATCTTTCCTGTCCCTGCTGAA
Organism: Oophaga sylvatica; assembly: GCA_033576555.1. Lineage (NCBI taxonomy): Eukaryota > Metazoa > Chordata > Amphibia > Anura > Dendrobatidae > Oophaga > Oophaga sylvatica. Next base: position 134,591,553 of record JARQOD010000001.1, on the reverse strand, counting down.
GAAAAGCAGGCCCAAACTATGATGACTGCCACCACCATGTTTGACAGTGGGGATGGTGTGTTCAGGATGATGAGCAGTGTGATGAGCTGTGTTGCCTTTACGCCAAACATGATTTGGCATTGTTGCCAAAAAGTTCGATTTTGGTTTCATCTGACCAGAGCACCTTCTTCCACATGTTTGGTGTCTTCCATAAAGGCCAGATTTGTGCAGTGTACGACTGACTGTTGAATGTCCCACCTCAGCTGTAGATCTCTACAGTTCATCCAGAGTGATCATGGGCCGCTTGGTTGCATGTCTGATCAATCTTCTTCTTGTTTGATTTGAAAGTTTAGAGGGACGGCCGGGTCTTGGTAGATTTGCAGTGGTATGATACTCCTTCCATTTCAATATGATCGCTTGCACAGTGCTCATTGGGATGTTTAAAGTTTTGGAAATCATTTTGTATCCAAATCCAGCTTTAAACTTCTCCACAACAGCATCACAGACTTGCCTGTTGTGTTCCTTGGTCTTTATGATGCTTTGTGTGCTTCAAACAGAACCCTGAGACTATCACAGAGCAGGTGCATTTATACGGAGACTTTTTTACACACAGACGGATTATATTTATCATCAGTAGTCATTTAGGAGAATATTGGATCATTCAGAGATCCACAATGAACTTCTGGAGTGAGTTTGCTGCACTGAAAGTAAAGGGGCCGAATATTATTGCACGCCCCACTTTTCAGTTTTTGTATTTCCACAAAAATTTAAAATAACCAATAAATTTCATTCAACTTCACAATTGTGTCCCACTTGTTGTTGATTCTTCACCAAAAATTTACATTTGGTATCTTTATGTTTGAAGCATGATATGTGGGAAAAGGTTGTAAAGTTCCAGGGGGCCGAATACTTTCGCAAGGCACTGTAGAAACAACAATACAAATGTTTTAACTCAGGAAGAGTTCAGAAATCAAGATTTTGTGGAATAACCATGATTTTTAATCACAGATTTCATGCGTCTTGGCATGCTTTCCACCAGTCTTTCACACTTCTTTTGGGTGACCTTATGCCACTCCTGGTACAAAAATTTAAGCAGTTCTTTGTTTGATGGCTTGTGACTATCCATCTTCCTCTTGATTACATTTCAGAGATTTTCAATGGGGTTCAGGTCTGGAGATTGGGCTGTCCATGACAGGGATTTGATGTGGTGGTCCTTCATCCACACATTGATTGACCTAGCTGTGTGCATGGCGCATTGTCCTGCTGGAAAAAACAGTCTTCAGAGTTGGGGAACATTGCCTGAGAGGAAGGAATCAACTGTTTTTCCAGGATAACCTTGTATGCGGCTTGATTCATATTTCCTTCGCAAAGATTAACCTGCACAATTCCAGCCTTGTTGAAGTGATCCCAGATCATCCCCGATCCTCCACCAAATTTCACAGTGGGTGCAAAACACTGTGTCTTGTACACCTCCCCAGGTCTCCTTCTAACCATTAGATAACCAGGTGTTGGGCAAGGCTGAAAAATAGACTCATCAGAGAAAATTACCTTACTCCAGTCGTCTGTGGTCCAATCCTTATGGTCTTTGGCAAACTTGAGCCTGGATCGCTTTTGCTTCTCATTGATGAAAGTCTTTTTTCTAGCTTTACATGACTTGAGCCCTGCCTCTAGGAGCCTGTTACGAACTGTTCTTGCCATGTAATTCACCCAGCTGCCATTTGCCATTCCTTTTGTAAGTCGCTTGATGTCATCCTGCGATTGCTGAGTGACATTCGAATAAGATAACGGTCATCCCGGTAAGTGGAGAGTCGTTTTCACCCTCTACCGGTCTGTAGCTTTCTTGTCCCCAATGTCTGTTGCTTGACCTTGCTATATGGACTGCCGTCTTAGAAATTTAAAGGATGGAGGCAACATGACGCTCACTGTATCCTTCTGCTAGTAAAGCCAGATTGAGCCCTTCTTTTCCTCATTCAAGACTTTTCTTTTCAACTCCTTTGGCATGGTTAAAAGTTATTTTTTCATTCCTATTACTTTTGGGATATCCTTAGCACTTGTTTTGCCATCCAGCTTTTCCTATTTCAAGAGGATTGTGAACACCACACCAGTGTTTTTTTATACTTTCCTTCGTTAAATAAGATTTGGTTCAGGTTATCATCTAATCAGAAGCACATTAAGTAGAATGAGGAGTATTCTGGTTGGAATTCAACTGACACTGGAATGGAATGGCTGTCAGACATGTAGAGAAGCTGATTTTTATAAAATTGTGCAGTGGTCTCTTAATTTTTGCCAGAGCTGTATATGCTGACAAGGGAAAATTGAACACTGCGCTGGGAACAAAAAGTGGATGTGGATGCTGAATGTTCTTGCTGTATGTGCAACTGCAGGTTGTGGGCAGAAGGCATCAGTGCCTGCTTCCCGGACAGCAGATTTGGAAGGACGTAACACAGGGAAAGGGACAGACACAGATTTTGTACCCATGCGTTCCGCTCACCTACTGGGGTGCTGCGTATGTTAGCAATTAATGGCCTATGCTAACAGAGGTATTATGTCAAATTTCCCTTTATAAAGGGATGTGTGGGTAACATTTTCAAACTAGCAACATATATACAGAGCATGTTTCATTACTCATATTATTATTCTGTGTAAGTCTGCAGCAGCATGGTGAATTAGTAGTTAGCTCTGCAGCCTTGCACCGCTGGAGTCCTGGGTTCAAATCCCACCAAGGACAACTCCTCGTGTTTGCTTGGTTTCTTCCAGGTATTCTGGTTTCCTCCCACATTCCAAAGACATACTGATAGGGAATTTAGATTGTGAGCCCCATCAGGGACAGCAATGATAATGTGTGCAAACTGTAAAGCGCTGCAGAATATGTTAGTGCTATATAAAAATAAAGATTATTATTATTACCTAAAGAAGTGTGTGGAGCATATTATTGCATTGATGTTCCATAATGTCCAAGTGCAGACCCAAAAATAAACATCAGGCTCCCATATATCCACTGAAAGACACCGTGATAAGGGCAACACAATAAAAAAATTATTATAATAGAATATATGGAGATTGATAGCTAAAATTTAACCATTGCACAATGTACAAAGGTTTCCAACAATTAGGCAAGGGGTCTGTATCATACACGCTGAAAAAGACCGTAATGGGGACCTCACAACAAATTTTGCAGTTATTATAATTGCTAGAGATAGGAAGTACACGTTTCACCATTGCACAATGTACAAAGGTTTGCAAATTTTAAAACATTACGCACTTGGGGTATACCTAGATGACCACTAAGTACTTATTGCAGATGCAGGAGGAGTAGAACAAATTGAGTTTGGATGATAAGAGATGGATGTTAAGACAACTTCCAAAAAAGAACATTTGGGCTGCATTTACTTTAAGTTGCTGTCATCCATAGGGCTTACAAAGTCAAAGGAAATTTTTGAAGAGTCAGACTGTCTGCATTTTCCATGACAGGCATGTGCGCCTATCCGTTATGATAGCACCTGACAAAATAAAAGCCCGCTCAGACCACACACTTGCAGCAGGGCATGGCAGCACCTCCAAGTCATACAAGGGGAGGTCGGGCCAAGTGTGTAGTTTGTACAACCAATAGTTAAATGGCACTGAATAATCAGGAAGGACGATGGTATGGTCACTTAAGTACTGCTTCACCACCTTGGTCAACTTATTCCTCCTTGTCATAGTTACACCCATAGATAGCCCTTCCTGATGTGACAGTTTCATTAAAATGGACCAGTTGGTGGACATTTCTCCCCCGAGTTGCATCTGGTGTGCATGTCCCTCCCCTGTAATGTTTGTGGGTGAAAAGAGCCAGTAAGACTGCCAGCAGTGTTGCCTGAGGGTAATCTTTTCAGCAACTCTTCAACAATGGTCCTCTGGCATGCATGCACTGAAAATGGCACGTCTGCCTAGGACGTGAAGAGAAGGAAATTTTTCCTTGAACCGTGGGTCAAAAAAGGTGCACAGCCAGTATTTAATGGTGGACAAAATGTCTTTCACGCGAGGGTCTTGGGAAAGGCATCTGGACATGTACTGTGCCATGTGTGGCAGACTACAAAGAGTCAAACGTTCAGTGTTCCTACCAGGACAAGCACAAATCATCCTCTCCTCCTCATGATGCATTGACTCTAGTGATGAGCGAGCATACTTGTTGTTCGGGTTTTCCCTAGCATGCTCGGGTGTCCTCCGAGTATTTTGGCGTGCTCTGAGATTTAGTTTCTGTCGACTAACTGCATGGCTGCTGGACAAGCCTGAATACATGTGAGGAATGCCTGTTTGTTAGGGAATCCCCACATGTATTCAGGCTGTCCAGCAGCCATAAATCATGCAGCTGCATCGACAGAAACTAAATCTCTGAGCACGCCAAAATACTCGGAGATCACCCGAGCATGCTCGGGAAAACCCGAGCAGCGAGTATACTTGCTCATCACTAATCGCCTCCTCCTCATCATACTCCTTCTCCTCTTTAGGCCATCCATGCTGGACAGGCATGAAGTTGGGATTGGGAGTACACTCTGTAGCGCAGACCAAAAACTCCTGTTCCTCCTCATCCTCCTCCTATTCCTTGTCATCACCCAATGTGGCCTGAGAATATTGTCTAAGGCTGGGCTGTATGGTATCAGCCACTGTAAAATCTTGCTCCATAGCCACCTGCTTGGCATTCAAAGCTTCTTCCTTCAGATTCTGCAGCGTTGTAATAGACAGAGCAGTGGGATGGTTCCACTGATAATAGCGTCATCAGCGCTCACCATCTTGGTGCAGTAACTCAAAGTTATGAAACTCACATATGTCAGCGATCCACACCTACTTGTCAGTTATGTGTGGGGGCTGAGTGTTACTCTGAAGGGCATTGAGAAGTTGGAATTCAGCCACTGCCCTCTGCTGCTCACTAACCTTGCCAACATATGAAAGTTTGAATTCCAGCACATGGACAGGTTACAAATCATTCGGTGACGAGGCAAATTAAAGCGCTGCTGAAACGTAGCCAGACCGGCGAAAGCCTGAGAAGACTTTTGGAAATGGGCACTGACACAGCATACCTTGGCAAGTAGGTCTGGCAAGTGAGGGCATGTTTTTGAAAAACGCTGTACAACCAAGTTCAGCACATGGGTCATGCATGGAATGTGTACCAACTTGCCGAGCTTTAAAGCCGCCACCAAGTTACATCCATTACCACACATAACCAGTACTGGTTGGAGGTTCAGCGGGGAGATCCACTGATCATCTGATCTTTTATCCCTTTCAACAGTTCTGCTGCGTTGTGAGCTTTATCATCTAAACAGATGAGCTTCAGTTTAGCATGCTGCCGCTTCGCCAAGGCAGTGCTGCAGAGCTCCCAGCTGGGGAGTGATTGGGAAGCTAGTTCAGCTGAGGATGAGAAGGAGGAGGAAAGACAAGAACTGGCATTCGAGGAGACTCAAACAATGATGGAAGTTGCGCCCGCTATTCTTGGTGTTGGTAAGATGTGTGATGTCCCAGCCTCTGACTCTGCCCCAGACTCCCCCAGGTTCGCCCAGTGTGTGGTCAGGGTAATGTAACATCCCTGTCCTTAAGAACTTGTCCACGTGTCTGTGGTTATGTGGACCTTCTCTGTCACTGTGTTGGCCAGATCACGGCTGATATTGTGTAACACATGCTTGCTTATGTAACGCGGGGACGGCACATGGGTAAAAATAGTGGCGGCTGGGAATCGAGTATCGTAGGGCTGCCACCACCAAGAGATCGCGGAAAGACTCAGTTCCCACAAGCTAAAACGGCAACATTTCCAGGGCTTGCAATCTGGCAATGTGGGTCTTTAGCGTTTGGGCCTGTGGGTGGGTGGATATTTCTGCTTCCTGTAAAACGTCTGGGGCAGGAACAACTGAACGCTGAACTGGGACAACGAACTGGATGTGGTTGCTGACTGTTGTGTCTGTGCAACCACAGATTGTGGGCAGGAGGCATCATCACCTACTTGCTGGACAGCAGATTGGGAAAGCCATAACACAGGAGAAGGGGAAGTGGTTTCACCCTCAGACACATATTTTGTAAACAGCCGTTCTGCCCACCTACTGGAGTGATTGGCTGCAATGTGCTTCTGCATGCTGGTGGTGCTCAGATTGGCAGTGTTCTTGCCTCTTCTCAGCTTGTTATGGCAGATGCTGAAAATTACAGTTGTTTTGTCTGAAGGACTTTCAGAAAAAAAACTGCCATATAGGGGAAAAAGGCACCCCTGGCCTGTTATCTAGCCGAGTGGGGTGCTCTGTGGAAAAGTTTACCCAGTTCTCCCTCTGGTCAAACCACTAACTCTTCTTGCCTGTTTTCATGCTACAGATCCATCTCTCTCGGCACTGCTGTGCTCACTATGCGTGCCACCGTGCCAGGCTGGATCAGTGGCCTCATCATCAACCACGTCGTCTTCCAATTCATCAATCTGATCCTCCTTCTGAGTTGCGATTTTAGGCTGACTTGATGGCAACTGTGTGTCATGATTATCCTCCACGTCTTCAGACATGAATTGACTTTCCCCAACATGGCTTTCTTCTGGCCGTGGGTGTTCAAATGTTGGTGCATCACTGCACTCCACCCCTCATGACCCTCTTTAATGGTGCACGGTAAGAGGCCTGAATAATTATAAGGAAACTTAAAAAGTTCCTCAAGTGGCCAGCGTTGAGGTCCTGGGACTCTTATTGGGGGGGAGGAAGGAAGATTGACTGCCGAAATCTCCACACATTAAGTTACAAAATTAAAAAAATACAGTGTGCTGCTACTCTAACCTCTCTCGATCACCTCCCCTCATCAAACATGTCCCTCCCGCTCAACATACTAAACCAGTATCCTAGCCAAAGTGCTAATAAAAGCATTAGTGGAAATTTGCTCATTTACTGAACTTTGGCCGAATTTTGCCGATTTTGAGGAAAATGCTTGGGAATCTGAATCTGAAACATCTGTGCTGAATTTGAAATTGGCGAATGTTTTTTGAATAAGTTCGCTTTTTCTGGGGATGTTAAAGTGGTGAAAGACGAGAAGAGGCCACTTGATGCAACGCTTGCCATCCTCTGGAGCATATGGTCTTTCTGGCCATTATCTACAAAGCATAGATGAGGGCGTCCGGCAAGCCAGCTGCCTCATGGTAACCATGAACTCTGATCTGTCTTTCAAAACACATATCCATGTCCTTTCCACTTCTTGCTGACTACAACTCAAAAATATTTCCTGGATCCATACATTCCTTAATCAAGAATCTGCAAAAGCCCAATCCATGCACTCATAATCTCCCTCCTCGACTATTGCTACCTCCTGCTTTGTAGCCTCCCTTCTAACAAATTCGCTGCCCTCCAATCTATCCTAAACTTTGCGCGACTAATCCACCTATACCCCCGCTATTCCCCGGCTTCTCCTCTCTGTGAATCCCTTCACTTGCTCCCCATTACCCAGAGACTCCAGTTCAAAACCCTAACCATGGCATACAAAATTATTCACTTCTACTTACCTGCACGCAACATCCGATCCTCACAAGATCTCCTTCTCTACTAAAATGTTAACTCCTCTTCCCACAATTGCATACAAGATTTCTCCTGAGCATCCACTCTACTCTAGAACTCTCTAATACAGATGATCATACCTTTCAAGGTTCATTTTGGTTCAGACAATGCACCGATGTTCGCTGAACATGTTCATCTTTGAACATATCCGAACCCCATTGAATTCAATAGGAGGCAAAACCAAACACATTGACAGCACCTTCAGGGGGCTAAAAAGCTGCCAAAACAGCTGAAATTAGGGGTAGACAGCAGAGAAGGTGGCATCAATTAATCCAGAGTACAACTAGTTTAATTGCGCAGCATGGATACATGGGACAAGGCTTGCACCAGAATTTCTAGCTGAAACATTGATCAGTAAAAGGTGGATGAGTTACAGGTATAGGCCTGGTAGGCCTGGTGCTCTGGGAGGTCTGCCAAATTAAGGCAACACACTTGAAGGAGACCCAACTTGGAGTCCAAACATATCCAAAAATTAGGAGCAGACACCATAAAAAGTGTCATCAATTGACCTACAGTAGAAATTTTAGAATGGCATAGCAGGAGTCAGGGCCATTTATGAGCCAGGATCTGTGACAGCATTTACAGCTTTACATTTAAGTTCAAAATAACAGGTGGATGAGGTATCAGTGTAAGCCTGCTTTGCTGGGATCCCTGATACCTCATGCATCATTTCAAACTAGTTTTTTGCTCAGCCACACTCAGGAGGCCAAAATATAGCAGTAGGGCTCCCAGATAGGGAGGCCTGCACTTGTTCTCAGTCAACTACCTGTGTTACTTACTATAAAGTACTTATATTTTCAATCAATAGTAGTCTACAAAAATTCTGTTTGTGCCACCTGAGGGTGGCTGAGCAGAAAAGCAGTTTGAGCTGATTCATGAGGTATCAGGGCTTACAGCACAGCAGGCCTACATGGGTCCCTCACCACCTCTTAATTTAATTTGAACTTAAATTCAAAGCTGTAAATGCAGGCACAAAACCTGTCTCATGCATGGTGCATACCTTACTGCTGCTGTGCCATTATAAAATTTCTAATGTAGGTCAATTTATTACACTTTACCTGGTGTCTGCCCCTAACATATGGAAATGATTAGACTCCAATTTGGGTCTCCTTTATATGTGTTCCCTGAATTTGGCAGGGCTCTCAGAGAACTAGGCCTACACCTGTCACTCATCCACCTGTTACTAATCAATGTTTAATCCCTTCTCCCCGAAGCCTGTTTTCACCTTTCGGACCAGGTCAATTTTTACAATTTTGACCACTGTCAATTTATGAGGTCATAACTCTAGAACGCTTCGATGGATCCCACTGATTCTAAGATTTTTTTCTTGTGACATATTGTACTTCATGATAGTGGTAAAATTTGTTTGATATGACTTGCGTTTATTTGTGAAAAATAACGGAAATTTGGCGAAAATTTTGAAAATTTTGCAATTTGCAAGCTTTTCATTTTTATGCCTTAAATCAGAGAGTCATATCATACAAAATAGTTAATAAATAACATTTCCCATATGTCTACATTACATCAGCACAATTTTTGAAACATAATTTTTTTTTGTTAGGAAGTTATAAGGGTTAAAAGTTGACCAGCGATATCTCCTTACAACAAAATTTGCAAAATCATTTTTTTCAGTGACCACTAGAGTTGAGCGATACTTTCCGATATCCTAAAGTATCGGAATCGGAATGGTATCACCGATATCACTAAAATATCGGCGATACCCGATACCGATACCGGAAGTCCCATGTAAGTCTATGGGAACAAAATATCGCAACTAAAAAAACCCCATTCTTTCCTTGTAAACACTAAATATACACACATAGAATACATATATATATATATACATGTCATTGTGACATATATATATACATATATGTATAGTTTATACACTTCTACATAGTAAAATATCCTTTGATTCAATTGCCGGGTAAAGCCGGCTTCAGTGAAAAGACAGAAGCACCCGACATGAAATGACACTTGGTGTACATAGGGTTAACCATGTCTTTTCATGTCGTTTGCTATCTGATTTGCACAAACAATTAAATCAGACTATGTGTGCAAAATTTCACACCTGTAGGGGTTAATTAAAGGTGTAAATTCGTTGTAAAAAAAACGGACTTTTTTGCTACGAATTTACACCTTTAATTAACCCCTACAGGTGTGAAATTTTGCACACATAGTCTGATTTAATTGTTTGTGCAAATTAGATAGCAAAGGACATGAAAAGACATGGTTAACCCTATGTACACCAAGTGTCATTTCATGTCGGGTTCTGCATTTTCACAAAAGCCGGCAATTGAATTAGCGGCTATTATACTATGTAGAAGTGTATGAACTACAAATATAAATATATATATATATGTGTCACAAATTCAATGACATGTATATATATATATGAGGTGTAAAATTGCTGAAAAAAAATGCGTGGGCTCCCGCCCTATTTTCGCAACCAGACAGACAAAGCCAGTGAGTGGGGGCAGATAATAATAGCCCAGAGAGGGACCATTATTTTTGCCCCCCCCGGCTACTAACATCTGCCCCCAGACACCCCAGGAAATACAAATCTATAATTAGATTCGCCCTTTCTGCACTTTGCCCGTCTATTCCCATTGCCCTGTAGCGGTGGCGAATGGGTTAATATGGGGTTAAAGCCACCTTGCTATTGAAAGGTGACCTTAAGCCAGGTTAATAATTGAGAGCTGTCAATTAGACAACTATCAATTATTAATCCTATTGCATGAAATAAAAATAAAACACACACACACTTTAATTAAAAATCATTTTAATGAAATAAAGACACATGTTTTTGACCATCTTTTATTTTACTGCAAAAACCATTTCCTGTAATAAAAATAAAATAAAAAAGCAAAATTATTCTTACCTATCCCATGCACAGTCAGGTCCCACGGTGTAATCCTTCAGAAAGGGTTAATGTTTACTGCAGGGACCGCAGCTAATGCTGCAGCCTCACAGTAAACCCCAAATGAATGAGTTCCTCTCCTGCCTGACAGGAGAGTAAAGGCTGGGTGTCACATAACGATACACCAGCGATCCCGACAACGATATGCACTTGTCAGGATCGCTGGTGTATCGCTACATGATCGCTGCTGAGCTGCCAAACAGGCAGCTCAGGCAGCGATCTGGGACAGCGACACTGCGGGTAACATCGCTTAAGGGCCCGTCTCACATAGCGATATCGCTACGAGATCGCTGCTGAGTCACTAGTTTTGTGACGCAGCAGCGAGCTCACCAGCGATATCGCTGTGTGTGACATTCAGCGACGATCAGCCCCCCTGCCGGGTATCGCTGATCGTCGCAGAAATGTCAGGACCTTTTTTTGATCGCTGGTTTCCCTCTGACAGGCACGCATCGCTGCGTGTGACAGGCGGGAGACCAGCAATCCGCTGGTAACCAAGGTACACAGCGGGTTTCCAGGCACCGCGCAGCGCTTGGAAACCCGCTGTGTACCTTGGATACCAGCTCCCTGCATCAGGGCGCTGGTATCCAAGGTACACAGCAGGTTTCTAGGCACAGCCCCGCGCCTGGAAACCCGCTGTGTACCTTGGTTACCAGCGGATCGCTGGTCTCCCGCCTGTCACACGCAGCGATGTGTGCCTGTCAGCGGGAAACCAGCGATCAAAAAAAGGTCCTGACATTTCAGCGACGATCAGCGATACCCGGCAGGGGGGCTGATCGTCGCTGAATGTCACACACAGCGATATCGCTGGTGAGCTCGCTGCTGCGTCACAAAACTAGTGACTCAGCAGCGATCTCGGTAGCGATATCGCTATGTGAGACGGGCCCTTAAGTGGAAAGCTTAATTGATTGCTTTCCACTTTCACTTCAGGTCAGCCAGGGACACAATCAGTGACGTCAGAGGGAACTGATTAACAAAAATAGGGGTTCCCTTCGAAAAAAAAATGGCGTGGGGTCCCCCTATTTTTGTTAACCAGCCAGATGAAGCAGACCGCTGAGGCCTGGATTTTCAGGCTGTTAAGGAGCCAAGATCCATGGACCTTGCCAGCCTGATAATACTAGGCCACAGCAGTCTGCATATCTTGGCTGATTAACAAAAATAGGGGATCCCCTCGAAAAAAATTGGCGTGGGGTCCCCCCTATTTTTGTTAACCAGCCAGATGAAGCAGACCGCTGAGGCCTGGATTTTCAGGCTGTTAAGGAGCCAGGATCCATGGACCTTGCCAGCCTGATAATACCAGGCCACAGCAGTCTGCATATCTTGGCTGATTAACAAAAATAGGGGATCCCCTCGAAAAAAATTGGCGTGGGGTCCCCCCTATTTTTGTTAACCAGCCAGATGAAGCAGACCGCTGAGGCCTGGTTTTTCAGGCTGGTAAGGATCCAATATCCATGGACCTTGCAAGCCTGATAATACCAGGCCACAGCAGTCTGCTTAGCTTGGCTGGTTAACAAAAATAGGGGATCCCCTCGAAAAAAAAACGGCGTGGGGATCCCCCCTATTTTTGTTAACCAGCCAAGTAAAATGCAGACTGCTGCGGCCTGGTATTAAAAGACTGTCAAGGCCCATGGATTTTGGCCCTCAACAGCCTGATAACACCAGGCTACAGCAGCCCCACATTTGGCGCATCAAAAGATGTGCCAATTGTGGCACTTTACCCGGCTCTTCCCACTTGCCCTGTAGCGGTGGCAAGCGGGGTAATAAGGGGTTATTGTCACCGTTGATTGCACGGTGACAATAAGCCCGGTTAATAATGGAGAGGTGTCAATAAGACACCGATCCATTATTAATCCCAAAGTTATTAAATGTATAAAAAAAAGACAAAGCAAGAAAAAAGTATTTTAATGAAATAAAAGAGACAACACAGTTTTCATTTTTTTTATTACTCTCTCATTCCTGCGACGCCATCGATCTCCTGTAAAAAAAGAAAAAAAAAAACCAACAGTATACCACCTGTCCGACGCAGTCCATAGTAACGACAGTCCCACGACGATCCAACTCTGCTACATCGCAATGACAGGCAGAGCCTGTCATCGCGACGCAGCACAGCTGATTACCTGCTTCCCCAGCGGTGACGTCATCGGACTGACTGCTTTACGGCCGGGATTACCCAGCAGTCACTGCAGTTATCGCGAGAAACTGCATGTGACCGCCGGGGAGAAGAGGATGGCGGCCATGAAGCAGTCCAGGACGTGACCGCCGGAGATCTTCTGCCAGGTAAGTGCCGCTGACTCCTGACAGACCCGACCGACGGACACTGACAGTGACAGTGACATCCCGATTCCGGTATCCGATAAGACGAAAATATCGGAACTCGGAATCGGAATTCCGATACAGCTAATATCGGCCGATACCCGATATTTGCAGTATCGGAATGCTCAACACTAGTGACCACTTCAATTTCTAGCGACTTTGAGGAGCCTATATGACAGAAAATACCCAAGAGTGACACCATTCTAAAAACTGCACCCTTCAAGGTACTCAAAACCACATTCAAGAAGTTTATTAACCCTTCAGGTGCTTCGCAGTAATTTTTAGAATGTGGAAGGAAAAAAATAAACATTTACTTTTCATTCACAAAAATTTTCTATTAGACCTATTTATTTTACTTTTGCAAGGGTAACAGTAGAAAATTTAACATACTATTTGCTGTGCAATTGCTCCTGAGCATGTCAATACCCCGCATATAGGGGAAATCTACTGCTTGGGCACACAGCAGAGCTTGGAAGGGAAGGAGCGCTATTTCACTTTTTGAATTTAAAATTTGCTGGAATAATTAGCGGATGCCATGTTGCTTTTGGAGGGCCCTGATGTGCCTAAGCAGTGGAAAACTGCCACAAGTGATACCATTTTGGAAGCTAGACTCATTAGGGAACTTATCTAGATGTGTTTTGAACACCTTGAACCTACAGGTGCTTCACGGAAGTTTATAACGTTAAGTCGTGAAAATAAAAAAAATCACATATTTCCAGTAACAATCTTTTTAAGCTCCAAATTTTGTATTTTCACAATGGTACTGTGTGGCCCAGCTGCGCTTGGTACACATGTTCCCTGGAGGGTGCACAGATAAGGTAATTGTGAAACCTGATATTCATTCACAACACACACTTCCCAGTACTACCACCAGAGGGCATCTTAGACTATTTAAGTCAGTGTGACGTAGCAGTAGTGCAGATTAGACCAGGAGATCTCCTCAGGACACTAAGAGATCAGTTTCCTGTCAGAGCCTTGGAGGGAGAGGAGAGAAGACTGGATCCTGACAGAGCATGATTAGCTCACCTTGAATTGAAGTGGAGGCTAGTACGGGTAAAAGGAATTACTCTAGCCTAGTCAGAGCTATAGTCAAAACTGCTATCTCAGAACGAGCTGCCTGTAGTTCTTAGAACGTGGAAAGTGACTCTCGGAGCTACAGCGTGTATACAGTCTGACGGAACGTCCTGTGAGCTGCTCTGGACAGAGTTTAGAAGGAAAGAAAGAAGGGGATTACAGCAGTTATAGCATCGAGTCGACTGAGAGCAGTTCAGCGAGCATTGGAAGGAAAGCTGACAACTACACCTACTGCTACCCGTGCTTATGTTAAGGGTAAGAGCAGGGTGACAGGCGAGTGGTGAAAGAAGGACAAGTGACCTAGGTGACAGATCGCCTTCACTAAATTGACTGGACACCGGGTCCGAAGCATTGCTAGTACTTCACGGCTAGTGATAGAAAATCCGGAGGCCTTGCTGGACTTCAAGTCGCAGAAGGTAGCCCTAAGTGTTGATACGTAACTGGAGTCAGGGAGAACGGGACGGAGTAGGCCTGATCAGCCACAACGACTTAGTTCTTTCCAACATCTGATTATCAGAGACAGAAAAGGCTCTACCACAATGTCGACCGGGCGTAGTTGCTGCATCACGAGTTAAACTTGACTTCATGCAAGTTAGGACTCACATACATTTCAAAGGTAAAGGAGGCCTTACACCTGCTCAGCAATTACCTGAATGTGCATTCTCCAACCTGACCAGCTTCCCGGGACATACCTGCCAACAACATCAGTAAAGGTATGGAAAGAGACTGAATTGTGTGTGACTGACTCTTTATCTACACCTTGCACCACCATAGACTTCGAGGGAACAGTCCCACCTGTGGGGGACTTAACATCTAGCTGCCTAATAACATCCCCTCAGAAGATTCACCCTGCAGCGCTGGTCTATTTGATCAGAAACCACAGGTGGCGTCACGAACTATTCCTAAAATCCCCTGTAAATATCCCCCATTGAATGAGCACCCAGGGCAACGGACCGAGCTCTGCTGCCAGTGACATTCCCCATAGACTTCCATGGGCTTGGTGCCGAGTACCCCATAAGCCCTGGTACCCCGTATGTGGTGCGACTTATCTTTGGCGTCACGAACAGGATACGAAGCTTACATTTGTGAGTCCTGTGTGCTTTGAATTGGACTGTTTTTGTGAAAAAGACTGTGTGCAGTTTCTGTGATTTTTGGCGCCATTTTCCGCCATTTTGCCGCCATATTCGAGCCCTGAGGCGCTGGTGAAGAAGGTGGGCGTGCATTCTGGGCGTGCCCCCCCTGTGGCGCGAAAGTGATGGGCGCCTTATCCAAATGTTATTATAATACCAGAGCCTGCCCTACAGCAAGGGAGATCCGCCTCCTCTTCATCCTCTATGCCAAGAAGAGGAAGCACAAATCCCGCCTCCACGGAAGAGACCAGATTGTTCCTGATGGAAAACACAGTCTGGCCTGGAGAGAGATGGCAGAAGGACAGGAGACCCTGTGTGGAGGAGCGGCGGCGCGCAGGCCCCGTTCCCCATAAAAGCTGCCGCTAGTGTTGAGCGATACTGCTCGATATCTAAAAATATCGGATCGGAATGGTATCGCCGATATCACTAAATATCGTCGATATCCGATTCCGATACCGGAAGTCCAATGTAAGTCTATGGGAACCAAATATCGACATTAAAAAAAACATTCTTGCCTTGTTGGTTAATTGTACATGAAGGAAAACAACAAAGACTAATGTAGAATGTATTGGGGGAGGTTGAGGAGACAATAAAGGCATACATGTTTAACCCAATGCATTGGAATAGCATTAATATATATTTTTTTGGAAATACGTTTGGATTGACTAACAAATTGACAATGTTGTTAACCTTTTTTCTATTTTGGCAAATATGTATGTTTCACAACTTCCATGCTCTTCACCTTTTTAACTTTTGCCAGTGCCACACTTTCTCCTTCATAATCTTCAGCAGCAGCATCATCTTTCTCATCAAATTATTCTTCATCTTCACCTTCTTAATCTTCTTCTTAAACTTCTTGCTATTCATGTTTTTGTTTACATTACTCATACTGTTATTATTAAACTAATTAATCTTCTTCATATTCAAATTCTTCATCTTCTTCCTCTTCATCTTCTTCATCATATTCTTATTTGTGACAGAGATTCCTGTACTTGTAATCTGTAAAAGTATGAATTGTTCATCCTTCCGTTCTTGCTGTCACAAAAGATTTAAATTACAACGTATTTGTCCGTGTTCAGTTTAGCCTGCAGCAGCAGGCATTTTCCAGGGGCACCACGAGGAGGAACGGACTCACCCCCATACACTGCTTAGTCTTCTTCTGCTTAGAATTTAGAGCATATATTTTGCTCTTCATTTTGGTCTTATACTTCATGTTCTTCTGCTTTTTGATCTTCTGCTTATTGTTCTTCTGTCTCTTGTTCTGTATCTTGTAGTTTGTCTTAATCTTCTTTGTCCTGTTGGTGATCTTCTTCTGGTAATCTTTTATTTTTTCTTTGTGATGGTGTTCAGGCTGGTTGGCTTCATGCTCGTCGTCCTTGTTGTCGTCATCTTCTTCTGGGTGGTCTTTAAGGTCGTCTAATTTCTGAGAAACAGCTGACGTTACTGGAACCCTGACGGGTATCAGATGGAGCAAGAGACAATGGAAGTAACGAGGACCAGCTGACTGCTGGAACCCGGACGGGTAGCAGAAGGAAAAGAGGCAATGTCACAACCGAGTACCAGCTGACGTTACTGTGACACGGTTACTAAGCAGGAGGTACCTGTGCTCCAAAGCACCACCAAGGACCAGCAGACGTTGGTGGAACTCGGATACGGAGATGGAGGCACCTAGGCCAAAGGCACTGGGGAGAACCAGTTGACGGTACTGGACCCCGGACGGGTAGCAGAAGGAAAAGAGGCAATGTCACAACCGAGTACTAGCTGACGTTACTGTGACACGGTTACTAAGCAGGAGGTACCTGTGCTCCAAAGCACTACCAAGGACCAGCAGACGTTGGTGGAACTCGGATACGGAGATGGAGGCACCTAGGCCAAAGGCACTGGGGAGAACCAGTTGACGGTACTGGACCCCGGACGGGTAGCAGAAGGAAAAGAGGCAATGTCACAACCGAGTACCAGCTGACGTTACTGTGACACGGTTACTAAGCAGAAGGTACCTGTGCTCCAAAGCACTACCAAGGACCAGCAGATGTTGGTGGAACTCGGATACGGAGATGGAGGCACCTAGGCCAAAGGCACTGGGGAGAACCAGTTGACGGTACTGGACCCCGGACGGGTAGCAGAAGGAAAAGAGGCAATGTCACAACCGAGTACCAGCTGACGTTACTGTGACACGGTTACTAAGCAGGAGGTACCTGTGCTCCAAAGCACTACCAAGGACCAGCAGACGTTGGTGGAACTCGGATACGGAGATGGAGGCACCTAGGCCAAAGGCACTGGGGAGAACCAGTTGACGGTACTGGATCCCGGACGGGTAGCAGAAGGAAAAGAGGCAATGTCACAACCGAGTACCAGCTGACGTTACTGTGACACGGTTACTAAGCAGGAGGTACCTGTGCTCCAAAGCACCACCAAGGACCAGCAGACGTTGGTGGAACTCGGATACGGAGATGGAGGCACCTAGGCCAAAGGCACTGGGGAGAACCAGTTGACGGTACTGGACCCGGACGGGTAGCAGAAGGAAAAGAGGCAATGTCACAACCGAGTACCAGCTGACGTTACTGTGACACGGTTACTAAGCAGGAGGTACCTGTGCTCCAAAGCACTACCAAGGACCAGCAGACGTTGGTGGAACTCGGATACGGAGATGGAGGCACCTAGGCCAAAGGCACTGGGGAGAACCAGTTGACGGTACTGGACCCCGGACGGGTAGCAGAAGGAAAAGAGGCAATGTCACAACCGAGTACCAGCTGACGTTACTGTGACACGGTTACTAAGCAGGAGGTACCTGTGCTCCAAAGCACTACCAAGGACCAGCAGATGTTGGTGGAACTCGGATACGGAGATGGAGGCACCTAGGCCAAAGGCACTGGGGAGAACCAGTTGACGGTACTGGACCCCGGACGGGTAGCAGAAGGAAAAGAGGCAATGTCACAACCGAGTAACAGCTGACGTTACTGTGACACGGTTACTAAGCAGGAGGTACCTGTGCTCCAAAGCACTACCAAGGACCAGCAGACGTTGGTGGAACTCGGATACGGAGATGGAGGCACCTAGGCCAAAGGCACTGGGGAGAACCAGTTGACGGTACTGGACCCCGGACGGGTAGCAGAACGCACCCATGAAAATGTAAGTTGACAGGACGCAAGCCGTCCGCAGTTACCGAATCACACAGTCCTACAGTGGGTGCTTGTCCTATTGTAACAATGGAAACCGCCTTTATTTACATATCCCACAGCACACATAGGAATCACCTAAACTGCAGGCACCATAGAGTCGGCTAACCCGAATGCAACACGACAGCACAACTTATTGGAGGATAATTGACGTTCACACTGCCAGGAAACAGCTGTCGTGCTGTAACCAGGCTGGCCAGGAGTCAGTACCCCTGCCAATTACTTACGAGCAACAAATGGCGGTGTTGTAGCCCAGGGAGTAGAGTTCAGGTGGTAGAAAGATGAACATAACAGGAGACATGGAAAACGTTGCCAAACAGTTATTTAATCTGAAAACGGACAGGCAAATTCAGGTGAGATCCATGCCTTGTTCATTTTCAGAAAAGTAAGCCGGTCTACATTCTCTGAGGATAGTCGCATGCGACGGTCTGTTACTACACCACCTGCAGCACTAAAGACGCGCTCAGATAATACACTGGCAGCAGGGCAAGCCAGCACCTCCAATGCATACTGGCTAAGCTCTGGCCATGTATCCAACTTAGAGACCCAAAATTTGAAAGGGGAAGAGGCATCTGGGAGTACACTTAGAGGGAAAGCCAAGTAGTCTGTCACCATCTTACGGAAACGTTTCTTCCTGGTGACTGGAGCCGTCTCGGATGGTGTAGACCTTGCTGGCGCTGTCACAAAACTTTGCCACATTTGTAACATACAGCTCTTGCCCTGTGCAGAGGCGCTGCTTCTGCTCCCTCTTGTTGTAGAGGTGTCTACACTGCCTCGACGCACAGAGCTGCTTTGTAAAGCAGTAGCAGCAGCAGCAGCTCTCTCGGCTGGAATGTACAACAGTATGGATTGCACCAGTGTGTCTTGGTACTCCTGCATTTTACGGTCCCGGTTCACCGGTGTGATGAGGGTTTGTAAGTTGTCCCGGTAGCGAGGGTCTAGGAGGGTGTACACCCAATAATCTGACGTGGTGAGAATGTGGGCGATGCGGCGGTCGTTTCTCAGGCACTGAAGCATGAAATCAACCATGTGCTGCAGACTCCCAACTGGCCAACAAAGGCTGTCCTCTGGAAGAGGCGTCATCTCTGCCTCCTCTGCATCACCCCACCCTCGCTCTACATGCTGACTAGAGCGTTGTGTACCTCCCTCTGTAGGGATTTCTTCCTCCTCCATTGAGTCCTCCTCCTCCTCATCCTCCTCACAAAGTGAGCCCTGCCCAGCCCTTTGTGAGGAACCACGTTGCGCTGACTGTCCTGAAGGTAATTTAATTTGTGACTCCTCATCCTCTACCTCTTCCAAAACCTCTTCCTTTAGTGCTTTCAGTGATTTCTGAAGCAGGCAGATAAGGGGGACAGTCATGCTGACTAGTGCATCATCTGCACTCGCCATCCGCGTTGAGACATCAAATGCACGCAAAACGTCGCAGATGTCCTTCATAGAGGCCCACTCAGTAGTGGTGAAGTGTGAACGGCGCAAATTGCGAGTTGATTGCGCCTGTTGCAGCTGATACTCCATTACTGCTGGCTGCTGCTCACACAACCGCTCCAACATATGTAACGTGGAATTCCACCTGGTGGGTACGTCACATATGATGCGATGTTCCGGAAGGCGAAATCTGACTTGCAGAGCTGCAATGCGCGATCTGGCCATGCTGGAACGCCGCAAGTGAGCGCACTCTAGGCGGACCTTGTGCAGCAGTGCATCAAGATCCGGATAGTCCCTCAAAAAACTCTGCACGACCAAGTTGAGCACATGTGCCAGACATGGTATGTGAGTGAGGTTGCCAAGGCCCAGAGCTGCCATCAGATTTCGGCCATTGTCACACACTACCAAGCCTGGCTGGAGATTAGCTGACAAAAACCACACGTCGCTCTCCTGCTTGATGGCATCCCAGAGCTCCTGCGCTGTGTGGCTTCGATTCCCCATGGAAATTAATTTCAGGACGGCCTGTTGACGTTTGGCCACGGCTGTGCTCATATCGGTCGCAACAGGTAAGCGTTCACGGGTCCATGTGGAGGTATACCGTGACGGCTCGTGCAGCGATGATTCTGAGGAACTGGAGTAGGAGGAGGAATCAATGTGTACAGACTGGATTCCTGCAATCCTTGGAGTTGGCAGAACACGTACAGCGCCACTGGCAAGATCTGTACCCGGCTCCACAACATTGACCCAATGGGCAGTGAGGGAAAGGTATCGTCCCTGGCCATGGGTACTGGTCCACGCATCGGTGGTCAGGTGGACCCTGCTACTGACGGCGTTTAGTAGCGCATGTTTAATGTTTCCCTCACATGTTTTTGCAGAGCAGGGACAGCTTGCCTGCTGAAATAAAATCGGCTGGGCACATTATATTGTGGGACTGCCAATGCCATAAAGTTCCTGAAACTGTCAGTCTCCACCAGCCTGAATGACAGCATTTCAAGGGACAGGAGTTTTGCAATGCCAGCATTCAGAGCCTGTGCTCGTGTATGGTATGCCGAGTATGGCCGTCTTTTATCCCATGCCTGTGGTACCGATGGCTGTTTTTTGTTCTGGGAGTGTGACGATGACTGTGAACTTGCTGCTGTGGGTGGAATAACAGTTTGTCTATGGACAACAGTGACCGAGGTTCTTCCATGGAGATCCTGTGAGGAAGCCGAACAGGTGTGTGTGAGCTGGAGGTAGAGGCTCGAACACGACCTGAAGATGTAGGTGCTGCTGTAGGTTGGCCTACATCTCCAGTGTGTCTTTGTAACTCAGCTACGTGCTTTGTCCGTACTTGTTTCCACATATTTGTGGTATTCAGGTTACTGATATTTTTACCTCTTTTAACTTTTTGCTTACACAGCTTGCATTGAACATAGCAAATATCATCTACAAGTCTGTCAAAAAAGGACCACGCAGTGCAAGTCATGGGAGCGCCAATTTTGACATTTCTAAAAGAACTGCTCCCAACAGGTGCCAAACTGGAGGCTACAGGCAAGCGAGTCTGCAGCCTACCTCTCCCTCCTCTTTGTACCGTTGGGACAATCTCTTCCTCAGAGCTGCTCCCACCACCTTCCTGTTGCTCACGCCATGTTGGGTCTCGGACTTCATCATCTCCACTACCCTCTTCCAACACCTGCTGCTGTTGGATGGTCTGGGCAGCACCATGCTCCACAAAACTGGCACCTGAGTCTCATCATCATCATAAGATGCGTTCTGCGGTGTGCTGTCCATCGGCACTGGCTCACCGGCCTCTTCAGATTGAGAGAGACACAGCTGTTGCGCATCACTGCATACTCCCTCTTCTTCAAATTGCAGAATGCTGCTTGCCTGTGCCCGTGTTTGCGAGCCAACAGATTCTGAGAACAGAAGCAGAGACTCAGCTGGCTCCTGTACAGAACTCTCTGACTGCCTGGCAATTTGACAGGCGGTGAACAGACAGATGGTTGCTCAACAGTGTTGTGTTCCTGAGAGGAGGTGGAAGGAATTGAAGTCGATGCATTGGCTGCCATCCAACCAACAACGGCTTCAATTTGTTCTTCCCGCAGCAGGGGGGTACGCCGAGCTCCTACCAAAGTGCGCATAAAGGAACGCTCATGGGTAAAACTGGTGGATGCTGTGTCACTGAGGGCGGCAGCAGCCACAGAATCCCCACGTCCTCTCCCTGCTGAAACTCCACGACCACGTGCCTTACTCACTGACTTCTTCATCTTGGTAGATTGATAAAGAAAGTCAGAAAAGTTATAAGGCCTAAGTGTGGTTATTACGCAGAGACTGAAGTGAACACTGAAACACAACTGTTCACAATCTGTGAAAGGCTACTCCTTTGTCTACTTCTATAGTGTTTGCAACCAATGTATTGGATACGGATGGAAGCGCGTCACACTAATAGATTATATTTTAAATGGAATGGAGCAGAACCAATTGGAGATAAATGAAAAGGATGAGGCACTGAGACACGCTCAGCAGAGTACAAGCAGCAGTGCTGGAACAAGTAACTGGAGCGTGATGTGCACTCAAAAAATAAAAAACACAGACTGAAGTGAACACTGAAACACAACTGTTCACAATCTGTGAAAGGCTACTCCTTTGTCTACTTATATAGTGTTTGCAACCAATGTATTGGATACGGATGGAAGCGCGTCACACTAATAGATTATATTTTAAATGGAATGGAGCAGAACCAATTGGAGATAAATGAAAAGGATGAGGCACTGAGACACGCTCAGCAGAGTACAAGCAGCAGTGCTTGAACAAGTAACTGGAGCGTGATGTGCACTCAAAAAATAAAAAACACAGACTGAAGTGAACACTGAAACACAACTGTTCACAATCTGTGAAAGGCTACTCCTTTGTCTACTTCTATAGTGTTTGCAACCAATGTATTGGATACGGATGGAAGCGCGTCACACTAATAGTTGCATGGAGCTGCAAGAATTACACTGAAGAAAAAAAAAAGAGTCTGTGAGTGACACGTGAGATGCCTACAGACAGCGTTGCATGCAGAGCAAACTGCAGCGTCACCTGCACTCACACACACCTTGCAGAGCTGTTAAAACAACACTGCAGGCAAAAGGAAGCTTTACACAGCGGTTGGTGCTAGCCTGCCTACAGCACAGTACACTAAATCGCAATCTCTAACTGTCCCTCAGAGTCAGCACAGCAGCGTTCTGTCCCTTACTGAATTCACAGCACAGTGACGCTAAAATGGCGGCGGCGCCTTTTATAGTGCATTCTGACATCATTTCAGCATCCTATCACAGCCATGCCATTAGTTAACATGACCGCAGCAGTACAGGATGTGCCCACACTTCTTAGGATTCCTCATTGGCTGACTAAAATCACATTGCCTCTCAAAGAATTATGGGAACTTCCGATTCCGGTATACGATATATGGAAAATATCGAAACTAAGTATCGAAAGGCCGATAGAGCTAATATCGGCCGATACCCGATACTTGCGGTATCGTATCGCTCAACACTAGCTGCCGCCTGTACCGGAGCCGTCCCCAGGTCGGGACACCGACCAGATTATGCTGGAATTGGAGGAGGTGAATGCGGTGCTCAGGGACATGATTCAGCGCCGTGAAGAGATGGATGAGACGGAGAGAAGCTGGCGTGCCCTGAAACAGCGGCTGCTGTGGGACGCAATGCTCTCTCCCCAGGAACGAAGCCATTACCTGTGATCCCTGTGCCACCACAGCCAGCGGCTGATGAGAAACCGGAGGCCGGCCCCGAAAGAGCTGATCCCGACTCCACCAATGATCCGGTCGCAGGGACGGAGGCTGAGGAGGCCCTGCTCTTTCCGGAATGCCAGCCAGGCCTGGAGGCCGCAGCGGAATACAGTCCCCCGGTAGGGACACCGGAGGGAAGCCAGCCGTCCATGATGGAGGTCGACTGGGACGTGATGGAGTATCTGGACGATGTGACCTATGACATCCAGACCGATAACGAGTGGGGACGCAGTGAGCACGAGCGGCGACGCCAGCAGGAGCAGAGAGAGGTGCAGCAGTTCCGTCAGCGGTACCAGGAGGAGTTCCTCGCCGACAAGGAGAATGTCCGGAAGGATAAAGGTACGCTCCGGGAGCCGCGGCGTCAGGGGTGCGTTAGCGATTTTAAACTCCGCAAGGGCTGGGGCTTCATCCATGAGCCAGGCCTATACCAAGGAGTATTCGTTAGTCGCCGGGATGTGGAATCGCATCTGCCCATGGGCCACCCGGGGAGGGATCTCATAAACGGGGACATCGTCAGCTATACGCAGCACTGGGGACTTAAAGGGTGGTATGCCTTAAACGTCACCCGTGTCAGCGACCCGTCCCCGACGCCGGTAATCTACATCATGCCACAGCGTCCCAAGACCCAGCTCCAATAGCACCCGGCCGTGCACCAGCATCGCAACCTGCGTCCTCCTCTGCATCAAGATCTTACCCAGCATCACAACCTGCGACCTCAACTGCGCCACTGCGCACACCTGCATCCTACCCAGCAGTGCATCAGGATTGTGCGTCTTATTCTGCAACGCAACCGGATGGTGCGTCCTCAGCTAGATCACAGCACAAGCCTGCGTCTTCAATGGAAGATCTGTACCTGAACAAGGCGCCCGTTAGGCCCCTAGTGGATCGCTCAAATGCGACAAGGACTGTAGCCACGCAAACGCAGATCGCAGGCCATGACCTTCTGGTAATGAACTCCAGAGGACATCGTACACTTCCAGCCCCAGGAGTGGAAGATGTCACTACCATTTGCAAAGAAGAAAACCAGTAGGACCCACACAGGGTTTACTGCACCTGTATAAAGTTGAAGAAGTTAGATGAAGAAGTTGCACTTTATTAATATTGTGAAGGATGTTTGATAATGTTATTTGCCAAATGTGATGATGTTTACATAGTATGCATAGAATACCCCTGTTGGGTAATAAGAAATATAGTACTAATGTGAATAGTATTGAAGTATTATTATTGAAATGTGATTTCTTGAAATGTGTTTCATTATGCAAGGACTGCGTGGCTGTGGACTGTGCCAGCCCAAAAACTTTCATTGTAAATAGTTCGCACTTCGGTGCCACATCTTGGTTTTACGTAAAAGCCTTACTACCTCTGAAGAAAAACCCGTATGGTGTGGCCTTGAGTGAGGTCTGCAGCAATGAAGTCCTGCAGCCCACCCAGGACCTACGTGGGAGGTTTTTGGTGCGGGTCCTCCACAAGAATATTGTCTTATATATATTTATGTGTAAAATGTTTAGATATTTTTCTACTTGTCTATGTATACATTGTAACGTTAAAGAGTCCTTACCTCCCACAAGGGATGAGTTATATGTTAATGTTATCAAATGCAAAAATGTTTTTCTTTTCTATTTCAGCCCGGGAGTGCTGATGATAACTAGGGGGGGATGTGTGGCCCAGCTGCGCTTGGTACACATGTTCCCTGGAGGGTGCACAGATAAGGTAATTGTGAAACCTGATATTCATTCACAACACACACTTCCCAGTACTACCACCAGAGGGCATCTTATACTATTTAAGTCAGTGTGACGTAGTAGTAGTGCAGATTAGACCTAGAGATCTCCTCAGGACACTAAGAGATCAGTTTCCTGTCAGAGCCTTGGAGGGAGAGGAGAGAAGACTGGATCCTGACAGAGCTTGATTAGCTCACCTTGAATTGAAGTGGAGGCTAGTACAGGTAAAAGGAATTACTCTAGCCTAGTCAGAGCTATAGTCAAAACTGCTATCTCAGAACGAGCTGCCTGTAGTTCTTAGAACGTGGAAAGTGACTCTCGGAGCTACAGCGTGTATA
This sequence comes from Oophaga sylvatica, assembly GCA_033576555.1. NCBI lineage: Eukaryota > Metazoa > Chordata > Amphibia > Anura > Dendrobatidae > Oophaga > Oophaga sylvatica. The sequence goes on along the minus strand of JARQOD010000001.1, from coordinate 134,566,170 downwards.
CAGTCTGACGGAACGTCCTGTGAGCTGCTCTGGACAGAGTTTAGAAGGAAAGAAAGAAGGGGATTACAGCAGTTATAGCATCGAGTCGACTGAGAGCAGTTCAGCGAGCATTGGAAGGAAAGCTGACAACTACACCTACTGCTACCCGTGCTTATGTTAAGGGTAAGAGCAGGGCGACAGGCGAGTGGTGAAAGAAGGACAAGTGACCTAGGTGACAGATCGCCTTCACTAAATTGACCGGACACCGGGTCCGAAGCATTGCTAGTACTTCACGGCTAGTATAAAAAATCCGGAGGCCTTGCTGGACTTCAAGTCGCAGAAGGTAGCCCTAAGTGTTGATACGTAACTGGAGTCAGGGAGAACGGGACGGAGTAGGCCTGATCAGCCACAACGACTTAGTTCTTTCCAACATCTGATTATCAGAGACAGAAAAGGCTCTACCACAATGTCGACCGGGCGTAGTTGCTGCATCACGAGTTAAACTTGACTTCATGCAAGTTAGGACTCACATACATTTCAAAGGTAAAGGAGGCCTTACACCTGCTCAGCAATTACCTGAATGTGCATTCTCCAACCTGACCAGCTTCCCGGGACATACCTGCCAACAACATCAGTAAAGGTATGGAAAGAGACTGAATTGTGTGTGACTGACTCTTTATCTACACCTTGCACCACCATAGACTTCGAGGGAACAGTCCCACCTGTGGGGGACTTAACATCTAGCTGCCTAATAACATCCCCTCAGAAGATTCACCCTGCAGCGCTGGTCTATTTGATCAGAAACCACAGGTGGCGTCACAAACTATTCCTAAAATCCCCTGTAAATATCCCCATTGAATGAGCGCCCAGGGCAACGGACCGAGCTCTGCTGCCAGTGACATTCCCCATAGACTTCCATGGGCTCGGTGCCGAGTACCCCATAAGCCCTGGTACCCCGTATGTGGTGCGACTCAGTACCAGGAGAAAATTACCTCAAAATTTGTTGTCCAATTTCTCCTGAGTTTACTGATAGCCCATATGTCATTGAAAACTACTTTTGAGGCACATTACAAAGCTCAGAAGGGAAGAAATGCCATATTACAGTGCATTTTGCTGTACTTGTTTGAGGTTGCAATGTTACATTGGCAGAGCCCCTGAGGTGCCAATACAGCAGAACCCCCCATATGTGACCCCATTTTACAAACTAAACCACTCAATGAATTCATCTAAGGATGCTGTGATTATATTAACACCACAGGTGTGTCACAGACTTTTATACATTTGAGTAGAGAAGATAAAATAATTTACATTTTTACCACCAAGATTGTGTTAGCCTCAAGTTTTACATTTTTATATTGGGAAATGGGTAAAAATGACACCAAAATTTGTCCCACAATTTCTACTGAACTTGGCAATACCCCATATGTGGCTGTGCAGTACTACCGTACTTAGCCATATGGAGAGACTTGGGAGGGACGTAACACTATTTGCCTCCTGGAACGCAGATTTTCCTAGAATAGTTTGTGGATTCCATATAACGAGCCCCTAAGTGCTATAAAAGTAGAATCCCCCCTCAAGTGACCCCATCTTGGAAATTATAACCCTTTGGGAATTTATCTACAGGTGTAGTGATGATTTTGACTCCATGGGTGTTTTCCAGAAACAGGCAGCAGTGGATGTTGCTGAGTGAAAATTGCCAACTGCCGTTGCAGTGACCAGTACTTTATGCCCAGCTCACGCTTCTGGAGACACACACCTGTAAATTAGGCGGGCTCTCATCACTACAGAAATGAAAAACATGTGGGCACTAAATGCGGTTTATGCACACTGGGACTCAGAAGGTAGAGGGGCATTTGGATGTGGTAGTGGAGAATTTGCTGAATTTCTTTTAGGGGCAAGGAGTCATTTAGCTATTCCAGAGCCTTTGTTCTACCAGTATTGTGGAAGCCCCTACATTTCCGTTAACAGATGACGGACCTCAGTAAAGGGCTTGCTTTTTGTGGATTGAGTTGAAGCTTTTATTAGGAACATTTTATATAGCATTTATGATCACATTTATCCGTCGCTCTACGTTGAGCACTTACATTGGGGTTTCCATCTAAATCTCTGAGTGACGTGACAGATGAAACCTTGATGGATCAATTTATAATGAGGCAGCAGAGTTACTCTGGACTCTGTCTTGCCTCTGTTCAGTGGTGTCCTTTTCTGAAGTGCACAAAACTGAGGCCAATGGCACATTTATGCAATCCTAAAAAGACAGACACCGCCGGATCACAGATCAGACGGCATGCATAGTGCTTCCATATGCCTCATTCTAGGGAATCTTCCTCCAGGGGTTCTGTCTGAATCACGTATTTCAGAGATTTATACAGAAACCCCGATGTAAGCACACAGGATAAATATGGGCCAAGCCTTACTGCTATCTTTAGGAGAAAGAATGAAAAAAATCAACAGCATGTGAAGAATTGGCTTTATTTATTTTTTATGCTGTTCCTTGTGCGGTAAAAGTGATTAGGCAACTTTATACTTCGGGTTGGTGCGCTTACAATGATACCAAATTTATATCAGGTTTTTATGTTTGGCTGCTGTCACACACTAAAAAGAGCATTTTACTGCAAAAACTAGTTTTTGCATCACCATATTTTGAGAGCTATAATTTTTCCATATTTCGGCCGACAGAGTCATGTTATGGCTTGCTTTTTTGTGGGAGGAGCAGAGGTTTTAATTGGTACCATTTTTGGGCACATGACATTTTTTGATCGCTTTCTATTTGGATTTTTTGGGAGACAGAATGAGCAAAAAACAGCAATTCAGGAATTGCTTTTTGATTTTTTGTCTTTTTATACCGTTCTGCGTGTGATAAATTGGTATGGCAGCTTTATTCTTCGGATCAGTACAATTACAGCGATACCCAATTTATAGTTTTGTTTATGTTTTGGCGCTTTTCCACAATAAAAACTATTTTATAGAAAAAATAATTATTTTTGCATCACTTTATGCTGAGAGCTATAACTTTTTTATTTTTCCACTGCTGGAGCTGTATAGTGGCTTGTTTTTCTGGGACAAGATGACGTTTTCAGCTGTACCATTTAATTACATTCGCCTTTTTGATTGCGTTTTATTGCACTTTTGCACGTTTTTACCGCAATTTTTTCCTGAACTTTCTAGGTCAATAATATAGAGGGAAAAACGCTAGAATTCCGCAAAATTAATGAACATGTTGGTTCTTTTTCCGAGATGCGTTTTTTCGCAAAAATGCACCATGTGCACAAAAATTGCGGAATTCATTCTAAATAATAGGATGCTTAAATCATGCATTTTTTACGCGTTTTTTCCCACGAAAAAGCGCGAAAAAAACGCAAATAATCCTGAATGTGTGCACTTAGCCTAACTTTTTTACATTTTCCTAGTAGGGGACATAACTGTATTACGTCACATCGCTGATCTGATGTTCTGCAATGCATCTGCGCTGCAGGGTATTAGACCAGCTATCTGACAGGCAGGGAGGAGACGTCTCAAGTCCTGCTCTGTGCAGTCATTGACATGCCACCTCTATGGAGACCATCAAGACAATGTGATCGCATTGCGTTGTCCTGATGAAAAAGCAATGTCACTATGACAGCGCATCAAAGGGGTTAAATGCCTGTGATCTGTGCTAGCACTGATCGATGGCATTGCTGTATGTGACTGCTGACACCCACACCCGATCTCCACGGCGTTCAGAGTGAGGCCGTGCGATCGGTGCGCTGTACTAGTACTGCTGTTTGCGGGAATGCAGTTCCCGCAGAGCAGTAATAGTACAGCGCATGTTTGGAAAGGGGTTAAGCTAAAAATGTTGATCCAAGCGCTGTCCCATGCATCCATGCTGCTCAATTGTACTTTTTGTACTTTGCGTCAAATTCATTTCATGCCACTTTTCCTGATGTCTGCCACTAATTTGAGCTGTTTTAGCAGCTTTTTTGGCACCACTGAAGGTGTTGTCTATGCATTTGGTTTTGCCTCCCATTGAATGCAATGGGGTATGGATATGTTTGGTAAACATCGGGAGCAGTATTAGTACAGCGCATGTTGGGAAGGGGTTAAGCTAAAAATGCTGATCCAAGCCCTGTCCCATGCATCCATGCTGCTCAATTGTACTTTTTGTACTCTGCGCCAAGCGACAATTGATGCCACTTTTTCTGATGTTTGCCTCTAATTTGAGCTGTTTTGGCAGTTTTTTGGCACCCCTGAAGGTGTTGTCTATGCGTTTGGTTTTGCCTCCCATTGAATTCAATGGGGTATGGATATGTTCAGTGAACATCGGGATGTTTACCAATCCGAGCCAAACTAAACCTTTAAAGGTTCACTCATCTCTACTAACAATGACCTACAAGACTGTCCATAATCTCTCTCCATACTGTCCATTATACATCTCCAAACTAAGCTCCTGCTACTTCCCCACAAGTAATCTCTGGTCCTCCCAATACCACTTTCACTCCTCTGCTATCATATGATCATCAACTTATTGCTTCAGCAATTTTCCTGGAGCATCACCATCCTCTGGAATTCGGTGTCTTATGTTGTCAGATGTAACCTGAAAATTGATCTCTTCAGGAAAGTCTACAACCTGCAATAACCTCATTACCACCTAACTATCACCAGACCAACTTCATCCCCTCAACCTACTGTTACCCTCAAAGGTCCCACAATGTTTAGGTATTCTCTCCTGCAACACATGGAGTGTTGTTCTGAACTTCTGAGAATAATGTTTCATGGGTTACTCGTGGTCATGTCTCACGAGCAATGACATTACTGATGTCATAGCCCATGAGACATGACCGCAAGTGATCTATGCTGCCTCGCTATCAAGAACGAGGTTGCATAGGTCACTCTCGGACATATTACATGGGCAATGACTTTACTGATGTCATTGCTCACGTGACATGATCGCGAGTAACCTATAAAGCGTTGTTCTCAGAATGATGTTTCATAGTTGCAGGAGAGAATTACTAGATATCGTGGAAACACCGAGGATTACTTAGAAACTGCTGGGATTATTTTTTAATAATAAATGGGTAAGCCAGGGAATGGAAATGCATGGGGAGTCTTTATTCAAATAACTTTTTTCCCTGTGTGTGATTTTTTCTTTTAACTTAGTGACTTAGTAATGGGGGTTTCTGATAGACACCTCTCCAATACTAACCCCTGGACTTGATGGCAGCTGATATTAAACAGCTGACTTCAACCCCAAAAACTATTACTCTGATTGCCTCTACACCAGGGCAATCAGGAAGCGCAAAGTGTAAGCACTTGAATTGATGGATGCGCTATTTCTGAGGTGGCTGAGGGCTGGTCTTATGAGGCTGGGAAAGGGCTAATATTCATGGACCATCCCAGCATATTAATATCAACCGATTGTCTGCTGTGCTTTAGCTGGTTATTTAAAATAGGGGGACCCACATCATTTTTTGGGGGCTCCCCTATTTAATAAGCAGCAAAGGGAAAGCAGAATGCTTGGGTCTGCTACTAATAGGCTGGTGTGGAGACACGAGGGTAAGTGGATGTTCTCACTGGCCGTCTGTCTTTAGAAAAAACGCATGGACAAGGGCTCATCCCACAGAATGCCTGTACTCCTTTCTTGTGGGCAGAATACTACTCAGACAACATAGCTTGAGGTTAACACAGTGTGGCAATACTTTATTGAACCACCAACAGGCAATAACATATAGTACAGACCCATTAAGTACATGAGATGGTGTATATTACAGTCTCACCCTTCAGCTGGCACGACAGGATTAGAGAAGCTGTGACTTTTGAACTTCCAGGGTCAACTACAGCAACCAGTGGCACCCGCTTTTGGTGAGCATCAAAAGAGAGGAGGTAGCAGCAATCTTAAGAAGCTGACAATTCAGTGAGGTGTGTGGCCAGGTGAAGTGATTGTCCAAACCTCGGTGCTCCAAATGTCTCCATGGGATTAGTGATGGGCATTGAATCAAATCTGTAGTCTTCTGGTTGTAGCTATAGTAAAGTCTCTCTGCAGAAGCATGGAGGTCCTTTTTATACTGAGAGCTGTCCTCTAGGCCATCATCCACATGTCAGGGGGAAGGTGGAATCAGGTCAACCATCATTGTTCGAGTATTCAATCAATCTGAATAGTTTGTCCTTCAATGTTTGCAGTTCAAAAAGCGGCATTCACTAATACAATGAGAATCAACATATTAGCAAACATTGATTGTTCACTTACCCTGCATTCTCATCTTCCAAGCATAGCAGCTCAATAAGTTGCATCTTATATCAATTCAAGAGTCAAAGTTCAGGCTCATATAAACAATGGCCTATGTCTCTTGACCCACCGAATAAAAACACGTCTGGCCTAATCAAGAACTAATGCTGTGTCATCATAGCTGTGAAGGTCCATGGACAGTGGCCCTTTCCCAGCATAATATGACCAGCTCACAGCCATATGCTTTCCCTTAGCTGGTTGTTAAAATAGGGGGGCCCACATTTGTTTCCATTTATTTATGAGCAAGGTCAGAAAACCACACACACAAGCCACTTCTATACTCCTCCACTTGGACCTCCGCCTCCTGATTCAAGATTATTATTTTTATATTTTTTTATTCTATGCTATTTTAAATAATTTTCCTATCCACTTTGGTTTGCAGGGCAATTTTCCTACTCTTACCTTCAATTTACTTCCTTTTGCAACCCCCCAGCCCTTACTATGACCATTACTATGACCATTTTATAGTGATTTTACAGCACCAAAAGTTAGAGAACCCATTGACTTATATGGGGCTCGGGTTCGGGGTCAAGTTTGGGTCAAATTCTGGTACCCGAACCAAACTTTGGACTAATGTTCGGTCAAACCCAATGGACTCAAACTTTCACGCGTCCGCTCATCCCTACTTGACAGATATAAGCCATATAAGGGGTAGAATGCAGCAGGCTTGCACAATAGTAGTTGCAGCCGGGTACAGCACCTTATCTACTATTTAATTGAATGGGAGATAAACAGAAATAGTCAGCAGTGGCCACTAAGAATTGTATGAGACTGCTATACCCCACATATGGCTTATATCTGGCAACTACCAGAGCAGATTTCAACTAAACTTATCCTATCCTGTCTCTGACAAAACATTTAAATGAAATATGTTCTAATGTTAGGGGCACTAATGTATTTTTTATAACAAAGAAGAATATAGGCTTGCGTACAGTGCGCAGCCATTTTGAAAAGATTATTAATTTTAAATTTATTTAATAATAATAATTTCTCTATTTGTGCAGTTTATGGACTTCAGAAACTTGTATGAATATTTAATTAGACTAATGATGCAATCCCACATTGGAATTTAAACAATGCATTATAAATTACATTTAAAATTAAGAAAATGCTTCAGTTACATTAATAATTTTTTCAACATGTTTGTATAAAGAATTGAAAGGTCAATGTATTCTCAACGCACTTTCATAAAAACTATAATCCCTATTGTGGCAATTGATTTACTTCCTACAGAACATGTTGCCTTAGTGCAGCGAGCATCAATCTAAGTCTCATGTCCCAAAACAGCTTGTTCTCAACACTTCTTGTATCGCATTCACCTTTCCACAAAACTTGCAGGTTGTAAAGTTGTATGCTGTAAATGTTTTGACCTACACACCAGAATGTAATGTTTACATTGACTTCAGTATACACTACATACAAAGCTGACGGATTGTAGAAATACTGTATATTCTCACAGTAATGCAGTATACCTATGAGATATAGTTGTGTTAAGTCCCACGATGCCTGCAAATCTACGCTGAAAGATCCAATGAGTGTTTCTGGACTGCTGCATTCAGCGTTTACAGAGGAGGTGCCGAGTAGGTCCAGAAAACACCCATCATATTATATAATTCTACACAGATTTGCATTTCCAAAGATATTCTGCACTACCTAGGGGAGGACGGGATATAGATTAAGATGTATTTAAAGTGGTGGCAGTTGTACATAACAGAAAAACCCGCTGACAGGTTCCGATAATTAAAGGGTTATTCAGATTCCCAACTGAGCTCGTTATCTCCTCTTCACAGAATAGGTGATAGCTGTCTTGTGACTGTAGTAGTGATGAGAGAGCACTAAAATGCTTGGGTACTCGTTATTCGGGTCGAGCAAATCGTAATGCTTGACCTGAGTAACGATTATAATGGAAGTCAATTGGAAACTCAAGCATTTTTCTGGCACTCCCTCCCCAGAAGTCTGGAGGGTGTCTAAAAATGTCTCAAAACGATGGAAACAGCACAGAAATGGCATAGGAACAGCATGGGGAAGACCCCCTGGAACCATCTCTGAATCTCAGGTCGATGCTGAGAAACAATGTTGTTAGATTATTACGCCACTTTTATGGACTGACAATAAAACATGCAAAACCGCACTTAAAATGGATTTGACTGGAAAAAATGTTAAGAAACATTCTTTCCATTAAAATGAATTGTATAAAATGCAAAATGAATCAGAGAAAAAAATGTTCCTCCACACCTTAAAATGAATTGTATATAAGGCAAAATAAATCAGGAAAAAAATGTTCCTCCATACCTTGGGCTAAGTGTACACACAGTATTTTTGCTGCATTTTTGAATGCTTGCATTATTTTCAACGGTGAACAAAATTATATACATATATACAGTATACATATGTGTGTGTGTATATATATATATATATATATATATATATGTATATATATATATATATATATATATATATATATATATAGTGACAACGTCACTAGTAAAGTAATGGAGGGGAGATATGTTTCACTATGTCTAATAGCATCAATGATATGTAACCAGAATATTTTCCTCTTTTATGTGGACACCCATAGAGTGGGTGCGAAGATGTCCACCTTATCTCCACCTGCAGAGTCCTGACAGGTCCTGTGTGATATCACAATCACGTGATCAGTCACATGATGGAGGAGTCACATGTAGAGATGAGCGACTTTGCCTCCGGAGGGTCAAGTCGGGTTTCGAACCACCCGACTTTCACAAAAGTTGAGTCGAATGAAATCGGCCGACTATCGGAAAAAGTCGAAGGTCCAACTGAAACTCGACCTGACCCCAATGCAAGTCAATGGGGAAGAAAAGTCGGCAGTGAGTGGAGGACAGTAAACACACCTACAGTGCCCATTTCAATGCCAACGACATCAATTCTTATTACTTAAGCTTGTCAACCTTAATTTACTTTATAATAATAGTAACGCATTGAAAACTGGGGGTTATTTGGCTAAAGTTGTGGGGGGGCAGGTCTGGCTCCAGGTTTTCGTGTGCCCCGGGCGAAAGAATCTTAGTGGGCCCCTTTAACACATACCACAATTCATGATGCTTTGATACGGCAGAGAAATATAGGTACAGTACAATGACAAATACTTCACTTCTTACATTACATGAGTGATATCTATTTTAAATTCTACAATAGCTCAAAATCCGGACACTATATTCCTCCATTTAAAAGGAAAAAAACTCAAAAAATAATAGTAAATAGCTCAAAATCAGATATAAACCAAAAAGAAGGAAAAAAAGAGCTTAATCACTGAATAAAAAATAATTTTATTGAAGCAAAAAATATAATACAATAATGAATAAAATAGTTTTAAAGCTAATAAACAAATGCTAAATTAACCCCTTCATGACCCAGCCTATTTTGAACATAAAGACCTTGCCATTTTTTGCAATTCTGACCAGTGTCCCTTTATGAGGTAATAACTCAGGAACGCTTCAACGGATCCTAGCGATTCTGAGATTGTTTTTTCGTGACATATTGGGCTTCATGATAGTGGTAAATTTAGGTCGATAATTTTTGTGTTTATTTGTGAAAAAAATGGAAATTTGGCAAAAATTTTGAAAATTTCGCAATTTTCAAATTTTGAATTTTTATTCTGTTAAACCAGAGAGTTATGTGACACAAAATAGTTAATAAATAACATTTCCCACATGTCTACTTTACATCAGCACAATATTGGGAACAACATTTTTTTTTGTTAGGAAATTATAAAAAGTTAAAAGTTAACCAGCGATTTCTCATTTTTACAGCAAAATTTACAAAACCATTTTTTTTAGGGACCACCTCACATTTGAAGTCACTTTGAGGGGTCTATATGGCAGAAAATACCCAAAAGTGACACCTTTATAAAAACTGCACCCCTCAAGCTACTCAAAACTACATTCAAGAAGATTATTAACCCTTCAGGTGCTTCACAGGAACTAAAGCAACGTGGAAGGAAAAAATGGACATTTTAATTTTTCCAACAAAAATGTTCTTTTAGCATCAATTTTTTCATTTTTACATGGGCAACAGCAGGGCCGGCTCCAGGTTTTTATGGGCCCCGGGCGAAAGAGCCTCAGTGGGCCCCTTTAACACAGACCACGATTCATGATGCACAGATACAGCAGAGAAATATGGGTACAGTACAATGCCAAACACTTCACTTCTTCCATTACATGAGTGATATCTATTGTAAATTGTACAATAGCTCAAAAACCGCCAAATCCTCACAGCGCACAGTACAGACTGGACAGTACAGTCCTCCATACAATATTATGGGCACCACAGTCTCCCCCTCATCACCCATATAATACCCCATGCAGGATGTCACCCCCCATATAATGCTCCATACAGAATACTGGACCCAATATAATGCTCCATACAGGATACTGGACCCAATATAATGCTCCATACAGGATACTGGTCCCCATATAATGCTCCATACAGGATAATGGTCCCCATATAATGCTCCATACAAAATATGGAGCTCTCCTCTGCGCTGTACTGCGTTCTGCACTGTTACAGCTCAGGAAAGGGCGCTGTGGAAAGACTCCCCATTATCATCATCATTGCCTCCCCATCATCATCATGTCCTCCCCATTATCATCAATGCCTGCCCATCATCATCATCTCCTCCCCATCATCATCAATGCCTGCCCATCATCATCTTCTCCCCATCATCAATGCCTGCCCATTATCATCAATGCCTGCCCATTATCATCATCTTCTCCCCATCATCATCAATGCCTCCCCATTATCAGCAATGCCTGCCCATCATCATCTCCTCCCCATCATCATCAATGCCTGCCCATCATCATCTTCTCCCCAACATCAATGCCTGCCCATTATCATCATCTTCTCCCCATCATCACCAATGCCTCCCCATTATCAGCAATGCCTGCCCATTATCATCTTCTCCCATCATCATCAACAATGCCTCCCCATTATCAGCAATGCCTGCCCATTATCATCATCTTCTCCCCATCATCACCAATGCCTCCCCATTATCAGCAATGCCTGCCCATTATCATCTTCTCCCATCATCATCATCAATGCCTCCCCATTATCAGCAATGCCTGCCCATTATCATCTTCTCCCCATCATCATCATCAATGCCTCCCCATTATCAGCAAAGCTTGCCCATCATCACACACAGACAGCACACAAGCACTCTCTCACATACTTATACACACAACACACACACACACAAAGCACCGCACTACATACACACAGACACACACAGAGACATACACACACACGTCTTACCTGTCCGACGTCCGAGCGCTCTGTGCCACAGCCGGCCACTGAATGATGACGTCATTCAGCGGCCTGCTGTGAGAGGAAGCGCCGGCGCCCCCTGGAGCCCGGAGCTGCGGCAGCGGAGGCACGGGAGAGGTAAGTATTGTGCCAGCTGATGCCGGGGCCCTGAGCAAGCGGGGGGGGGCCCAGTGGCGGCACTGACACCGCTCTCCTCCGCTAACGGGCGGGGGGGGGCAGACTGCGAGTGGGCCCCCCCCGCCTGCTCAGGGCCCGGCACTTGCCCGGATGTGCCGGGTGCTGACGCCGGCCCTGGGCAACAGGATAGATTGGATCCTAAAATTTGTTGGGCAATTTCTCCTGAGTACACAGATACCTCATATGTGGTGATAAACCACTGTATGGGCGCACGGCAGGGCTCAGAAGGGAAGGAGCGCCATTTGACTTTTTGAATGGAAAATATGCTGGAATATTTAGCGGTTGCCATGTTGCATTTGGAGAGTCCCTGTGTGCCTAAACATTGGAGCTACCCCACAAGTGACCCCATTTTGGAAACTAGACCCCCTAAGGAACTTATCTAGATGCATAGTGAGCACTTTGAACCCCCAGGTGCTTCACAAATTGATCTATAAAAAAAGAAAGTACTTTTTTTTCATAAAAAATTTATTTTAGCCTCAGTTTTTTCATTTTGACATGGGCAACAGTATAAATTGGATCCTAAAATTTGTTGGGCAATTTCTCCTGAGTACACAGATACCTTATATGTGGTCATAAACCACTGTTTGGGCGCACGGCAGGGCTCAGAAGGGAAGGAGCGCCATTTGACTTTTTGAATGGAAAATATGCTGGAATATTTAGCGGTTGCCATGTCGCATTTGGAGAGTCCCTGTGTGCCTAAACATTGGAGCTCCCCCACAAGTGACCCCATTTTGGAAACTAGACCCCCTAAGGAACTTGTCTAGATGAATAGTGAGCACTTTGAACCCCCAGGTGCTTCACAAATTGATCCTTAAAAAAAGAAAGTACTTTTTTTTCACAAAAATTTTCTTTTAGCCTCAGTTTTTTTCATTTTCACATGGGCAACAGTATAGATTGGATCCTAAAATTTGTTGGGCAATTTCTCCTGAGTACACAGATATCTCATATGTGGTCATAAACCACTGTTTGGGCGCACGGCAGGGCTCAGAAGGGAAGGAGCACCATTTGACTTTTTGAATGGAAAATATGCTGGAATATTTAGCGGTTGCCATGTCGCATTTGGAGAGTCCCTGTGTGCCTAAACATTGGAGCTCCCCCACAAGTGACTCCATTTTGGAAACTAGACCCCCTAAGGAACTTATCTAGATGCATAGTGAGCACTTTGAACCCCCAGGTGCTTCACAAATTGATCCTTAAAAAAAAGAAGTATTTTTTTTCACAAAAATTTTCTTTTTGCCTCAGTTTTTTTCATTTTCACATGGGCAACAGTATAAATTGGATCCTAAAATTTGTTGGGCAATTTCTCCTGAGTACACAGATACCTCATATGTGGTCATAAACCACTGTTTGGGCGCACGGCAGGGTTCAGAAGGGAAGGAGCGCCATTTGACTTTTTGAATGGAAAATATGCTGGAATATTTAGCGGTTGCCATGTCGCATTTGGAGAGTTCCTGTGTGCCTAAACATTGGAGCTCCCCCACAAGTGACCCCATTTTGGAAACTAGACGCCCTAAGGAACTTATCTATATGCATAGTGAGCACTTTGAACCCCAGGTGCTTCACAGAAGTTTATAACGCAGAGCCGTGAAAATAAAAAAATCATTTTTTTTTCTCAAAAAATGATTTTTTTAGCCCACTATTTTTTATTTTCACAATGGTTACAGGAGAAATTGGACCCCAAAAGTTGTTGTCCAGTTTGTTCTGAGTACGCTAGTACCCCATATGTGGGGGGGAACCACTGTTTGGGCACACGTCAGGGCTTGGAAGGGATGTAGTGACGCTTTGAAATGCCGACTTGATGGAATGGTCTGCGGGCCTCTTGTTACGTTTGCAGAGCCCCTGATGTGCCTAAACAGTAGAAACTCCCCACATGTGACCCCATTTTGGAAACTAGACCCCGCAAAGAAGTTATCTAGATGTTGGTGAGCACTTTGAACCCCCAAGGGCTACACAGAAGTTTATAACGCCCGGGCATGAAAATAAAAAATTCATATTTTTTCCACAATCAGGATCTTTTAGTCCCCAATTTTTTTATTTTCCCAAGGGTAACATGAGAAATTAGACCCCAAAAGTTGTTGTCCAATTTGTCCTGAGTATGCTGATATCCCATATGTGGGAGAAAACTACTGTATGGGCACACGTCGGGGCTCGGATGGGAAGTAGTGACGTTTTGAAATGCCCACTTGATGGAATGGTCTTCGGGCGTCATGTTACTTTTGCAGAGTCCCTGATGTGCCTAAACAGTAGAAACTCCCCACAAGTGACCCATTTTGGAAACTAGATCCCCCAAGGAACTCCTATAGATGTGTGATAAGCACTTTGAATCTCCAAGTCCTTCACAGAAGTTTATAACGTAGAGCCGTGAAAATATAAAATCATTTTTTTTCCACAAAAATAATTTTTTAGTCCCCAATTTTTTTCCCAATGTTAACAGGAGAAATTAGAACCCCCAAAGTTGTTGTGCAATTTTTCCCGAGTACGCTGATACCCCATATGTGGGGATAAACCACTGTTTGGGCATACGTCGGGGCTTGGAATAAAGGGAGCACTGTTTGACTTTTTGAACGCAAAATTTGCAGGAATCAATGGTGGCGCCATGTTGCGTATGGAGACCCCCTGATGTGTCTAAATAGTGGAAACCCCTCAATTCTAACTCCAACCCTAACCCCTACACACACCTAACCCTAATACAAACCCTAACCATAACCCTAACCCAAACACACCCCTAACCCTAATCCCAACTCTAACCATAAACCTAACCACAAGCCTAACCCTATTTCCAACCCTAACCCTAATTCCAACCCTAACCCAAATTCCAACCCTAACCCTAATTCTAACCTTAACCCTAATGCTAACCCTAACCCTAGTTCTAACCCTAAGGCTGGGTTCATATAACACGTAGCGTTGACCGGCTGGTAACGGTATAGCATAACGCGATCGCGTTATGCTATACCCACTAGCGCAGATGAATCAGCAGATGATTCATCTGTGCTAGCGGTGACGGAGCCCAGACGCTGCAGTCCGTGTCCGAGGCTCCGTCACTGAATGACGGCACGTCGCGAACGCATGCTGCTTTACGGCATGCGTTGCGATGCGCACACAAATGGGGTGAATGGCAGCGTTAACGGACTGCGTTACACCGCGTTATACCGCGGTGAAACGCAGTCCATCTAACGGACTGCCATAATGCAATATGAACCCAGCCTAACCCTAACCCTGAGGTCCCGTGCACACGTTGCGGATTCACTTGCGGATTTTTCTTAAATCCGCAGGTAAAATGACCTGCGTTTTACCTGCGAATTTAGTGCGGATTTGTTGCGGTTTTTCCCTGCGGTTTTACACCTATAATGGAATAGGTGTAAAACCTCTGCGGAATCCTCACAAAGAGTTGACATGCTGAGGATTTAAAACCGCAGCAAATCCGCATGTGCACAGCGTTTTTTTTAACCATTTATTTGCATTGTACTGTACATGGTTTCTGGATCTGCTGTGGGTCCGTAGCAAAATCCGCCGAGGATACCCAGCAAAATCCCCGAGGATCCCCAGCAATATCCGCCGCGGATCCGCAGCAAAATCAGCCGCGGATCAGCAGCAAAATCCGCCGCTGATCAGCAGCAAAATCTGCCGCGGATCAGCAGCAAAATCTGCCGCGGATCAGCAGCAAAATCCGCCGCGGATCAGCAGCAAAATCCGCCGCGGATCAGCAGCAATATCCGCAGCGGATCCGCAGCAAAATCAGCTGCGGATCAGCAGCAAAATCCGCTAGGAAAAAAATAAATAAATTCTTTATTTTATTATTTGTCCCTACCTATGACAGGGGGGGGTTCATTTACTTTTTTTATTTTGATCACTGTGACAGTTTATCACAGTGATCAAAATAAATTTTTGTACAATGGAGGGCGCACTGCGCATGCACCGGTCGGCGGGCGCACTGCGCATGCGCCCGCCATTTTCCAAGATGGCGGCGCCCATGAAGAATCCGGGCAGCCGCCGGGACGGATCCAGGGACATCGGTGGACGGGAGAGGTGAGTAGGGGGGGTCGGAAGGTGAGGGGGGGATCGGTAGGTGGGGGCAGCGGATCGCAGGAGCAGGGGAGCAGACAGTGACGGCGGTGACCAATCGCTGCCATTTTTCGGTGGCAGCGGCCGATCGCGAACGCATGCTGCTTTACGGCATGCGTTGCGATGCGCACACAAATGGGGTGAATGGCAGCGTTAACGGACTGCGTTACACCGCGTTATACCACGGTGAAACGCAGTCCATCTAACGGACTGCCATAATGCAATATGAACCCAGCCTAACCCTAACCCTGAGGTCCCGTGCACACGTTGCGGATTCACTTGCGGATTTTTCTTAAATCCGCAGGTAAAATGACCTGCGTTTTACCTGCGAATTTAGTGCGGATTTGTTGCGGTTTTTCCCTGCGGTTTTACACCTATAATGGAATAGGTGTAAAACCTCTGCGGAATCCTCACAAAGAGTTGACATGCTGAGGATTTAAAACCGCAGCAAATCCGCATGTGCACAGCGTTTTTTTTAACCATTTATTTGCATTGTACTGTACATGGTTTCTGGATCTGCTGTGGGTCCGTAGCAAAATCCGCCGAGGATACCCAGCAAAATCCGCCGAGGATACCCAGCAAAATCCGCCGAGGATCCCAGCAAATCCGCCGCGGATCAGCAGCAATATCCGCCGCGGATCCGCAGCAAAATCAGCCGCGGTTCAGCAGCAAAATCCGCCGCTGATCAGCAGCAAAATCTGCCGCGGATCAGCAGCAAAATCTGCCGCGGATCAGCAGCAAAATCCGCCGCGGATCAGCAGCAAAATCCGCCGCGGATCAGCAGCAAAATCCGCGCGGATCAGCAGCAATATCCGCTGCGGATCAGCAGCAAAATCCGCTAGGAAAAAAATAAATAAATTCTTTATTTTATTATTTGTCCCTACCTATGACAGGGGGGGTTCATTTACTTTTTTTTATTTTGATCACTGTGACAGTTTATCACAGTGATCAAAATAAATTTTTGTACAATGGAGGGCGCACTGCGCATGCACCGGTCGGCGGGCGCACTGCGCATGCGCCCGCCATTTTCCAAGATGGCGGCGCCCATGAAGAATCCCGGGCAGCCGCCGGGACGGATCCAGGGACATCGGTGGACGGGAGAGGTGAGTAGGGGGGGTCGGAAGGTGAGGGGGGGGATCGGTAGGTGGGGGCAGCGGATCGCAGGAGCAGGGGAGCAGACAGTGACGGCGGTGACCAATCGCTGCCATTTTTCGGTGGCAGCGGCCGATCGCTGCCGTGACTACGTGTGGGAGGGGTCAGGGCTCGGTGTCCAGCCATGGCAGATGCTATTGCAGCATCGACCATGGCTGGATTGTAATATTTCACCAATTAAATTGGTGAAATATTACAGATTGCCCTGATTGGCTGTTTCACTTTTAACAGCCAATCAGAGCGATCGTGGCCACGGGGGGGTTAAGCCAACCCCCCTGTGGTGAAGCACAAAGGGTCCTGTGCCTGTGGGTCGGGTGACCTTTGAGTGACCCGGTCACCCGGCCCGCAGGAACGCGATCCTTTCATGACACAGGGTATGCGTCATAGGTCGGATTGGCACCAACTTTCATGACGCATACGCTGTGTCAAAGGTCGGGAAGGGGTTAATCCAAAGACAATCTTAAGGAGACCTCAATGTATAAAAAACTCACATACAACCAAAGAAATAATAAATATTCATATATTAAAAATTAGTCTAAAGAATTTCATCAGGCAGAAGGTGCATATCTATCAGGAATCATACTTATAGTTAAAAATAAAAAAAAAATAAAAAAAAATACAAAAAGTGCACAAATAGTGCATATAGTGCTGTAAACTTCCCCAAAAAAATTATATTCTAAAAACTTTTTTGATGCATACTAATGAAGAAAAGAAACAGAAATAATATAATACCTTTCAACAAAGTAGCAAAATATAATTTGATTTAAATGTGCATAAAAAGTGCATATAGTGCTATAAACATCAAAAAAATCTGACTAGTACCAGGAAGAACACTAATATATACCCATATAAGAAAAAAGGAAATTGAGGTGTACAAAAAGTGCATATAGTGCTATAAACATCAAAAAAATCAGACAAATGCCCAAAGAAATATATATAAACACAATATATGTGCAAGGTGCAAATAAGCCTATGTTTCTTTTGCCTTTTCAATGTCTCTAATGTGTTCTCGAACTCGAATCTTAAATTCTCTAGTCGTCATACCGACATAGAGAAGTTTACATGGACATTCAGCCATATAAATAACACCTTTGGATGAGCATGAAAGATGATGCTTGATTTTGTATGTTCGACTACCATCATGATTAAAAAACTCCTTGGTTTTAATCATATTTTTGCAGGCTTTACACGACGTGCATGGAAAGAAACCCCGAACCGGAGTACCGCCACCAGCCAAAACACCACCACCAGGTAAGTAGTGGCTATGAACTAACCTGTCACCTAAATTCTGTGATCTTTTTGCTGTTATAGATGGATATTTTGGAAGAATATTTTTCAAAATTGGATCCGTTTGTAATACATTCAAATGTTTATTAACAATAGAGGTGAATTGAGTCCACTGTTTATGTTTATGTCTATTTGCATGTCACTTCCGGTTCGGGCAAGCGTCATACCACTGGCTCTTTCCGGTCTTCCAGCAAGCGATTTATTGTAATTTGCAGCATATGTGCTGGCAATCTGCTGATAGGTTCGGCTAGACTATAAAACACCTGAGTTTCCCCCTTCTTGTATGTCTCCTGAGGAAGTGACTTTCACGAAACGCGCGTTGGGGCAGCTGGGGATCCTCTTTTTTATTCCACTCACTTATGTAAGTTTATTTTTAGATATCAGTCTCTTTTTTTCATTTGGGGTTTTTTGGAAGGATTTATCTTTATGACATGTTATACACTGTAGTTTAAAAGGATTCTTACTAGGCTTATTTGCACCTTGCACATATATTGTGTTTATATATATTTCTTTGGGCATTTGTCTGATTTTTTTGATGTTTATAGCACTATATGCACTTTTTATGCACATTTAAATCAAATTATATTTTGTTACTTTGTTGAAAGGTAGTATATTATTCATGTTTCTTTTCTTCATAAGTATGCATCAAAAAAGTTTTTAAAATATATATATTTTTTTTTTTTTGGGGAAGTTTACAGCACTATATGCACTATTTGTGCACTTTTTGTATTTTTTTGATTTTTTAACTAAGTATGATTCCTGATAGATATGCACCTTTTTTCTTATATGGGTATATATTAGTGTTCTTCCTGGCACTGGTCAGATTTTTTGGATGTTTACAGCAATATATGCACTTTTCATGCACATTTAAATTAAATTATATTTTGTTACTTTGTTGAAAGGTAGTATATTATTCATGTTTCTTTCCTTCATTAGTATGCATCAAAAAAGTTTTTAGAATATAATTTTTTTGGGGAAGTTTACAGCACTATATGCACTATTTGTGCACTTTTTGTATTTTTTTTATTTTTTTTTTATTTTTAACTATAAGTATGATTCCTGATAGATATGCACCTTCTGCCTGATGAAATTCTTTAGACTAATTTTTAATATATGAATATTTATTATTTCTTTGGTTATATGTGAGTTTTTTATACATTGAGGTCTCCTTAAGATTGTCTTTGGATTAATTTAGCATTTGTTTATTAGCTTTAAAACTATTTTATTCATTATGTATTATATTTTTTGTTTCAATAAAATTATTTTTTATTCAGTGATTAAGCTCTTTTTTTCGTTCTTTTTGGTTTAGTATATTCCTCCATACAGTATTATGGCCACCACGTAGTGCACCATACAGAATAATGAGCCCCATATATTGCTCCATAAATAATTGGTCCCATATAATGTTTCATACAGTATATGATGAGCTCCACATAAGGCTACAGTATATGATGGTCCCCATATAATGTGCCATACAATATAGGTCCCCATAGAGTATAATGAGCCCACATATTGCTCCATACAGTATAGTGAGTCGCATATAAAGCTCCATACAGTATATGATGTGCCCCATATATTGCTCCATACAAAATGGGCTCCATATAATGCTCAATACACAATAGGCCCCATATGTGCACCATATGATGCTCCATACCCTATATGATGCCCCATAAATAATGAACCCCATATGATGCTCTAGTATATGATGGGCCCCATGGATGATGCTTCAGTGTATGATGGGCCTATATAATGCTCCATATATAATGGGCCCCATATGATGCTCCAGTGTATAATGGGCCCCATATATGATGCTCCAGTGTATGATGGCCCCCATTTATAATGCTCCAGTGTATGATGGGCCCCATGGATGATGCTCCAGTGTATGATGGGCCTATATAATGCTCCATATATAGTGGGCCATATTTATAATGCTCCAGTGTATGATGGGCCCCATGGATGATGCTGCAGTGTATGAGGGGCCTATATAATGCTCCATATATAATGGGCCCCATATGATGCTCCAGTATATGATGGGCAACATGGATGATGGTCCAGTGTATGATGGGCCTATATAATGCTCCATATATAATGAGCCCCATATGATGCCCCAATGTATAATGGGCCCTGTTTATGTTGCTCCAGTGTATGATGGGCCCCATTTATAATGCTCCAGTGTATGATGGGCCCATGGATGATGCTCCAGTGTATGATGGGCCTATATAATGCTCCATATATAATGGGCCCCATTTATTATGCTCCAGTGTATGGTGAGCCCCATGGATGATGCTCCAGTGTATGATGGGCCCCATATGATGCTCCACTATGTGATGGGCCCCATGGATGATGCTCCAGTGTATGATTGGCCTATATAATTCTCCATATATAATGGGCCCCATATGATGCTCCAGTGTCTAATGGGACCCGTATATGATGCTCCAGTGTATGATGGGCCCCATGGATGATGCTCCAGTGTATGATTGGCCTCTATAATGCTCTATATATAATGGGCCCCATTTATTATGCTCCAGTGTATGGTGGGCCCCATGGATGATGCTCCATTGTATGATGGGCCCCATATAATGCTCCAGTATATAATGGGCCCCATGGTTGGTGCTCCAGTGTATGATTGGCCTATATAATTCTCCATATATAATGGACCCCATATGATGCTCCAGTGTATAATGGGACCCATATATGATGCTCCAGTGTATGATGGGCCCCATTTATAATGCTCCAGTGTATAATGGGCCCCGTATATGATGCTTCAGTGTATGATGGGCCCCATTTATAATGCTCCAATGTATCATTGGCCCCATGGATGATGCTCCAGTGTATGATGGGCCTATATAATGCTCCATATATAATGGGCCCCATATGATGCTCCAGTATATGATGGGCCCCATGGATGATGTTTCAGTGTATGATGGGCCTATATAATGCTTCATATATAATTGCCCCCATTTATAATTTTCCAGTGTATGATGGGCCCCATGGATGATGCTCCAGTGTATGATGGGCACCATATAATGCTCCAGTATATGATGGGCCTATATAATGGTCCACATATAATGGGCCCCATATGATGTTCCAGTGTATAATGGGCCCTATCTATGATGCTCAAGTGTATGATGGGCCCATATATAATTCTCCAGTGTATAACGCTCCCCATATATTGCTCCAAAAATTAAAAAAAATGAAATACCTTTCCTCGCTGGGCACTGCTCTACTCTGGACTCCACAGTCGCCATCTTCCAGCTCTCTGCATTTTGACTGTTCAGGCAGAGGACGCACAGACGTGACATCATCGCGCTGTGTGACCTGAATGTCACTGTCAGGAAACGCAGAAGACGTCACAGCGGTGGAGCAGGGAGAGGTCATTATTGCAAGTGCTGGGGCCCTGAACAAGCAGGGGAGGCCCACACGTGGGCCCCGGAACTGGCACAGGGCCCCTCATAGTATGCTGGTGTCTCTGACGGCGAGTGGGCCCCCCCCACCTGCTCAGGGCCCTGGCACTTGCCTGGGTGAACCAGGTGATGACGCCGGCCCTGGGGGAGTACAGCCCAGTTAGGGAGGTGGAAAAACTACTGAGGTGTAGGCTGGACATTCAGCAGCTGCAAATGGAGGAATTGGAGAAGTCAGAGGAAGAGGAGGACAAAGTGAGCCATTTTGCTGGCAACCTATGTGTCATCAGGGGAAGGTGGTACAAAATCCTAACCCAGGCATGGTTCATTTTTATGAAGGTGAGATCACCTACATTTTGGGTCGACAGCCGGGTCCTTCTTTCTGTCAGGCTTGATCCAGCTGCACTGAAGACTCTTTCTGATAGCACACTATCAGCAGGGCAAGCGAGCTCCTGTAAGGCATATTGTGCCAATTCAGGCCTGGTGTCCAGTTTACAGGCCCAGTAGTCAAAGGGGAATGAACTGTGAGGGAGAACATCGATAGGGGAGGAGAGGTAATTTTGAACCATAGTTGACAACTGCTGTCTCCTGTCTGTTGCAATCGATTCAGTGTTACCAGTCGTGTGAGCGGTACTCGAGAAATAAGTCCACAACATGGTCATGAAACCCCAGTCTCCAACGCCACTTCGGCTGTGTGCACCACGAACACCTCTTCCATGTTGCCCAGTACGGCTCGTGGTAGAACCTGCACCACTGCTGTGTGCTGGGAATGCCTCTAACAAATGGTTTACCAGAGTTGCTTGTTTGTTCGCCAATATTAGCTCTAGGTTCTCCTGTAGCATGATGTTCTGTAATTTGCCTTTATAGCGTGGATCGAGGATGTTGGCCAACCAGTAGTTGTCATCCTTCATAATTTTGGCAATGCGGGGGTCTCTTTTTAGGATCCGCAAGACATAATCACACATGTGGGCCAATGTTCCAGGTGTCAATGATGCACTGCCCATGGTGGGTGGAGGAGCACTTTCTGCCAAATCCCATCCATCCACTCACGCACAAACCCTGTACCTGACCTAGGCAAGCCAACATTTTCTCTTGCCCCGAGAAGCATCCTCCTCCCCAAAATAATCATCCCCTCCTCCTCTTCCTCTTCTTCCTCCACCTCGTCCAGGACAGTTCCCTGAGCAGACAATGGCTGACTGTCATCAAGGCTTCCCTCCTCCTCCTCTTCCTCTCCTCCGCTGCAGACGCCTGATCCTTAATGTGAGTCAAAGTTTGCATGAGCAGACGCATAAGTGGGATGCTCATGCTTATGATGGCATCGCCTGCGCTTACAAGCTGTGTGCATTCCTCAAAACACTGAAGGACTTTACAAAGGTCTTTCAGCTTTGACCACTGCACACCTGACAACTCGATGTCTGCCCTCAAACTGCCTGCCCGTGTATCCTCCCACAAATGCATTACAGCCTGCCTCTGTTCGCACTGCCTCCCAACCATGTGCATGGTGGAGTTCCACCTTGTTGAAACGTCTATGATTAGGCGGTGCTTTGGGAGGTGGAGCGATCACTGCTGCCTCTGCATACGACTGGAGTCTACGGTCCAGCGATGGATGTGCGAGCATTGTCTTCGCACCTTATGGAGCAGGGCTGTAAACTCCGGATAATTATTTATGAAGCACTGCACCACCAGGTTCAATGTGTGAGCCAGGCAAGGTATGTCGATGGTGCCGTCAGCAAGGATTTGGATTTCTGGATCACGGAGTGAATTACCTATACGATGGACTACTTGCTAGAGATGGGGTGCACCTTACGAAGACTGGAAAACATGTATTTGGAAGTCGCCTTGCTACACTCATCAGGAGAGCTTTAAACTAGAACAATGTGGGAAGGGAAGCAAAATGCCAGCAAAAGCCATACACTTGACAAATACTATTGAGATTTCTGCTATTAGAAGTGAAGGGGAAGAACAAAGACAAAAAAATTTACATAATAAAAATATTGAAGGAAGACAAACCAATCACAAA
>JARQOD010000001.1:134492910-134542435 GCA_033576555.1 Oophaga sylvatica | reverse complement strand
TTCATAACTGGATCATTGATTGTGCTCAAAGAGTAGTAATAAATGGTTGCACATCCAATTGGAAGTGTGCTTCAAGTGGAGTACCACTAGGCTCTGTCCTGGCCTCAACATTGTTCAACATTTTTATAAATGATCTAGATAAGGGAACTGAGGGTAAACTAATCAAATTTACAAACGATGAAAAGCTAGGAGGGATAACTAAAGGCACTGTCACACTTAGCGATCGCATCAGCGATCACGACAACTACACGACCTGGCGAGATCATTGGTGCGATCGCTATAATGATTGCTAGTTAGCTTCCAAACACAAAGATCTCATCAGAGATCAACGATCTGTATAACGACCTCTGCGGTCGTTGGGAAAACCTAGTCCCGCCTGCGACGCTGGTAAAGTCGTTCATAAAGGGTGTCACACTCAGCGATTCAGGCTCACCAGCGGGACACCAACGACCAAAAAACGGCTCAGAACTTTCATGAGCGATCAGCGACATCGCAGTGGGGGCCACATCGCCGCTACATGTCACACACAGCTACGTCGCTAACGAGATCGCTGCTGCATCATAAAATCACTGACGCTTTAGCGATCTCGTTAGCGATCTCACTTAGTGTGACAGTACCTTAACACTAGAGAAGACAGAGAAAGGATTCAAAAGGATCTAGATAAGCTTGAACAATGGACAGTGACTAATAGAATGTTATGTAACAGGGAGAAATGCAAGATTTTACATCAGGGCAAGAAAAATGAAAATTACATCTACAGAATGGGAGGAACATAACTAAGCAACAGCTCTTGTGAAAAAGACTGGGGTATACTAATAGATCCCAGACTGCACGTTAGTCAACTATGTGATGCAGCAGAAAAAAAGGCAAACAGAGTTCTAGGGTGTTTAAGAGAATCATAGAGTCTAGATCACATGAAGCATTTATCCCACTCCACTCCTCTTTGGTCAGGCCTCATATGGAATACTGTGTACAGTTCTGGGCACCACATTTAAAAAAAAGACATTGAAAAACTTGAGCAAGCTCAGAGAAGAGCTACCAGGATGGTGAGCAGACTGCAAAGTATGTCCTGAGAGAAATGGTTAAAGGATCTGGGAATGTTTAGCTTGCAAATAGAAGGCTTAGAGGAGACTTAATAGCTGTCTCCGAATATCTCAAGGGATGTTACCGTGTAGAGGGATCATCATTATTCTCATTTGCAAATGGAAAAGCAAGAAGCAATGAAAAGAAACTGAAAGGTAGAAGATACAGGTTAGATATTAGAAATAACTTTTCGACAGTGAGGGTGAACAATGAGTGGAACAGGCTGTCATGAGAGGTGGTGAGTTCTCCTTTAATAAAAGTCTTCAAACAGAGGCTGGACAGACATCTGTCTGAGATGGTTTAGTGAATCCTGCATTGAGCAGGGAGTTAGACACGATGACACTTGAGGTCCATTCCACAATGACACTTGAGGTCCATTCCAACTCTAACATTCTATGATCCTATCACTGTGAACTCTGGTAACCTTAGTGCACATCCTCCAGGTGTCCCAGTAGCTAGGAACTTCAATAACTTTAAAGTCTTCCTTAAAGACTCTCTTAAGGTTTTCAGAGCTTCACAGTTGCTGGGAGACCCAGTAGCTGTAAACTCTTGTGAAGCCAGTAAGGTTACCTCATGAGAACCATCTGCTGTGAACTGAGGTAACCTTACTGCTGTCACCTCAGTGCACAGCAGCCAGGTCTTGTTGAGTAGAACATGAGACTCTGCATTGGCTGCTGCACCAGTTTATGGAGTTTCATTCTCTGAATGGGCTCCATAGACTGAATGAATAATATGAAGATCATCGTGGGACCTCCATTTGCATTGCAGCAAACCCCTGTGAATTATTAGTTTTTGTTAATAAATGGGTAAAAGAGGGGAGCGATTTTTACAAATAAAGTAATTTTCTTTTGTGTGTTTCTTTCTTTTGACTATTGGGTTTGTAATGGGAGTGTCTGATATATGCCTCTCCATTGCTAACCCCTGGGCTTGTAGTCAGCTGACGTTACACAGCTGACATCAACCCCAAAATCATTACACCGATTGCCACCACATCAGAGCAATCAGGAAGAGCGGAGGCAAAGTGCCAGAATTGGCAGATGAAATGGATGTGCCATTTTTGGGGCAGCTGAGGGCTTGTCTTATTAGGCTGAGAGGGGGCCATTGATATCCATGGCCCCTTCCTTGCCTATTAATATCAGCCCCTCCACTCTCTGCTTAGCCTTTGCTAGTTATTAAAAATAGTAGAGGCCCCACATTATTTTTTTGGGTCCCCTCATTTTAATAACCAGGAAAGGTAAATTGCTGGTGTCTGAAATTAATAGGCTGGCATGGTGTATGGATATTTGCCCTTTCCCACATGATGACCAGCTCACAGCTGTCTGGTTTCACTTGGCTGGTTATAAAAATAGGGGGGACTGCATGTTGTTTTTTTTAGCTATCATTTACTTATTTCAAAACGTCCGGCTGGGATATGTGCTGCGAAGGCCAAGTAGGCATGGCTGTGATGCGGCCGGAAGTGCCCACAGCCTAAAAGTTTGTTGTTTGGTTGTGCTGCAGCCTTTCAACAAGCTTTATTAGTCTGACAAACCTGAACCATAACTGGGTTGTGCAGTACGAAGTTTGTGTTTGGGGTTCGGCACTGGGCACTAGGTGTCCAATATGAACGCCAAACTTTACAGTTCAGGTTGGCTAATCCCTAAATCTAACAAAATAACAAAACTGAAAATTTAGATGTTTAGGAGCAAAACAGTAGCAATGCAGTGACATGACAAGAATATGCATAACTAAATAAATGCTAAACGGTTTTCAGTTGAAGTTATGTATGACATAGCCAAGATGATTGTCTATAATGTGATGATAGCATCACGTTAGAAGCAGTAGAGGATGGTGAGATATGGAGCCTGAAAGTCAAAAGTTCAAAACATTATTACTAGAGATGAGCGAGTATACTCGTTGCTCGGGTTTTCCCGAGCATGCTCGGGTCGTCTCCGAGTATTTGGAAGTTCTCGGAGATTTAGTTTCTGTTGCCGCAGCTGCATGATTTATGGCTGCTGGACAGCTTGAATACTTGTGAGGAATGCCTGCTTGTGAGGAATGCCAGCATGTGAGCGCTACCAAATACTCGGAGATCACCCGAGCAACGAGTATACTCGCTCATCACTACTTATTACCCTTTTGCTCGTCAGTGTATATGGCGCAGGGTGGAAAGGAGTCAAAGCCAACTATAGACTACCATTGCAGTGTTTTACAGTTTGTCTATTAATCAAATGGTAGAGGTTATTGTAAAACATCTTGATGTTCTGCAGGGATGCCACAGGGAATTTTATTTTCAGACAGTTGTCATACCCTGGGCTTGAGATTGCTTCTCCTGAATGGAGGTACAATTTTTCTTGTGATAAAATATGACCCAATTGCAAAGTATACAAATTTTTAATTTCCTATGTATTATTTAAAGTATCTCCCTATGTATTATTTAAAGAAAAACAAATCTGTGCTCTGAATAACATAATAAAAGAGCATTTAACATGAAAATTAAGAATAAATGGAACAAAGAATTAAAGAAGGTGAACAGAAATCTTGATTTTTCCTGTATGGGCATTAATATGCAACCTAAATGCACTTTAGTTACATGGTTTATATACTACTAACATCTCAATATATCTACTTGTCAGTGCAAATATAACTGTTGAAATGGTATAACATGGTATGTTTACAATCTTGGTAGTGCATTTTTCTATTTTAGCAATCAGTGTGCATAGATATATTTCTTAGCACTAGGTCCTCCTTAAAATTAGATGCACATTCACTATATTTGATTAGTTTCCAAGCATTCTCCTTGTTGGTTGAGGTCTATGTTGAAAAGTTTGTTTTTATTGTCCTAAGCATTTTACCCCCTTTTATAAATATCTTATTTATTGTTTTTTTCTGTACCCAGAGATTTTTTTTACTTAATTGTACTTGAGGTACCCTTTTTATAGTTTTTTATGAACTAAACTGGTTGAATCTGACATAATTTTAGAAAGTCAGGTTTTTGGAACATGTGAAGATGCAGAGTTGTAAAGGTCTACGCACACATTATAAGGGTATGTGCACACGTTGCGGATTTTGATGCGTTTTCCCAGCGTTTTTAGATGCACGGAATTGCCTCAAATCCACAGAGCGTTGTGCACACAATGTTAATCAGTGGGAAATACAAAAACGCTGTGCACATGCTGCGGAAAAAAATGCGCGGATTCGCAGTGTTTTATTTTCCGCAGCATGTCAATTCTTTGTGTGGAACTGCAGCATTTCTGCACCCATTGACTTGCATTGAGGCGGGCACATCCGCAACAAAACCGGAGGTCTAAAAAAGATTTGCGGTTTTGCTGTGGGTGAAACGCTGAAGATCGGGAGGTGGGAAGTGTGTGGGCAGAGTGTGGGCGGTGACTCTATGCGTGTATAGTGTGTGGGCAGTGACCGAGTGCGTGTATGGTGTGTGCCGGTGTCTGCGTGATCTGTATGTGTGCGGGTGACTGTGTGGGGGTCTGCGGGGCTATGTGGGGGTCTGCGGGCCTTTGTGTGTGTGTGTGTGTGCAGGCATCGTCAGATTGGACTGCTAGTCCCATCCGGCTATGCCTGCTACAGTCAGACCATTAGCCAATGATGGGACAGTAGTAGGTCCATCATCCAACTAATGTGTTGAATGTAAAAAAAAAAAACACATACACCCATATATAGTCCATACTCACCATATACAGCTAATCCCGAAGCCCTCGCCTACCTGAAACAAAATTAAAAAAACAAACAACCAATATACTCCCTGTGTCTGACGTAATCCCAATAATGATTGTTCCACGACGATCTCCTGTCCTCCCATCCTCTGCACTGTATCACTCCACCGCCGGCAGGTCACCGGAGTTCACATGTCATTTGCGGCACTACAGCCGTGAAAATTTTCTCACGGCTGTACTGCCGTAAAGTGAATTCCAATGATACACTGCAGGAGGGTTACTTAAGGTCAGTTTGTCATCGGAAAACCGGGCACACTCAAACAGTGCAGTGAAGGTATTTAATATGAATTACATACAGTGGTCACAATAAACGTTTCGGTCCTAACCGGACCTTCATCAGTGTGCTACAAGATAAACATAATATACAGAATAAAGAAAAAAATAACAAAAATAAAGTATATACAAATTCCAAAACAGTACAAAAAATAGGAAACTGCACATGGAACGTGGGATCTGAAGGGATATGAGCGGAAAAGCCAGAGGATATATCACCAAAATTGACTGATGTCAAAAGGAGGATGTATAAGAGCACTGCTGTGTACAGAGAAGTTAATATGGTTCACATAACATACCTAATGGGTAGCAGAACTCAGGTAAACATGCAAATATGCATAATAGGCAACTGTGGACAACAGATTGCCAGAATTGTGAAAATCTGCATAAGGCACAGTGCGCGGTATATGAGATCTGGCAGAGATACATACCCTTTCATAAATTGTGGGGAGGGTGCAGGTACGTCCTGAGTGCTAAAGGCATCTATGAGAGTAGAAAACCAAGTGCAGTGCTGGAAACCAAGCTTACCCGATGGTGGAGAAGATGTCAGTATCCGGTCTCAATTTTTGAAAATAGTCGTCCACAAATTTCATAAACGTTTCCAAGGCATGGGAGCCATGGGGAGGTCTATATGTGGACTTATTGCGGAGGCCGAGGATACTGACAGAGGTAGTCTACGTTTCCCCACTAATCTTTCTCCCTTAGATAGGCAAGCCCTTCGGTCTTTGAAAGAGAATAAGAACATTATAATTAAACCTGCCGATAAAAGGGGTGCGATTGTGGTGATGGATAAATCCCAATATCTCACAGAAGCGCTACGTCAATTAAATGACACCACAGTTTACGAGAGGTTATCACAAAATCCTACCTCCCACATCAAAGCCTTGATCCAAAATACTCTTGAACTGTATGTTACAAAGGGTATACTAGACAACAAAACGTGTGAGTTCCTTTCCAAACAACACCCGACTATACCAGTGTACTATATACTCCCCATTAGGTATGTGAACCGTATTTACTTCTCTGTACACAGCAGTGCTCTTATACGTCCTCCTTTCGACATCAGTCAATTTTGGTGATATATCCTCTGGCTTTTCCGCTCATATCTCTTCAGATCCCATGTTCCATGTGCAGTTTCCTATTTTTTGTACTGTTTTGGAATTTGTATATACTTTATTTTTGTTATTTTTTTTCTTTATTCTGTATATTATGTTTATCTTGTAGTACACTGATGAAGGTCTGGTTAGGACCGAAGCGTTTATTGTGACTACTGTATGTAATTCATATTAAATACCTTCACTGCACTGTTTGAGTGTGCCCGGTCTTCTATGCTACACGTTACGGTTTGGGAACCTACCGGAGGCACCTCACCTCACTTCACCTTTGTACTACTAGTTTGTCATCGGAGGCCTATAGAGTGGTCACATCTGCTGATATGACTGCTCTATAGGGGAGATCGTCGTGGAACACTCGTTTAAAAGAGAGACTGCGTCGGACAGGTAGTATACTATTATTTATTTTTTTTAAATTTTTTGCAGGTGATTGATAGATTCAAATAGACTTAGGTGTACAATAAATATTATGAAAAACCGTGTCGTGTTTTATTTCATTAAAATACTTTATTCTTATTTGTGTGTTTGTGTGTTTTTTTTAACCTTTTCAAACTTTAAGATTAATAATGGAGAGGCGTCTTATCGACGCCTCTCCATTATTAACCTGGCTTAATGTCACCTTACAAAAGCAAGGTGAGATTAACCCCTTATTACCCCATATGTCACTGCTACACAGCAGTGGGAAGAGAGGGGCTAAGTGCCGGAATTGTCGCATCGTAATGATGCGCCAATTCTGTGGCGGCTGGGTGCTGGGTTTTTTTTGCCAGGGGGGCGCCAATATCCATGGCCCCGTCCTAGACTATGAATATAAGCCCACATGTTATGATTTGGTAGCTGAGGAGAGCAGGCAAAAACGGCAATACACCAGAGAGGTTGGAATCTACTGGATTGCAGTACCCTGACTAACCACCACAACTAAAGGCAGCCGTGGAGCGTTCCTACATTGGTCCTAGACGCCTCGTCACAGCCTGAGAGGTTAACTACACCTAAAGATAGAAAGAGGAAAGCTATCTGCCCCGGAGCAGATCCCCAAAGAACATAGGAAGCCCCCAAACATGTAATGGCGGTTAGACAAGAGGAAATACAGACACAGACAGAAAATAGTATGAGCAAACGTTGGGGCCCAATCTGCCTAGACAGAAAAGGATAGGAAGAACACTTACTGTAATCCAAAAAACCCTAAAAAATACCAACGCTACTAATTGCAAAAACACCTGAGATCACACGACCTCTACCACCTAAATTAGTTCTCTGGTGTAGCAAAACTAAGCCGCAGCCACTGAAAAAACTGGAAAAGGCAAATGAACAAATAACAGTGGCTCCAGAAGAACTGAGAGGAGCACAAGCCCCCCGGGGGGGATGGGAACCTGGCTAACCTCACAGAAATGCAGAGAAATATGCAAATGGTAAG
This sequence comes from Oophaga sylvatica, assembly GCA_033576555.1. Classification (NCBI taxonomy): domain Eukaryota; kingdom Metazoa; phylum Chordata; class Amphibia; order Anura; family Dendrobatidae; genus Oophaga; species Oophaga sylvatica. The sequence goes on along the minus strand of JARQOD010000001.1, from coordinate 134,534,846 downwards.
CACAAAAACAAAAAACAGAAAATATCTTATCTGAGAGCAGGAGAAGAGGCAAGACTCGGCAAGCTTCCAAGAGAACCAGGAACCACAGTTGAGACAAGAACAATTGATCACCGGCAACCATGATGGGAGGGAACCTCCCTAATATAAGACCAGACTGTAACTCCTGATTGCCAATCCTCATTGAATGGTTCAGTACTGTTTGTAACCACCAGAGGGAGCTTCTGCTCAGAATTCATTTCTAACACATTCACAACAGTACCCCCCCTTGAGGAGGGGTCACAGAACTCTCACTTGGGCAACCAGGTCCGTCAGGATGAGCTCTGTGATAGCACAGATCAGTCTCCCAGCATGGATGTCCGAAGAAAACACCCAAGAATTGTCCTCCTGACCATAACCTCTCCACTTAACCAAATACTGGAGTTTCCGTCTAAAAAACGAGAATCCAATATTTTCTCAACCACATACTCCAGATTGCCCTCAACCAAAACAGGGTCAGGAGGCGCAGCCATAGGAACCACTGGCTCGACAAACCTCTTCAATAAGGACTTGTGGAACACGTTATGGATCTTAAATGTCCCTGGAAGAAGTAAACGAAAGGAAACAGTATTAAGAATCTCCATGATCTTATAAGGTCCAATGAACCTAGGCTTAAACTTAGGAGATACAACTCTCATAGGGATATTTCTTGAGGACAACCAGACCAAGTCCCCCACTTCAAACCGAGGACCATCAGTCCTATGCCGGTTGGCAAACCTCTGGGCCCTCTCCTGAGAGAGGGACAACCTCTCCACTACCTGGTCCCAAATGTGCTGCATACGCTCCACAACAGAGTCAACACCTGGACAGACAGAAGCCTCCGTCTGTCCCGAAGAAAATCGAGGGTGAAACCCAAAATTGCAGAAAAATGGAGACATCAAAGTGGCAGAGCTAGCCCTATTATTAAGAGCAAACTCAGCCAAAGGCAAAAAAGAGACCCAGTCATCTTGATCAGCAGACACAAAGCATCTCAGATAAGTCTCCAATGTCTGGTTTGTTCTCTCAGTTTGTCCATTGGTCTGAGGATGAAAAGCCGAGGAGAAAGACAATTGAACACCAAGTTTAGAACAAAAAGTCCTCCAAAATCTGGAAACAAACTGGACTCCTCTGTCAAACACAATGTTCTCAAGAATGCCGTGTAACCGAACCACGTGCTGAAGGAACAAAGGCACCAATTCGGAGGAGGAAGGCAACTTAGGTAATGGCACAAGATGTATCATTTTGGAAAACCTATCACAAATCACCCAGATAACGGTCATTCTCTGAGAAACAGGGAGGTCGGAAATGAAATCCATAGAGATATGGGTCCATGGTCTCTTGGGCACAGGCAATGGCATCAACAAACCACTAGAGCGAGAGCAAGGCTTGGAGCGAGAGCAAGTCCCGCAGGACTGCACAAATTCCCTGATGTCACGAGACAAAGTAGGCCACCAAAAGGACTGACTCACCAAGTCTCTGGTACCAAAAATTCCAGGATGACCGGCCAACGCGGAACAATGAATCTCAGACATCACACTCTTTTTCCACCGGTCTGGGACAAACAATTTCCCAATAGGGCAGCGCTCGGGTTTATCCTCCTGACACCCTTCCAGAGCCAGTCTCAAATTGGGCGAGATGGCGGAAAGAACTACACCCTCTTTCAAAATAACAGCAGGATCAGATAACTCAGGAGAGTCCGCAAGGAAACTCCTCGAGAGGGCATCCGCCTTAACATTCTTAGTGCCAGTGTTATGGAAATTTAATTAGGATAAAAATATCCTTCCGTGTTTGCTGCTTGCTTCTCCAAATCTCTATTTTAATGTCTTCTTGAGCGCTCAGAACGAAATGAAAACTGTCCACAACGGAAGTGTCAGTATAACAGTTCGTCAAAGACATACATTTATTATTCATTCAAGGTTTTATACGTTTACAAAAAGGGGCTGGTTAGTCAATTAACATACAATTAAAAGCTGCTAGACTATTGGCTGTTCTAGTGTAAGTATGATAATTATGATAATCATGATTAAAAGAGCTGAAGTTGCAGAATTATTGTTTTATATTCTTGTGACCTAGTTGTCTTGCATGACTGTAAGGTAAACAACAGATAGCTAATAAGACTTTATGTACTTCATGTACTTGTTCCTTATGAAGGCCTTATGTAGGCCTTATGAAGGCCAGATTTCTTTAAAACGACTGATTATAGCTGGCCTAGAAATATGTGAGCACAGGGTTTTTTAGCAAGTGAGATCTATCTAACTGTGAACTGTGAATATACTTTGAATATATGGAATACATATATATTTCCATGACAGTCCCCCCTTAGATACCACTTGCCCTAAAAACCTGCTCCTGGCCCAAGCGCTGCAACTCTTTTGTTCTGCCGGCGAGTTGAGACACCCCTAGCGCATGTCTCCCCCACCGAATACAGACTTTTCGCAAATGGGCGGTCAGGAGGACTGTCCCTGTCGGGGGTTTATGTGTTTGCAATCATAATCTCATAGTTGATAGGATGTTTCATCAAGGATGTGTATTCTCAGTCTGGAGGTAGTTCGGAGATCTGGTCAAGCCAGGCAGTTCCATCCGGACTCGTGCGAGGTCCAAGATGGTGAGTGGCATCAAATTGGTTGTCTCTTGAACAGTTTTTTCCATTATCCTGCAGATACAAGGAATTACACAGCAACCAGTAATTAATGCAAAAATGAGAACCCCCATAATGGCTGTCTCAACCTGTGCCAACATTTTCTGCCACCCACTCATCCACCCAAAGTATCGATCCCATGGGTCAGTGACGCCTGAGTTCTGTTTCAGTTCCTCTGATAACTCAGTAAGTTTCTGTATTGCCATTGTGACTTTACCATTTGGGCCAGTGTTGTCTGGGATGTAGGTGCAACAGGTGTCTTTGATCATTTTGCAAACACCTCCTTTCTCAGCTAGAATCATATCCAAAGCCATTCTATTCTGGAATGCCATAATGGAAGTGGGGCCTAACTGTGCTGCCAAACCTTTTACAGCATCTATGGTGAAGTTAACAAATCTCTGCTGGTTATAATAGATGTAATTTATCCAATCAACATTTTTGTTTATAGTTACTAGTGGCAATAGTGACTCAAATCCTGCTTTAACTTGGTCTTTGGCCTTGAACTCATCAGGTAGGTCATCTGTCTGGTCAGTCAGAGCATCCACGATCCTTCATGGCTTAGGTGTATCTCCTGGTACGGGAGCTTCCTTGCAATGCGATACGTGGATCCAAACAGGCTTTCCCTCTAGTTACACAGAGGTTGGTGTCATCTGGGCTCTTGGACAGGACCATCAAATCTGGCAGTGAAGAGAAAAACTCGAGAATGGACATTAGTTTTTGACCAATTCAATTACATAAATGTTATGATTTGGTAGCTGAGGAGAGCAGGCAAAAAAGGCAATACACCAGAGAGGTTGGAATCTATGGGATTGCAGTACCCTGACTAACCACCACAACTAAAGGCAGCCGTGGAGCGTTCCTACGTTGGTCCTAGATGCCTCGTCACAGCCTGAGAAGCTAACTACACCTAAAGATAGAAAAAGGAAAGCTATCTGCCCCGGAGCAGATCCCCAAAGAACATAGGAAGCCCCCAAACATGTAATGGCGGTTAGACAAGAGGAAATACAGACACAGACAGAAAATAGTATGAGCAAACGTTGGGGCCCAAACTTCCTAAATAGAAAAGGATAGGAAAGGCACTTACTGCAACCCCAAAAAACCCTGAAAAGTACCAACTCTACTAATTACAAAAACACCTGAGATCACACGACCTCTACCACCTAAATTAGTTCTCTGATGTAACAAAAACTAAACAGCAACCACTGAAAAAACTGGAAAAGGCAAATGAACAAACAACAGTGGCTGAACTAAACTGCAAGCACCAAAAAACTAAAAGAAGAAAATGTCTTATCTGTTAGCAGAAGATGCAGGCACGAAACAGCTTTTCTGGGTCTCTGGGAGTGTGCCTTACGCTAAACAGTGCAATTAGGAGTGTGTCATGCCATGGTTTGCGTGTCTTTTGGGCAATTTTTCAGCATTCTATTCTTAAGTATTTTGTTCAGTTTTTTCTACCTTCCTGCTGCTCTGGGGATAGTAAGGAGTGTGTAGGCCTAGGTCTGACCCTACTGCTAATCGGGTCTCGTGTGTCAGATTTGCTGTGAATGCGGGTCCCTGGTCACTCTCTATCATTTCTGGAACCCCATATCTGCACACTATTTTCTGAAAGTAGCTTCGTTGCAGTAGTCTTTGCTGACTTGGAAGGCTTCTATTCATCTTGAAAATACTTCTTTTGACCACAATGGCGTATTTGAATCCTTCACTTGGCGATATCTGGATGTGGTCTATCTGGATCCTTTGAAGCTGGTAGAGTGGTCTTTCCAGATGAGGTGAGGGGGACTTTCTTCCATACGTCCAGGCTTGCATTTGCCGCAGGTCAGACAGCTGCTGGTGAATTTGGCTGTTAGGGTGGAGATCCCTGAAGCGAAAACAGTAAGCACTAGGGTTGAGCGATACTTTCCGATATCCAAAAGTATCGGAATCGGAATGGTATCGCCGATATCCAAAAAATATCGGCGATACCGATACCGGAAGTCCAATGTAAGTCTATGGGAACAAAATATCGAAATTAAAAAAAACCCATTCTTGCCTTGTTGGTTAATTGTACATGAAGGAAAACAACAAAGAGTAATGTACAATGTATTGTGGAAGGTTGAGGAGACATTAAAGGCATAGATGTTTAACCCAATCAAATGGAATAGCATAAATATTTTTTTTTTAAAGATGTTCGGATTGACGAAGAAATTGACAATGTTGTTAACGTTTTTTCTATTTTGGCAAATATGTATATTTCACAACTTCCATGCTCTTCACCTTTTTAACTTTTCACACACTTTCTCCTTCATAATCTTCAGCAGCATCATCTTTTTCATCAAATTATTCTTCATCTTCACCTTCTTTATCTTCTTCTTAAACTTCTTGCTATTCATCTTTTTGTTAACATTACTCAGATTCTTCTTATTAAACTATTATTCTTATTCATATTGTACTTCATCTTCTTCATCATATTCTTATTTGTGACAGAGAATCCTGTACTTGTAATCTGTCAAAGTATGAATTTTTCATCCTTCCGTTCTTGCTGTCACAAAAGATTTAAATTACAACAGTATTTGTCCGTGTTCAGTTTAGCCTGCAGCAGCAGGCATTTTCCAGGGGCACCACGAGGAGGAATGGACTCACCCCATACACTGCTTAGTCTTCTTCTGCTTAGAATTTAGAGCATATATTTTGCTCTTCATTTTGGTCTTATACTTCATGTTCTTCTGCTTTTTGATCTTCTGCTTATTGTTCTTAAGTCTCTTGTTCTGTATCTTGTAGTTTGTCTTAACCTTCTTAGTCCTGTTTGGTAATCTTTTATTTCTTCTTTGTGATGGTGTTTAGGCTGGTTGGCTTGATGCTCGTCGTCCTTGTGGTCGTCATCTTCTTCGGGGTGGTCATCAGGGTCGTCATCTTCATTGTTGGAGATCCAGAGTGATTACCCAAAAAAGCATTGAAAAAATCTTCAATTTGTAAATGTTGCAGAAGGTACAAGAGGCAATCCAAGTAACGAGGACCAGCTGACTGTGCTGGAACCCGGAGGGGCAGCAGAAGGAAAAGAGCCAATGGCACAACCGAGGACCAACTGACGTTACTGGGACACGGTTACTAAGCAGGAGGTACCTGTGCTCCAAAGCACTACCAAGGACCAGCAGACATTGCTGGAACTCGGATACCGAGATGGAGGCACCTAGGCCAAAGGCACTGCGGAGAACCAGCTGACGGTACTGGAACCCGGACGGGTAGCAGAAGGTACAAGAGGCAATCCAAGTAACGAGGACCAGCTGACTGTGCTGGAACCTGGAGGGGCAGCAGAAGGAAAAGAGCCAATGGCACAACCGAGGACCAGCTGACGTTACTGGGACACGGTTACTAAGCAGGAGGTACCTGTGCTCCAAAGCACTACCAAGGACCAGCAGACATTGCTGGAACTCGGATGCCGAGATGGAGGCACCTAGGCCAAAGGCACTGCGGAGAACCAGCTGACGGTACTGGAACCCGGACGGGTAGCAGAAGGTACAAGAGGCAATCCAAGTAACGAGGACCAGCTGACTGTGCTGGAACCCGGAGGGGCAGCAGAAGGAAAAGACCAATGGCACAACCGAGGACCAGCTGACGTTACTGGGACACGGTTACTAAGCAGGAGGTACCTGTGCTCCAAAGCACTACCAAGGACCAGCAGACATTGCTGGAACTCGGATACCGAGATGGAGGCACCTAGGCCAAAGGCACTGCGGAGAACCAGCTGACGGTACTGGAACCCGGACGGGTAGCAGAAGGTACCCATGGAAATTTAAGATGACAGGCCGCGAGCCGGCCGCAGTTACCGAATCCCACAGTACTACAGTGGGTGATTGTCCTATTGTCACAACGGAAACAGCCTTTATTTGCATATCCCGCAGCACACATAGGAAGCACCTAAACTCCAAGCACCATAGAGTCAGCTAACCCGACCGCAACACGACAGGACAACTTATTGGAGGCTAAGTGACGTTTACACTGACAGGAAACAGATGGCGTGCTGTAACCAGTCTGGGCAGGAGTGAGTACCCGTGCCAATGACACTTCCGAGCAACAACTGGCGGTGTTGAAGCCCAGGGATGAGAAGACAACAGGGTGGAGGCAGCAGGACTTTTTGCCGTACACACAGCAGGGGAACAGCTGACATTACTGAACCCCAGTAACACAGGAGCAAGTGTTCACTGTGCTAACAGCACTTCCGAGCAACAACTGGCGGTGTTGTAGCCCAGGGATGAGAAGAGAACAGGGTGGAGGCAGCAGGACTTTTTGCCGTTCAGACAGCAGGGGAAAGCAGCTGATATTACTGAACCCCAGTAACACAGGAGCAAGTGTTCACTGTGCTAACAGCACTTCCGAGCAACAACTGGCGGTGTTGTAGCCCAGGGATGAGAAGAGAACAGGGTGGAGGCAGCAGGACTTTTTGCCGTTCACACAGCAGGGGAACAGCTGACATTACTGAACCCCAGTAACACAGGAGCAAGTGTTCACTGTGCTAACAGCACTTCCGAGCAACAACTGGCGGTGTTGTAGCCCAGGGATGAGAAGAGAACAGGGTGGAGGCAGCAGGACTTTTTGCCGTTCACACAGCAGGGGAACAGCTTATATTACTGAACCCCAGTAACACAGGAGCAAGTGTTCACTGTGCTAACAGCACTTCCGAGCAACAACTGGCGGTGTTGTAGCCCAGGGATGAGAAGAGAACAGGGTGGAGGCAGCAGGACTTTTTGCCGTTCACACAGCAGGGAACAGCTGACATTACTGAACCCCAGTAACACAGGAGCAAGTGTTCACTGTGCTAACAGCACTTCCGAGCAACAACTGGCGGTGTTGTAGCCCAGGGATGAGAAGAGAAAAGGGTGGAGGCAGCAGGACTTTTTGCCGTTCACACAGCAGGGGAACAGCTGACATTACTGAACCCCAGTAACACAGGAGCAAGTGTTCACTGTGCTAACAGCACTTCCGAGCAACAACTGGCGGTGTTGTAGCCCAGGGATGAGAAGAGAACAGGGTGGAGGCAGCAGGGACTTTTTGCCGTTCACACAGCAGGGGAACAGCTGACATTACTGAACCCCAGTAACACAGGAGCAATTGTTCACTGTGCTAATAGCACTTCTGAGCAACAACTGGCGGTGTTGTAGCCCAGGGATGAGAAGAGAACAGGGTGGAGGCAGCAGGACTTTTTGCCGTTCACACAGCCGGGGAACAGCTGACATTACTGAACCCCAGTAACACAGGAGCAAGTGTTCACTGTGCTAACAGCACTTCCGAGCAACAACTTGCGGTGTTGTAGCCCAGGGATGAGAAGAGAACAGGGTGGAGGCAGCAGGACTTTTTGCCGTTCACACAGCAGGGGAACAGCTGACATTACTGAACCCCAGTAACACAGGAGCAAGTGTAGACTGTGCTAACAGCACTTCCGAGCAACAACTGGCGGTGTTGTAGCCCAGGGATGAGAAGAGAACAGGGTGGAGGCAGCAGGACTTTTTGCCGTTCACACAGCAGGGGAACAGCTGACATTACTGAACCCCAGTAACACAGGAGCAAGTGTTCACTGTGCTAACAGCACTTCCGAGCAACAACTGGCGGTGTTGTAGCCCAGGGATGAGAAGAGAACAGGGTGGAGGCAGCAGGACTTTTTGCCGTTCACACAGCAGGGGAACAGCTGACATTACTGAACCCCAGTAACACAGGAGCAAGTGTAGACTGTGCTAACAGCACTTCCGAGCAACAACTGGCGGTGTTGTAGCCCAGGGATGAGAAGAGAACAGGGTGGAGGCAGCAGGACTTTTTGCCATTCACACAGCAGGGGAACAGCTGACATTACTGAACCCCAGTAGAGAGGGCGAGAGGCTAGCACTCAACAAGATGGGTGGTGCAGGTGAACGAGATCAAAGATCTCCAAAATCAAATACTGTCAAATAACACCGCACTCAGGATTATGCTTCAAAGTGAAAAAATTTTTTTATTGTTCAATGTCGTAATGTGAAAAACGACAAGCAATATTAATGTTTCGGCCACAGCCTGGCCTTGATCACAATGTCGCAGTATAGAGATGCTTTGGAGCGTATGGTTAACAAGGATCCCTTATAGAGAATTGATGCAGGGCATAAGAAATAAACCCGGTACTTATGTTCACTTGGATACAGCAATTTTTTATATAGGGTATGTATAGGGTGATATTCCCACTTGCAGAGTCATGTGATATTGAGAATACAGTACATATACACACCAGATATAGGTTAGCTGTATTAGGGAGGGTATTGTAATGCCCATAGATTGTGGGGTTCTGGGATGCAGAGTATTGATATGGTAGGATATCCGTGTGATCCGTTGGTGATATAGTGGTCTTCCCTGTCAGGGTTGGAGGCGTTGGTGGTGAAGTGGATCGCTGGCACATACCGTGCCTTAGCTGGGAACTGAACCCCAGTAACACAGGAGCAAGTGTTCACTGTGCTAACAGCACTTCCGAGCAACAACTGGCGGTGTTGTAGCCCAGGGTCAAGGAGGATGTTTAAATACTATATCAAGTATTTTCCTTGTTACGTGTCAATTAAAAATGTCTATACTCCAAACAAGAGAAATATCAACTTTAGTACCATAAGATGATGATTTAACTTAAAAAAATATATGTAAATTAATAATTTACAAACATAAACGCATACATTAACATGTTGAAAAGCAATGCAAACCACAATTAAAATAATTTAAATAATCTGCTATACGGTTTAAAATAAAAGCATACAAGTACACATCAGAATCCATTAATGATGGATAAGTAACAGTATGTACACCAATTTTATTGTCTAGACAATGAATGGCTGACTTAAAAACATAATCAGCATTACAAGTTTTCTTTGACATTCATAAAACTTTACATTTGGTGAATAATATCACTAAAATTTTAAAAAATATATCTAAAATTTCCATCATGTAATACTGATAATATGTGCCAATCATTTATATTAACAAAACAAAAATTTAAAAAGTGCATAGTGCAGAGTGAAAACAGATATTTATGCCTGACTGTGGACTTGCAAGCATGACAACGGATAGATAAGGTATATATAGATGAGACTGCATAGCCACAGATGGTGAATGGCGATGTAATACTGTACCTCAATAAAGTGTGCGTTACTACTACATCCTTTTTTTTATCTAGCTTTATAAAAGGTTAGGTGCATGTATGGTTGCGCCTTTGTTTGGACGCACAGACTGGCTTCCTGCTGTGACGCGTTTTGTATTGGAGCGTCTGTACGTCTTATGACGCAGACTAACATTCACGGTGCGCATCGTTCATCATCGCAAGCGTACCGACAACACAAAGGCGTTGTCATGACTGCTTTACTCAGTAAACATGCACCTATGATGAAACATACATGCATGTGCCCTATTACATAACAAGCTACAAGAAAAACGAGTGTGAGGTGTGACACAGCTGTTTTGTTAAGGTACAGTATTATATCGACATTGTACAGATGTCGCTATTCAGTCTGATAAATATATATCATTCACGTATTCTATCAGTTGTCGTTCTTTCAGCACCACTTACAGGTATATATTTTGCTATTGTGACTATGCACTATTGACTTTACCAAGGTAATGCATGATTTTTGTTAGCGATAATCATGTTTACATGAAGGACCTTTATGATATGGGCTGTTAACTTTCTAATCAAATATGTATTTTTTAAAATGACACAAATATAAGTAATGTTGAAGAGGACTATTCCTACATGCATTGTTTGCACAATATTACAGGTGTACATCACGTCCCTTAATCAACATTGGATTATTATATTTACTTGTATGCTTTTATTTCAAAGGCAAGAACACTGAAGTATAACCTTCGCACTGCAGCAGTTGTCAAAGTTCAACCCACATTATGCACTTCCAACACTGCAGCATTTGAGTCATCATGATGTGAGTTGGATTTGTCTAAGCTATGGAGTGACAAGGTTGACCATCAGTATCCTATAGCATAAGTAGGCTTTTGTGTTTGCATTTGTTTTCGACATGTGCATATCTGTAATAATATGTCACAATTATTTTGTTACAGATTTGTGACAAAGACAAATCATTTTATGGTTTGAAAGTTGACGTTTCAAATGTTTACAGCTTAGAAATCAGGGTGTAGCCTCATATCTATGTGTAGCACTAGACACTTTGAGATGTCATGTTTTTTTCACCATGATTAGGTAGCTAGCAGTAATTTTTGCCGGACACACAGCAGGGGAACAGCAGGCGTTACTGAACCCCACAAACACATCAGCGATTGTTTTCATCTGTGCATCTAACACTTCTGAGCAGCAACTGGCGCTGTTGAAGCCCAGGGTCAAGGAGGGTGTAGGCAGAGGCCTAGTATGAGACGTTTGAAGTTGAAGTTGTAGTTAGCAGCAGTAATTTTTGCCAGACACACAGCAGGGGAACAGCAGGCGTTACTGAACCCCACAAACACATCAGCGATTGTTTTCATCTGTGCATCTAACACTTCTGAGCAGCAACTGGCGCTGTTGAAGCCCAGGGTCAAGGAGGGTGTAGGCACAAAATATTGAGTTATTGCCTTGTTACGTGGCCATTGCAAATGTATGTACTTCAAACAAGAATAAATGAAGTTTTACTAGGACAATAAAATGATGAATTTCAATTCCAAGAATAGAAAAATATTTATACTTGAGAGTCCTCTGTGGTTGATACCGTTTAATGGCTAACTGAAAATATGGTAACAAATTCAAAGCTTTCAAGACTACTCAGGTCTCTTCATCAGGCTAAGACTAAAAAAAAAATGAAGAATCACATATTTCTACACACAACAGGACACAGGAATAGCTAAGACAAGTGAGGGAGGGACAAGTGAGGGGAGACCGGCCAAAAAATGAGAACAAGGATGAATTATCAGCGCCACACGATAAGTCAAAAAATAATGGATTTACCTGTGGCAAAACACTTTTGTATGCCCGGTCATAGCATGATGGATATGGAATTACTGGTATTAAAATATAAATTCAAATATGAGAAAGATACAAAGGTTTCAGAATATAAGCTCATCATGACCTTTGACACTGTTAGTGATGGAATGAATAGATCACACTGATTTATGTCATTCTATATCAATTAAGGAATCTGCGTCTCTGCCCTTCCAGGGGCATGAAAACACAAAACCAGACCACAATCAGAGGGCAATAAAACTTTCTATCTTTATCTAGGAACTGTTCCAATATTTATGTTCATCCCTCTGTGATAATGACAGTTCTGCTACACGTCACTTACTTGTCTTACCTATTGCACTATTCCTGTGTCCTGTTGTGTATAGAAATATGTGATGCTTCATTTTTTGTTTTAGTCTTTGCCTGATGAAGAGACGTGAGTAGCCTCGAAAGCTTGCAATTTGTTACCATCTTTTCAGTTATCCATTCAAAGGTATCAACCACTGTGGACTCTCAAGTCTAAATATTTTTCTATCTAATGGCTAACACGGTACGAAGATACACATGTTTCCTAACTTCAAGAATAAAAATAAAGACACTGCAAATATAAACGCATATATGCACATGCCAACAAGAAATGGAACAACACACCACCCCAAAAATTGGTTACAAAATATAGTGTTGTAAATTTAACAATAAAAGTCCATTTTTGTATTTATGAATAATGCTAAGGAACGCTATGTTAAACCATAACATAGTGAAGACAATGGATTTTGTAATCGTCACTCATCATCATCATCATTGCAGTTTAGATGTGACAGTCACAGACATTTCAATTATTTAAGTTAATGAAATCGTTACTTTGTACAGCATGTATGACATGTCCAGCATGGACTCATCAATGTGAAGACAATAATGTACGATAAAAAATAACCATTTAAAAAAACATAATGCATTGTCACAATTTAAGTGTGTGCCTGCAAGTGTAGGTGAAAGAAAGGCTACGGATAGCAAAGGTATATTCTATGTCTGTATCAGACAGTGGACAGCCTCTGATGGGTAATGGCGATGTTATACTGTACGTCAATAAAGTCTGCGGCTGCAATCATGCATTTTTTCTTGGACAGTGTTGAAGAGGGTAAAAGCATGTCTGGTTGCGCAAGGCTTTATCCGTCAACACTACCTTCCTACTGTCACGCGTAGGGTAGGGTAGCGTGTGTCAATTATATGACTCTATAAAATGTGACGTTACGCAGCGTTATTGCGCCCTAGGGACGCCAAAAATACGACAGCAGTAATCATTTACTGTTCTAATACTCCACCTATGACCAACAAAAAAAGAACGTTCCCTCTTTAACAATCTACAAGACTAACAAGCATAATGGTTGACGCTGACTTTATTGAGGTACAGTATTACATCGACATTGTCCATGAGTAACTATGCACTGTGATACCTATATACCATTATTAATTTATATCTGTTGTGGTTGTTTCAACAGCACTTGCAGGTATAACTACCTATTGTCAGTATGCATGATGCACTTTCTAGATGTAATAATTTATTATTGCACATTATTACCAGGTTTAGATGCTGGCATTTCATATATGGTGTGTGAAGTTACAGTTGGCATCAGTATGTGTATTTTATAATGTCTGTAATAAATAAAACTCGTGATGATGATGATGAGGATTTTATGATTCGTACATCCATTGACTGCATTATCTTACAGGTACAGATAAAGTTCCTTAAAAAGCATTAATTGATAAGTATGAAATGTACTTTTATGCATTAATTTCAAAAAGTGAACACTATGTTTTAGTTTTTGTTACCATTTCTAATAGACATGTGCAGATATGCGCTGTGATGACAAATTATTATTTGTCCATATTTGTCATAAAAATTTATCATTCTAGGCCTGGAAAACTTCACAATTTCCTGTTTTAAGCATAACAATCAGGGTGACGGCTCTTCCCTATTTGGAGCATGTTCGACATGGGTTTTTCTGTGCATGTGTAGGGAACAGGAGACTTGTTGCCGGACACACAGCAGGGGAACAGCTGGCGTTACTGAACCCCACTAACACTATAGCTTGTGTATTGGTCTGTGGACACGACACTTCTGAGCAGCAACTGGCAGTGTTGTAGCACAGGGAGTAGAGTTCAGGTGGTAGAAAGATGAACATAACAGGAGACATGGATAACGTTGCGAACCAGTTATTTAATCTGAAAACGGACAGACAAATTCTGGCGAGATCCATGCCTTGTTCATTTTCAGAAAAGTAAGCCGGTCTACATTATCGGAGGATAGTCGCATGCGACGGTCTGTTAGTACACCACCTGCGGCACTAAAGACGCGCTCCGATAATACACTGGCAGCAGGGCAAGCCAGCACCTCCAATGCATACTGGCTAAGCTCTGGCCATGTATCCAGCTTAGAGACCCAAAACTTGAATGGGGAAGAGCCATCTGGGAGTACACTGAGAGGGAAAGACATGTAGTCTGTCACCATCTTACGGAAACGTTGCCTCCTGCTGACTGAGCCGTCTCGGATGGTGTAGACATTGGTGGCGCTGCCACAAAACTTCGCCACATTTGGAACATACTGGTCTTGCCCTGTGCAGATGCGCTGCTTGTGCTCCCTCTTGTTGCAGAGCTGTCTCCACTGCCTCGACGCACAGAGCTGCTTTGTAAAGCAGTAGCAGTGCTCTCGGTGGAATGGAGAACATTATGGATTGCACCAGTGTGTCTTGGTACTCCCGCATTTTACGCTCCCGGTTCAACGGTGTGATGAGGCTTTGTAAGTTGTCCCGGTAGCGAGGGTCTAGGAGGGTGTACACCCAATAATCAGACGTGGTGAGAATGTGGGCGATGCGGCGGTCGTTTCTCAGGCACTGCAGCATGAAATCAACCATGTGCTGCAGACTCCCAACTGGCCAAGAAACGCTGTCCCCTGCAAGAGGCGTCATCTCTGCCTGCTCTGCATCACCCCACCCTCGCTCTACATACTGACTAGAGCGTTGTGTACCTCCCTCTGGAGCGATGTCTTCCTCCTCCATTGACTCCTCCTCATCCTCCTCACAAAGTGAACACTGCCCAGCCCTTTGTGAGGAACCACGTTGCGCTGACTGTCCAGAAGGTGATGGAATTTGTGACTCCTCATCCTCCACCTCTTCCAAAACCTCATCCCTTATTGCTTGCAGTGTTTTTTGAAGCAGGCAGATAAGGGGGACAGTCAGGCTGACTAGTGCATCATCTGCACTCGCCATCCGCGTTGACTCATCAAACGCACGCAAAACGTGGCAGATGTCCTTCATAGAGGCCCACTCAGTAGTGGTGAAGTGTGAACGACGCAAATTGCGAGTTGATTGCGCCTGATGCAGCTGATACTCCATTACTGCTGGCTGCTGCTCACACAACCGCTCCAACATATGTAACGTGGAATTCCACCTGGTGGGTACGTCACATATGATGCGATGTTCAGGAAGGCGAAATCTGCGTTGCAGAGCTGCAATGCGCGATCTGGCCATGCTGGAACGTCGCAAGTGAGCGCACTCTAGGCGGACCTTGTGCAGCAGTGCATCAAGATCCGGATAGTCCCTCAAAAAACTCTGCACGACCAAGTTGAGCACATGTGCCAGACATGGTATGTGAGTGAGGTTGCCAAGGCCCAGAGCTGCCACCAGATTTCGGCCATTGTCACACACTACCAAGCCTGGCTGGAGATTCGCTGGCAAAAACCACACGTCGCTCTCCTGCTTGATGGCATTCCAGAGCTCCTGCGCTGTGTGGCTTCGATTCCCCATGTAAATTAATTTCAGGACGGCCTGTTGACGTTTGGCCACTGGCTGTGCTCATATCGGTCGCATCAGGTAAGCGTTCACGGGTCCATGTGGAGGTAGACCGTGACGGCTCCTGCAGCGATGATTCTGAGGAACTGGAGTAGGAGGAGGAGTCAATGTGGACAGACTTGATTCCTGCAATCCTTGGAGTTGGCAGAACACGTACAGCGCCACTCGCAAGATCTGTACCCGGCTCCACAACATTGACCCAATGGGCAGTGAGGGAAAGGTATCGTCCCTGGCCATGGGTACTGGTCCAAGCATCGGTGGTCAGGTGGACCTTGCTACTGACGGCGTTTAGTAGCGCATGTTTAATTTTTCCCTCGACATGCTTTTGCAGACCAGGGACGGCTTGCCTGCTGAATAAAATCGACTGGGCACATTGTATTGTGGGACTGCCAATGCCATAAAGTTACGGAAACTGTCAGTCTCCACCAGCCTGAATGACAGCATTTCAAGGGACAGGAGTTTTGCAATGCCAGCATTCAGAGCCTGTGCTCGTGGATGGTTTGCCGAGTATGGCCGTCTTTTATCCCATGCCTGTGCTACCGATGGCTGTTTTGTGGCCTGGGAGTGTGAGGATGACAGGGAACTTGCAGCTGTGGGTGGAATAACACTGGGTCTCTGGACAACAGTGACAGAGGTTCTTCCATGGCGATCCTGTGAGGAAGCCGAACCAGCTGTGTGTGAGCTGGAGGAAGAGGCTCCAACACGAGCTGAAGATGTAGGTGCTGCTGTAGGTTGGCCTACATCTCCAGTGTGTCTTTGGAACTCAACCACGTGCTTTGTCCGTACATGTTTCCACATATTTGTGGTATTGAGGTTACTGATATTTTTACCTCTTTTAACTTTTTGATTACACAGCTTGCATTTGACATAGCAAATATCATCTGCAAGTGTGTCAAAAAAGGACCACGCAGTGCAAGTCCTGGGAGCGCCCGGTTTGGCTGTTGGAAGAGAACTGCTACGAACGGTGCCAAACTGGAGGCTACAGGCAACCGAGTCTGCAGCCTACCTCTCCCTACTGTTTGGACCGTTGGGGCAATCTCTTCCTCAGAGCTGCTACCACCACCTTCCTGTTCCTCACGCCATGTTGGGTCTTGGACCTCATCATCTCCACTACCCTCTTCCAACACCTGCTGCTGTTGGGTGGTCTGGCCAGCACCTTGCTCAACAGAAAATGGCACCTGAGTCTCATCATCATCAGATGCGTTCTGCGGTGTGCTGACCATCGGCACTGGCTCACCCGCCTCTTCACATTCAGAGAACACAGCTGTTGCGCATCACTGTATACTGCTCTCTTCACATTCCAGAATGCTGCTTGGCTGGGCCCCTGTTTGCAAGCCAACAGATTCTGAGAACAGAAGCAGAGACTCAGCTGGCTCCAGTTCAGAACTCTCTGACTGCCTGGGCAATTTGGCAGGCGGTGAAGAGACAGATGGTTGTTCAACAGTGCTGTGGTCCTGAGAGGAGGTGGAAGCAATTGAAGTCGATGCATTGGCTGCCATCCAACCAACAACGGCTTCAATTTGTTCTTCCGCAGCAGGGGGGTACGCTGAGCTCCTACAAAAGTGCGCATAAAGGAACGCTCACGGGAAAACTGGTGGATGCTGTGTCACTGGGTGCGGCAGCAGCAGGCACAGAATCCCCACGTCCTCTCCCTGCTGAAACTCCACGGCCACGACCACGTGCCTTACTCCCTGCCTTCTTCATCTTGGTAGATTGATAAAGAAAGTCAGAAAAGTTATAAGGCCTAAGTGTGGTTATTCCTCAGAGACTGCAGTGAACACTGCAGACAACTGTTCAGTAGCTGTGAAAGGCCCCTTTGTGTACTTCTATAGTGTTTGCAACCAATGTATTGTATACGGATGGAAGCGCGTCACACTAATAGATTAGATTTTTTTCAAATATAATGGAGCAGCACCAATTAGTGAAGGATGAGGCAGTGACACACGCTCAGCAGACTACAACCAGCAGTGGTTGAAGAACTAACTGGAGCGTAATCTGCACTCAAAAAATGAAAAGCTCACAGACTACAGTGAACACTGAAACACAACTGTTCAGTAGCTGTGAAAGGCCCCTTTGTGTACTTCTATAGTGTTTGCAACCAATGTATTGTATACGGATGGAAGCGCGTCACACTAATAGATTAGATTTTTTTCAAATAATGGAGCAGCACCAATTAGTGAAGGGTGAGGCAGTGACACACGCTCAGCAGACTACAACCAGCAGTGGTTGAAGAACTAGCTGGAGCGTAATCTGCACTCAAAAAATGAAAAGCTCACAGACTACAGTGAACACTGAAACACAACTGTTCAGTAGCTGTGAAAGGCCCTTTGTCTACTTCTATAGTGTTTGCAACCAATGTATTGTATACAGATGGAAGCGCGTCACACTAATAGATTAGATTTTTTTCAAATATAATGGAGCAGCACCAATTAGTGAAGGATGAGGCAGTGACACACGCTCAGCAGACTACAACCAGCAGTGGTTGAAGAACTAACTGGAGCGTAATCTACACTCAAAAAATGAGAAAGCTCACAGACTACAGTGAACACTGAAACACAACTGTTCAGTAGCTGTGAAAGGCCCCTTTGTCTACTTCTATAGTGTTTGCAACTAATGTATTGTATACAGATGGAAGCGCGTCACACTAATAGATTAGATTTTTTTTAAATATAATGGAGCTGCACCAATTCCACAAAATCAAATAAAAAAAAGAGTCAGTGAGTGACACGTGCAGATGCCTACAAACAGCGGTGGATGCAGAGCAAACTGCAGCGTAACCTGCACTCTCACAGACACCTTGCACAGAGCTGTTAAAACAACACTGGCAAAAGGAAGCTTTACACAGTGGTTGGTAAACTAGCCTGCCTAAAGCACAGTAGAGTACACAAAATCGCAATGTCTAACTGTCCCTCAGAGTCAGCACAGCAGCGTTCTGTCCCTAACTGAGTTCAGGCGGCGCCTTTTATAGTGCATTCTGACATCATTTCAGCAGCCAATCACAGCCATGCCATTAGTTAAGATGACCGCAGCATTACAGGATGTGCCCACACTTCATAAGATTCCTCATTGGCTGACTAAAATCACATTGCCTCTCAAAGAATTATGGGAACTTCCGATTCCGGTATACGATATAGGAAAAATATCGGAACTAAGTATCGGAATTCCGATACAGCGAATATCGGCCGATACCCGATACTTGCGGTATCGGAATGCTCAACACTAGTAAGCACCAATCAGATCATTCATCTGTGTCTTTGATATGTGGATGTGGGTCCATGTACCCATTGGACCACCATAGGGTGCATAATTTGTGGTAGGCAGAGTTTGAAGTCTATTATTGATAGCCTTCTTTCTTCACGTGTTGCTTTTTTCGCATTTAGCTCTTCTCCTTTTGGAGCTTGGTCTTGTAACTTCTTGAGCAGATTCCAGGACGTTTCTTTGTCAGGTTTCTTGTCTTCAGTCGTCATGTAGTAGCCGTCCGGCTCTACGACCTCTCCCACTTCTCCATGTTGTCTTCCTTTGGCTGCTTCTTTGGCTGCCATGTCCGCCATGTTATTGCCTCACGCCTCTTCTGTTCTCAGTTTTCCATGCACTTTGATTTTTCAAATTGCCACCATTTTGGAAGTTGGAGTATACCCAGTAGGTCCCTGAAGGCTCCATGATGCTTCACGGTTGTCCCGTTTGCTGTGATGAAGTCCCTTGTAGCCCAGATGGGTCCAAAGTCGTGTGCTATGCCATGCGAGTACCTGTAGTCCGTGTAGATGTTTGCAGTCTTGCCTTCTGCCATCTGGCAGGCCTTCGTCAACGCTATCAATTCTGCTTCCTGGGCTGACAGGCTAGGTGACAGACTTCTGGACCACAGGATTTCTTGATTGCTGGTCACTGCACTTCCTGTGTTGAAACTTCTTCTGGAGCCATCCAAGTATCCCCCCTTGGGAGTGGGAGTAGAGTGGCCGGGCTGAGGACTGTAGGTCTGGAGACGGTGACATTATGAGACAAAGGCAATAGAGGCGCCACAAAGATGCCTGGCGGTGGGGAGATTACTGTTGGTTGAGCTTGATTGAAGATTACCAAGATGTCATGTGGAGTGAGAGTTTCCAGTGGCTGTCCAAGAGTGATGTCAGCAACCTTGTCCAGGAGGGTGTGTGCTGCAGATACTGCCATCAGGCAGGAGGGTGCTCTTCTTGCAACTGGATCCAAGTGGGCTGAGAGGCAGCCTAAAAGTCTCTGTTTTCCCCCATGAATCCGTGCCAGGACTCCAGTAGCATGACCTTCTTTCTTCCATCAGGTAGACGGAAAGACTTTTCATAGTCAGGTAGGCCTGGTATTGGCGCTGAGACTGTGGAGTTCTTCCAATCTCCTGAATGGGTTGAGGGCTGTGTCTGATAGAAGGAGCGGGGTTGTGTTGATGCAAGCGCACAGAGGCTGCATTAGGACTGAGGCATCAGGGATCCAGGTTCTGCAATATGACACTAGACCAGGGAAGGCATGCAGCATTCTTGGAGTTGTTGGGGGAGCCTTCTTCTCCACAGTGGTCTTCCAGTCTTTTGACATGTGTTTCGTCTGGTGGGCAATACAGTGTCCCAGGGATGTAACTTGCTTCTGGCATCACTGGACTTTGTTCTTCCAGACCTTGCGTTGCTGTTCTTCCAGGTAGAGTAGGAGAGACAAGGAATAGACTGTGCAGGTGTCGATGTCAACCACACAAAATAGAAAGTCATCCACGTGTTGTAGAAGAGTGACTCTTGCATATTCTGCAATCCAGTTGACGAGGATGGAGGACATTGTCTTGGTGAGACTTGAAGGGCTTGTTTTTGAGCACCTTGAGGCAACATTGTCCATATGCACTGCACTGGTGCGTGAAAGCAGGCCTCCGGGTGGAGGGGAAACACTGAAGAAGGTGCTGGCCAGGTTGATCACTGTGAATACCGTTGCGGTGACTGGGACTCTTGAGAGCAGAGTGTGATGGTTCAGCCTGTTGGGGTTTCAAATACCGTAGCCTCTTTCGCGGCCTCCATGCCTTGCACCATTCTGAACTCAGTGGGGTTTACAGTCTTTTTCTTCACTGTGGAAAGCTGGGATTGATTCCGATGGGCGAGACAGCCCAGTTTGGCCTTGTCCTTCAGTATGCGGCAGGGACTCCCATCTGCTGGTGCAGAGCTGGCGGGAAAACAAGCCGTCTACTAGATCACATCATGAGAGATGACGACCAGCTGCTTTCTTGTTCTCCACCAAGACAGTCACTGTGTTAGCACCTGCTCTGGTCACAGGGGGTCTTCTGTTGGACGTCTCCTTAAACGGCTGCTTTCCTCTCAGCACGGCCATCAGTAGTTTCTTTTTCTCCAGCTCGTCTCAGGTCAGTATTTGTGCACAAGTTTGAAGAGCTGAGTGGCCTTTGCCGGTCTAGGGCCTGGGTGAACTGGTTGATTGCAGGGGCACCTCTGGTGCTTGCAAAAGATGAACCTCTGGCGTTGGAGCTGGATGAGGTGTTGCCATTCCATGAAGCGAGTAGGGTCCTTCTTGAGTTGATATCCTGGCCAATGTCAAAGTTCTCAGGCCATCTTCTTAGGCGAGTTCACTTAGACCTTCATTGGTCAGAGACATCTTGACTCTGGGTGATGGAGTGGCTTTTCTGGTACTTGTCCAGCACCTCCTGTGATAGGTCTGCAGTGTGGTTTGTTTGAGGTTCCTGTTTCTTCTTGGGTCAGGGGTGAAGAAAGTGTCATGGTCCCATCTTCCTGGAACACTCTGGTCGCTTTCAGCTTCTGCAGTAGGTCCACTTTTCCAAATGTCAGGTTCGAGAAGGTCTCACTTCTGAAGTGATTCTTTCTTGGCACAGATTTCCCCAATAACTTATGTTGCTCTGGACATTTGAGACCCTGGATTGTCTGTCTTAGAGAGCCTTGGGTTTTTTAAGCTCACTTGAGGTCAGACAGTCTTGGTTTGAGTGTGATGCAAGGAGTGTTTCTGCGTCTATATGTCTAATCTGTGTAAGAATAGCTTCTGGTACAGGGTTGGACTATTCAGGTTCAGGGATTCTGCTGAATTGCCTCTAATTGATGGTAGGGATGTGCCCCAGTAGGTCATAGATCCGTCCTTTTTCCTGGAACTACGTCCTCAGATACCGAGTTCAAGACGGTTTTTTGCATGCTGATGTTCCTAACTAAGATAGAGAAATGTACTGACACGTCCATTATTACACGACACAAACTGGGACATGATGGAGTGTTCTGGCTGAGTCCACACGCTCAGGGGCTTCATAATCTGGAAATATCTGACTTGACCATCAATTCCCATGCAGGAAGCAGAAATTCTGATAGATAGGTGAGGTTGCGGAGTTCCACAAGAAAAGATCTGACTATGCCATCCACTCTCAGGATATTGGTCCACTGTGGGGTTCCCTGTGGACTTGGTGTGCTCTTGTCCTATGGATGAAGTTCTTCTTGCTCTCTTTGTTTTCTCCTTGGCTTGCTTCTCTAGACAAAGTGGTGGGTCGTAGGGGTTCTCTGCAGCGGTTCCGTAATGGCCAAGCTTGCCACAGTTGTAACACTTGACATTTCTTCTGTCTTTAAAACGTGGTTGGCCATCTGGGTCTGAGACCACCATCAGGGGAGCTGTTTTGCGCACTCCTGGCTGGGATTCTATCCCTTTTGCGACTGTGAGCAGGGTGTCCATTGCTATTGACCTGTACTCAGGCCTAGCTACTATCAGTGGCTTTCTGATTGGTTCTCTCAGTCCATGCACAAAGGCCTGTGCCAACATCTGTCTGTGTATCTGATCATGAATAGTGAAGCCCAAATCTTGAAACACTTGCATTACTCTGTCATGGAACTTCTCCACAGACTCTGTCTTGTCTTGACTCGTGACATGTAGGCTGAGAGTTTGTCCTGTCAGTCTGCTTTTGGCCCATTCTCTGAGTTGCTCAATTAGCTTTGGTCCTGTCTCCCAGGCATAGCATCTAACGCTGTTGGAAGCTTGAAGTGTTCTTCATAATTGGCCAGAATGCATCACCTGCTTTTATTTCCATTACGGTCCAGAGATCAGTCCAGGCTGCTGCATAGGTTTGCTGGATCTGCTGCATTTTTTGGCAAAATGGCATGGGGTGTATTTCCCCGGGTCTGGCAGCATACTGATCACCTGGCTTGGGATGAAGGGACTCATAGATGGTGCCTCTACCTGTCCCTGCTCTATTGGTGCTTGTGTGTTTTCTTCCCTAGTATTGGGCAGCATGTGTGACGTTGCATCTTCATCTTCATCAGATAAGAAGTGACATGGTGTACTTGGTGTATACACTGGGTGAGATTTGGGCTTTAAAGTTGTCTTGCTGCATGGGGATTTCCCACTTCCTTGCTAGGCTGCGGTGGATCAGTGTCATGGTTCCATGCTGGCAGCCCTGCTCGGCACTGAGGTTTCTCATTTGTCTCTGTAGCTATACCACCCCCCTGTGAAGCCCTAGCTGTGGATGTTCTGGCTTGTGTCTTGTGGGAGCCTGACATGTTGTAGCGATGAGTTTGTGGAGACTGTGGAGGGATGGAGCGTGACGAGAAGAGAAGGAGGTGTGGAGAGGGGAGAGGATGGAGGGGAGGGTGAAGAAGAGGTGGAGTGTGCCTGAGAGGAGGAGGAAGGAGAAGAGCAAGCATGAGCAGTTGGGTGTGGTGTGGGAGGAGAAAGGGTAGGAAAAGGAAAGAGGGGAGGGAGAGAAGAGTGAAAGGGGGAAAAGAGAGAAAGATGGAGGAGAGAGAGAGGAGAAAGATGGAGGGGGAGAAGTAGAAGAAGATGAAGAAGATTTGAGAGTTGGAGAGGAAGAGATAGAAGAAGAGGAAGATGAAGAAAATGGATGTGTCAGAGATGTGAGGGAGGGGAAAGAAGGAATGAGAGGGATGGCAGCGAGGAAAGAGGAGAAAAGTCTGATGAAGAAGGAAAAGGGACTGAGAGAAGAAAAAGGAGAGGGTGTCCCCCTGTGACTCTTGAGAGGGGATGGTTGAAACAAAAATGCCTTCTAGCTGTGGAGAGAGGCGGGGAGCGTTTTTCCCTGTACAAGGCTCCTTACTCAATGAGAGCAGCCTACACCTGTCCCGTGTCTCCACATGATGGACATGTGATGTGTGTGACTCTGAATTCTGCTCTTGTGACATGTCAGTGATCTTTTTTCTCACAGACGATTTAACACCTTTTCAAACTTATTCACATAAAAAAATCACTTCCTGGTCCGTTCAAATTAACTTGCTGTACCTTTTACACGATGCACCACTGCTCTTTTATAGCAGATGGTAATCTATTAACAAACTTTCCCGTTACCTTTCAAATAACAAAAAACAAGAAAAAACATTTCATTATGCAGCATAAAGGCTGCCTGTCTATTTG
The DNA here is from genome assembly GCA_033576555.1 of Oophaga sylvatica. Taxonomy (NCBI): domain Eukaryota; kingdom Metazoa; phylum Chordata; class Amphibia; order Anura; family Dendrobatidae; genus Oophaga; species Oophaga sylvatica. Next base: position 134,511,064 of record JARQOD010000001.1, on the reverse strand, counting down.
CTTCTCACGTACTCTGACCTTCTATTCACATGCCTAGCCCTTCGTTAACTTGCGTACTGTGTCTATTCCAAAAACCTATTCAACAAAGGTGATTTAAAAATCTGAAAACTGCTGCACTCTGGTTCTGTTTGTCCTTGCCGAATGCCCGACGGGAGGGGCTAGTCAGACCGCTGCGCAGTTTGTGTCTGCTCTCTCCCTCAGCCTGTAATTTTCCCTATCTATGGAGTGACCTTGGTCTAGAGCAGGCTTGTAGAAAAAAAAAAAAAAAATTATTATTCCTCAGAATAGCAAAAAATGAATATAGTTCAGTCTGAATGCCTGAGAATTTTCACGTTAAAACCTGTAGCCAAAAAAAAACTAGCTTAAAAAAAGATCAAAACCAGAAAACAGATGTAACAACGTGATTAGCAGAGGAGGGGGGTCAAAGGGGTTTTCTCGCTGCTACAGCCAGCAGTGAATGAGATACTGACAGAGCGCACGGAGATGAATTTAAAGCGACAGTACCTGATACAGACAGTTGACACGTACAATGAGACAGACACCCGGGAGAATACGAATCCCTCTTTTGATGATCTGTGACCCATACAAGCTGCTCTGGTAACTGATAACTCACCAATTGCACTGAGCACGGTGAGGCTCGAGGTCTATCGCTCTCTGTACCGTACGCCCTGGCCGGTGCGCCGGTCACAGTAATCTGCAATAGCCTTAATCAAAATTCTCACTATCCACGTCTGATTTGACTGGGATGGCCTCCCGGTGCGTGGACAATTATTGTGAGAACTTTTCCAGCAATTTGTCTTTTGCTATCCAGCCCCCAGAAATCAGCAAGCAAAAACACAGTCACCGTTCCAACTTTCTCCCGGTTCACATAAAACATGAAACATATACAGCACAGCAGCAAACAACTTGGCTTATATCCCAGGGCTTTTGGATAAGGGTATGGACTTTTTACACAACCTGGGAATGCGGTGATGACCACGTCCGACCGGCTGGAAGTGTAGGCTAGGACTAGGCACAGGGAACATTCAGGTAAGGTGACAGAGTTTTCTTACCTTACTTATGGAGCTGCAGTCTCCGTCCCGTGTGCCAAGGCCAGGCCAACACCCCCGTCTCTCCGGTCGGCCGGGTCCTCGTGCGTTTCGTCCAATGCCCCGCGTGCAGGCGCCAACTGTTATGGAAATTTAATTAGGATAAAAATATCCTTCCGTGTTTGCTGCTTGCTTCTCCAAATCTCTATTTTAATGTCTTCTTGAGCGCTCAGAACTAGGGTTGAGCATTCCGATACTGCAAATATCGGGTATCGGCCGATATTGGCTGTATCGGAATTCCGATTCCGAGTTCCGATATTTTCGTCATATCGGATACCGGAATCGGAATTGTCACTGTCACTGTCAGTGTCCGTCGGTGGGGTCTGTCAGGAGTCAGCGGCACTTACCCGGCAGAAGATCTCCGGCGGTCACGTCCTGGACTGCTTCATGGCTGCCATCCTCTTCTCCCCAGCGGTCACATGCAGTTTCTCGCGATAACTGCAGTGACTGCTGGGTAATCCCGGCCGTAAAGCAGTCAGTCCGATGACGTCACCGCCGGGGAAGCAGGTAATCAGCTGTGCTGCGTTGCAATTACAGGCTCTGCCTGTCATTGCGATGTAGCAGAGCTGGATCGTCGTGGGACTGTCGTTATGGACTGCGTCGGACAGGTGGTATACTGTTGGTTTGTTTTTTTCTTTTTTTACAGGAGATCGATGGCGTCGCAGGAATGAGAGTATAATAAAATTAATGAAAACTGTGTTGTCTCTTTTATTTCATTAAAAGACTTCTTTCTTGCTGTGTCTTTTTTTTAAACATTTAAAAACTTTGGGATTAATAATGGATCGGTGTCTTATTGACGCCTATCCATTATTAACCGGGTTTATTGTCACCGTGCAATCAACGGTGACATTAACCCCTTATTACCCCGCTTGCCACCGCTACAGGGCAAGTGGGAAGAGCCGGGTAAAGTGCCACAATTGGCACATCTTTTGATGGGCCAAATGTGGGGCTGCTGTAGCCTGGTATTATCAGGCTGTTGAGGGCCAAAATCCATGGGCCTTGACAGTCTTTTAATACCAGGCCGCAGCAGTCTGCATTTTACTTGGCTGGTTAACAAAAATAGGGGGGATCCCCACGCCGTTTTTTTTTCGAGGGGATCCCCTATTTTTGTTAACCAGCCAAGCTAAGCAGACTGCTGTGGCCTGGTATTATCAGGCTGGCAAGGTCCATGGATATTGGATCCTTACCAGCCTGAAAAACCAGGCCTCAGCGGTCTGCTTCATCTGGCTGGTTAACAAAAATAGGGGGGACCCCACGCCAATTTTTTTCGAGGGGATCCCCTATTTTTGTTAATCAGCCAAGATATGCAGACTGCTGTGGCCTGGTATTATCAGGCTGGCAAGGTCCATGGATCTTGGCTCCTTAACAGCCTGAAAATCCAGGCCTCAGCGGTCTGCTTCATCTGGCTGGTTAACAAAAATAGGGGGGACCCCACGCCAATTTTTTCGAGGGGATCCCCTATTTTTGTTAATCAGCCAAGATATGCAGACTGCTGTGGCCTGGTATTATCAGGCTGGCAAGGTCCATGGATCTTGGCTCCTTAACAGCCTGAAAATCCAGGCCTCAGCGGTCTGCTTCATCTGGCTGGTTAACAAAAATAGGGGGGACCCCACGCCAATTTTTTTCGAGGGGATCCCCTATTTTTGTTAATCAGCCAAGATATGCAGACTGCTGTGGCCTGGTATTATCAGGCTGGCAAGGTCCATGGATCTTGGCTCCTTAACAGCCTGAAAATCCAGGCCTCAGCGGTCTGCTTCATCTGGCTGGTTAACAAAAATAGGGGGGACCCCACGCCATTTTTTTTTCGAAGGGAACCCCTATTTTTGTTAATCAGTTCCCTCTGACGTCACTGATTGTGTCCCTGGCTGACCTGAAGTGAAAGTGGAAAGCAATCAAGCTTTCCACTTAAGGGCCCGTCTCACATAGCGATATCGCTACCGAGATCGCTGCTGAGTCACTAGTTTTGTGACGCAGCAGCGAGCTCACCAGCGATATCACTGTGTGTGACATTCAGCGACGATCAGCCCCCCTGCCGGGTATCGCTGATCGTCGCTGAAATGTCAGGACCTTTTTTTGATCACTGGTTTCCCCGCTGACAGGCACGCATCGCTGCGTGTGACAGGCGGGAGACCAGCGATCCGCTGGTAACCAAGGTACACAGCGGGTTTCCAGGCGCGGGGCTGTGCCTAGAAACCCGCTGTGTACCTTGGATACCAGCGCCCTGATGCAGGGAGCTGGTATCCAAGGTACACAGCGGGTTTCCAAGCGCTGCGCGGTGCCTGGAAACCCGCTGTGTACCTTGGTTACCAGCGGATCGCTGGTCTCCCGCCTGTCACACGCAGCGATGCGTGCCTGTCAGAGGGAAACCAGCGATCAAAAAAAGGTCCTGACATTTCTGCGACGATCAGCGATACCCAGCAGGGGGGCTGATCGTCGCTGAATGTCACACACAGCGATATCGCTGGTGAGCTCGCTGCTGCGTCACAAAACTAGTGACTCAGCAGCGATCTCGGTAGCGATATCGCTATGTGAGACGGGCCCTTAAGCGATGTTACCCGCAGTGTCGCTGTCCCAGATCGCTGCCTGAGCTGCCTGTTTGGCAGCTCAGCAGCGATCATGTAGCGATACACCAGCGATCCTGACAAGTGCATATCGTTGTCGGGATCGCTGGTGTATCGTTATGTGACACCCAGCCTTTACTCTCCTGTCAGCCAGGAGAGGAACTCATTCATTTGGGGGTTTACTGTGAGGATGCAGCATTAGCTGCGGTCCCTGCAGTAAACATTAACCCTTTCTGAAGGATTACACCGTGGGACCTGACTGTGCATGGGATAGGTAAGAATAATTTTGCTTTTTTATTTATTTTTATTACAGGAAATGGTTTTTGCAGTAAAATAAAAGATGGTCAAAAACATGTGTCTTTATTTCATTAAAATGATTTTTAATTAAAGTGTGTGTTTTATTTTTATTTCATGCAATAGGATTAATAATTGATAGTTGTCTAATTGACAGCTCTCAATTATTAACCTGGCTTAAGGTCACCTTTCAATAGCAAGGTGGCTTTAACCCCATATTAACCCATTCGCCATCGCTACAGGGCAATGGGAATAGACGGGCAAAGTGCCAGAAAGGGCGAATCTAATTATAGATTTGTCTTTCCTGGGGTGTCTGGGGCAGATGTTAGTAGCCGGGGGGGGGCCAAAAATAATGGTCCCTCTCTGGGCTATTATTATCTGCCCCCACTCACTGGCTTTGTTTGTCTGGTTGCGAAAATAGGGCGGGATCCCACGCATTTTTTTTCAGCAATTTTACACCTCATATATATATATATACATGTCATTGAATTTGTGACACATATATATATATATATTTATATTTGTAGTTCATACACTTCTACATAGTATAATAGCCGCTAATTCAATTGCTGGTTTTTGTGAAAATGCAGAACCCGACATGAAATGACACTTGGTGTACATAGGGTTAACCATGTCCTTTGCTATCTGATTTGCACAAACAATTACATCAGTCTATGTGTGCAAAATTTCACACCTGTAGGGGTTAATTAAAGGTGTAAATTCGTAGCAAAAAAGTCCTTTTTTTTTACAACGAATTTACACCTTTAATTAACCCCTACAGGTGTGAAATTTTGCACACATAGACTGATTTAATTGTTTGTGCAAATTAGATAGCAAAGGACATGAAAAACATGGTTAACCCTATGTACACCAAGTGTCATTTCATGTCGGGTGACCCGACATGAAATGACACTTGGTGTACATAGGGTTAACCATGTCTTTTCATGTCCTTTGCTATCTAATTTGCACAAACAATTAAATCAGTCAATGTGTGCAAAATTTCACACCTGTAGGGGTTAATTAAAGGTGTAAATTCGTAGCAAAAAGGTCCGTTTTTTTTACAACGAATTTACACCTTTAATTAACCCCTACAGGTGTGAAATTTTGCACACATAGACTGATTTAATTGTTTGTGCAAATCAGATAGCAAACGACATGAAAAGACATGGTTAACCCTATGTACACCAAGTGTCATTTCATGTCGGGTGCTTCTGTCTTTTCACAGAAGCCGGCTTTACCCGGCAATTGAATCAGAGGATATTTTACTATGTAGAAGTGTATAAACTATACATATATGTATGTATATATGTCACAATGACATGTATATATATATATATATATGTATTCTATGTGTGTATATTTAGTGTTTACAAGGAAAGAATGGGGTTTTTTTAGTTACGATATTTTGTTCCCATAGACTTACATGGGACTTCCGGTATCGGTATCGGGTATCGCCGATATTTTAATGGTATCGGCGATACCATTCCGATTCCGATACTTTTGGATATCGGAAAGTATCGCTCAACTCTACTCAGAACGAAATGAAAACTGTCCACAACGGAAGTGTAAGTATAACAGTTCGTCAAAGACATACATTTATTATACATTCAAGGTTTTATACGTTTACAAAAAGGGGCTGGTTAGTCAATTAACATACAATTAAAAGTTGCTAGTAGAGTTGAGCGATACTTTCCGATATCCTAAAGTATCGGAATCGGAATGGTATCGCCGATATCACTAAAATATCGGCGATACCCGATACCGATACCGGAAGTCCCATGTAAGTCTATGGGAACAAAATATCGCAACTAAAAAAAACCCATTCTTTCCTTGTAAACACTAAATATACACACATAGAATACATATATATATATATATACATGTCATTGTGACATATATATATACATATATGTATAGTTTATACACTTCTACATAGTAAAATATCCTCTCATTCAATTGCCGGGTAAAGCCGGCTTCAGTGAAAAGACAGAAGCACCCGACATGAAATGACACTTGGTGTACATAGGGTTAACCATGTCTTTTCATGTCGTTTGCTATCTGATTTGCACAAACAATTAAATCAGACTATGTGTGCAAAATTTCACACCTGTAGGGTTAATTAAAGGTGTAAATTCGTTGTAAAAAAAACAGACTTTTTTTGCTACGAATTTACACCTTTAATTAACCCCTACAGGTGTGAAATTTTGCACACATAGTCTGATTTAATTGTTTGTGCAAATTAGGCTGGAGTCACACACAACCACAAAAAATCGGTCCGTTTTAGACGGTCGACAATCGGATCAAAATAAAAACATCACACATCCTTCTGGCATCCGATTTTCCTTCAAAGATGCGATTTAATCGCATGTGTGTGTACCTTGTAACATCCGATTTTCATCCGACTTGCGAGATTTTCTCGCAGGCTTGCAAAACTGACATATAATGGATCCAAAAGAATAGTATTTAAATGCCAAAAGAAAGAATAGATATATACACATAGAGCACATATATATATATATATATATATATATATATATGTATACATGTCATTGTGACATATATATATATACATATATTTATAGTTCTTACACTTCTACATACTGTTATAGCCGCTAATTCAATTGCCGGCTTCAGTGAAATCACAGAAGCCGACATGAAATGATACATTGTTTCCACACATTTAACCATGTAATTTCATGTATTTTTATATATGTTTGAAACATACAATTACATGAGTATATGTGTGCTAAATTTCAGACATGTAGGGGTTAATTAAAGGTGTAAATTCGTTAAAAAAAAATGCGTGGGCTCCCGCTGTATTTTCTCCACCAGACAGACAAAGCAAGCGAGTGGGGGCAGATAATAATAGCCTAGGGAGGGTACATTTTTTTTGTGCCCCCCCTGGCTACTAACATCTGCCCCCAGACACCCCAGAAAGGGCAAATCTATAATTAGATTCGCCCTTTCTGGCACTTTGCCCGTCTATTCCCATTGCCCTGTAGCGGTGGCGAATGGGTTAAAAAGGGGTTAAAATGACCTTGCAATTGAAAGGTCACTTTAAGCCAGGTTAATAATTGATAGCTGTCAATTAGGCAACTATCAATTATTAATCCTATTGTATGAAAGAAAAATCAAACACACACACTTTAATAAAAAATAAGTTTAATTAAATAATCACACAGTTTTTGACCATATTTTATTTTCCTGCTAAAACCATTTCCTGTAATAAAAATAAAATAAAAAAGCAAAATTATACTTACCAATCCGATGTACAGTCAGGTCCCACGGTGTAATCCATCAGAAAGGGTTAACAGGTTAAAGGTCGCAGAGAGCTAATAATGCTGTCTCAGACCTGTATTCCCCTGAATGAATAAGTTCCTCTCCCAGCGAAAGTAGAGGAATAGATTCATGAATGGAGCTTAATTGATTTCTTGCCAATTTAACTGTAGTGACCTGACCTAAGGTGAAAGTGGACACAATCAATTAAGCTTCATTCATGAAACACATCCTCTCCTGTCGCCAGGAGAGGAACTTATTCATTCATGAGCTTTGAGCTGAGCATGCAGGATTACTTGCACTGCTTGGCTCAAAGCTAGTTAACCCTTTGTGAAGGATTACAGCGTGGGACGTGACAGATCGGCGGAATAGGTAAGAATAATGTTGTTTTATTTCTTTTTCTTTATTTTAGGAGATCAATGGCTTCGCACGGATTTAGTGTAAAATAAAATATGGTCAAAAAAATGTGTTTTTATTTCATTAAAATTATTTATTCTTAAAGTGTGTGTGTTTTTTTATTTACTTCAATAGGATTAATAATTGATAGTTGTCTAATTGACAGCTATCAATCATTAACCTGCCTTAAGGTCACCTTTCAATTGCAAGGTGACAGTAAGGTGAGATTAACCCATTCGCCACCGCTACAGGGCAATGGGAATAGACGGGCAAAGTGCCAGAAAGGGCGAATCTAATTATAGATTTGCCCTTTCTGGGGTGTCTGGGGGCAGATGTTAGTAGCCAGGGGGGGCACAAAAAAATGCACCCTCCCTGGGCTATTATTATCTGCCCCCACTCGCTTTGCTTTGTCTGTCTGGTGGAGAAAATACAGCGGGAGCCCACGCATTTTTTTTCAACGAAATTACACCTTTAATTAACCCCTACATGTCTGAAATTTTGCACAAATACACTCATGTAATTGTATGTTTTAAACATATATAAAAATACATGAAATTACATGGTTAAATGTGTGGAAACAATGTATCATTTCATGTCGGCTTCTGTGATTTCACAAAACCCGGCAATTGAATTAGCGGCTATTACAGTATGTAGAAGTCTAGGAACTATAAATATATGTATATGTACATGTCACAATGACATGTATATATATATGTATGTGTTCTATGTGTATATATCTATTCTTTCTAGTCTTTATTAAAGCTGTCAGTGTGATTTTACAGTATAGGCGGGGATGAATTGCCGGCTTTTCTAAAGGACACCGATGCGATTTCATCGCAAGTCACACAGTGTGGTCCGTTTGTAATCAGATTTTTCATCGCTCCCATAGACTTGCATTGGCGATTGTCGACCGACAATCGGTGACAATCGCAGCATGCTGCGATTGTACACGGACGTTTAAAACGGACCACAAAAAATCTGATACTGGGAGCTGCTCCATAGATTAACATAGGTCCTACTGCAATGCGATATTTCATCGCATTGCAGTCGTCCGATTTTGTCGCCAGTGTGACTCCGGCCTTAGATAGCAAAGGACATGAAAAGACATGGTTAACCCTATGTACACCAAGTGTCATTTCATGTCACCCGACATGAAATGACACTTGGTGTACATAGGGTTAACCATGTCTTTTCATGTCCTTTGCTATCTAATTTGCACAAACAATTAAATCAGACTATGTGTGCAAAATTTCACACCTGTAGGGGTTAATTAAAGGTGTAAATTCGTTGTAAAAAAAACGGACTTTTTTGCTACGAATTTACACCTTTAATTAACCCCTACAGGTGTGAAATTTTGCACACATAGTCTGATTTAATTGTTTGTGCAAATTAGATAGCAAAGGACATGAAAAGACATGGTTAACCCTATGTACACCAAGTGTCATTTCATGTCGGGTTCTGCATTTTCACAAAAGCCGGCAATTGAATTAGCGGCTATTATACTATGTAGAAGTGTATGAACTACAAATATAAATATATATGTATATGTGTCACAAATTCAATGACATGTATATATATATATATGAGGTGTAAAATTGCTGAAAAAAAATGCGTGGGCTCCCGCCCTATTTTCGCAACCAGACAGACAAAGCCAGTGAGTGGGGGCAGATAATAATAGCCCAGAGAGGGACCATTATTTTGCCCCCCCCGGCTACTAACATCTGCCCCCAAACACCCCAGGAAAGACAAATCTATAATTAGATTCGCCCTTTCTGGCACTTTGCCCGTCTATTCCCATTGCCCTGTAGCGGTGGCGAATGGGTTAATATGGGGTTAAAGCCACCTTGCTATTGAAAGGTGACCTTAAGCCAGGTTAATAATTGAGAGCTGTCAATTAGACAACTATCAATTATTAATCCTATTGCATGAAATAAAAATAAAAACACACACACTTTAATTAAAAATCATTTTAATGAAATAAAGACACATGTTTTTGACCATCTTTTATTTTACTGCAAAAACCATTTCCTGTAATAAAAATAAAATAAAAAAGCAAAATTATTCTTACCTATCCCATGCACAGTCAGGTCCCACGGTGTAATCCTTCAGAAAGGGTTAATGTTTACTGCAGGGACCGCAGCTAATGCTGCAGCCTCACAGTAAACCCCAAATGAATGAGTTCCTCTCCTGCCTGACAGGAGAGTAAAGGCTGGGTGTCACATAACGATACACCAGCGATCCCGACAACGATATGCACTTGTCAGGATCGCTGGTGTATCGCTACATGATCGCTGCTGAGCTGCCAAACAGGCAGCTCAGGCAGCGATCTGGGACAGCGACACTGCGGGTAACATCGCTTAAGGGCCCGTCTCACATAGCGATATCGCTACCGAGATCGCTGCTGAGTCACTAGTTTTGTGACGCAGCAGCGAGCTCACCAGCGATATCGCTGTGTGTGACATTCAGCGACGATCAGCCCCCTGCCGGGTATCGCTGATCGTCGCAGAAATGTCAGGACCTTTTTTTTGATCGCTGGTTTCCCTCTGACAGGCACGCATCGCTGCGTGTGACAGGCGGGAGACCAGCGATCCGCTGGTAACCAAGGTACACAGCGGGTTTCCAGGCACCGCGCAGCGCTTGGAAACCCGCTGTGTACCTTGGATACCAGCTCCCTGCATCAGGGCGCTGGTATCCAAGGTACACAGCGGGTTTCTAGGCACAGCCCCGCGCCTGGAAACCCGCTGTGTACCTTGGTTACCAGCGGATCGCTGGTCTCCCGCCTGTCACACGCAGCGATGTGTGCCTGTCAGCGGGAAACCAGCGATCAAAGGTCCTGACATTTCAGCGACGATCAGCGATACCCGGCAGGGGGCTGATCGTCGCTGAATGTCACACACAGCGATATCGCTGGTGAGCTTGCTGCTGCGTCACAAAACTAGTGACTCAGCAGCGATCTCGGTAGCGATATCGCTATGTGAGACGGGCCCTTAAGTGGAAAGCTTAATTGATTGCTTTCCACTTTCACTTCAGGTCAGCCAGGGACACAATCAGTGACGTCAGAGGGAACTGATTAACAAAAATAGGGGTTCCCTTCGAAAAAAAAATGGCGTGGGGTCCCCCCTATTTTTGTTAACCAGCCAGATGAAGCAGACCGCTGAGGCCTGGATTTTCAGGCTGTTAAGGAGCCAAGATCCATGGACCTTGCCAGCCTGATAATACCAGGCCACAGCAGTCTGCTTAGCTTGGCTGGTTAACAAAAATAGGGGATCCCCTCGAAAAAAAAACGGCGTGGGGTCCCCCTATTTTTGTTAACCAGCCAAGTAAAATGCAGACTGCTGCGGCCTGGTATTAAAAGACTGTCAAGGCCCATGGATTTGGCCCTCAACAGCCTGATAATACCAGGCTACAGCAGCCCCACATTTGGCGCATCAAAAGATGTGCCAATTGTGGCACTTTACCCGGCTCTTCCCACTTGCCCTGTAGCGGTGGCAAGCGGGGTAATAAGGGGTTATTGTCACCGTTGATTGCACGGTGACAATAAGCCCGGTTAATAATGGATAGGCGTCAATAAGACACCGATCCATTATTAATCCCAAAGTTATTAAATGTATAAAAAAAAGACACAGCAAGAAAAAAGTCTTTTAATGAAATAAAAGAGACAACACAGTTTTCATTTCTTTTATTACTCTCTCATTCCTGCGACGCCATCGATCTCCTGTAAAAAAAGAAAAAAACAAACCAACAGTATACCACCTGTCCGACGCAGTCCATAACGATAGTCCCACGACGATCCAGCTCTGCTACATCGCAATGACAGGCAGAGCCTGTCATTGCAACGCAGCACAGCTGATTACCTGCTTCCCCGGCGGTGACGTCATCGGACTGACTGCTTTACGGCCGCGATTACCCAGCAGTCACTGCAGTTATCGCGAGAAACTGCATGTGACCGCCGGGAAAGAAGATGGCGGCCATGAAGCAGTGCAGGACGTGACCGCCGGAGATCTTCTGCCGGGTAAGTGCCGCTGACTCCTGACAGACCCGACCGACGGACACTGACAGTGACAGTGACAATCCCGATTCCGGTATCCGATAAGACGAAAATATCGGAACTCGGAATCGGAATTCCGATACAGCTAATATCGGCCGATACCCGATATTTGCAGTATCGGAATGCTCAACACTAGTTGCTAGACTATTGGCTGTTCTAGTGTAAGTATGATAATTATGATAATCATGATTAAAAGAGCTGAAGTTGCAGAATTATTGTTTTATATTCTTGTGACCTAGTTGTCTTGCATGACTGTAAGGTAAACAACAGATAGCTAATAAGACTTTATGTACTTCATGTACTTGTTCCTTATGAAGGCCTTATGTAGGCCTTATGAAGGCCAATTTCTTTAAAACGACTGATTATAGCTGGCCTAGAAATATGTGAGCACAGGGTTTTTTAGCAAGTGAGATCTATCTAACTGTGAACTGTGAATATACTTTGAATATATGGAATACATATATATTTCCATGACACCAGGAAGAAAGGAAACCACAAAATTAAAACGTGTGAAAAACAAGGCCCACCTGGCCTGCCTAGGATTAAGTCGCTTGGCTGATTCCAGATAAACCAGATTCTTATGGTCCGTGAGAACCACCACCTGATGTTTGGCTCCCTCCAGCCAATGTCTCCACTCTTCAAAAGCCCACTTCATGGCCAATAACTCCCGATTACCCACGTCATAATTATGTTCAGTTCGAGAAAATTTTTGAGAGAAAAAGGCACAAGCGTTACTTTTAGAGGTCTCTGGATCTCTTTGGGACAAAATGGCACCTGCCCCAATTTCAGAGGCATCAACCTCCACCTGAAATGGCAGAGAAACATCAGGCTGCCGTAGAACAGGAGCAGAAGTGAATCTCTGCTTAAGTTTCTGAAACGCAGAGACTGCCTCAGGAGGCCAATTCACCGCATCAGAACCCTTTTTGGTCAAATCAGTCAATGGTTTAACAATAACAGAGAAATTACCAATAAATTTACGATAAAAATTGGCAAAACCCAAAAATCTCTGAAGAGCCTTTAATGAAGTAGGTTGGACCGAATCACAGATGGCCTGAACCTTGACCGGGTCCATTTCAATAACAGATGGGGACAAAATGAATCCCAGAAATGAGATCCTCTGTACTCCAAAAAGACACTTTGATCCCTTCACATACAGAGCATTCTCTCTTAAAATCTGGAACACAGTCCGAACATGTTTCACATGAGAGTCCCAGTCATTGGAAAAAAATCAAGATATCATCCAAATAAACAATCAGAAAGTTATCCACAAAATCCCTGAAAATGTCATTCATGAAGGACTGGAAGACGGAAGGAGCATTAGTGAGCCCAAAGGGCATCACTAGGTACTCAAAATGCCCCTCTGGGGTATTAAACGCCGTCTTCCATTCATCCCCAGTGCTTAATGCGAATAAGGTTATACGCCCCCCTGAGGTCAAGCTTGGTAAACCAACTAGCACTTTTCACCCTGGAAAACAGGTCAGAAATCAAGGGTAACGGATATTGATATTTCACAGTGATATTTTTCAAGAGACGATAATCAATACACGGCCTTAATGAACCATCCTTTTTGGCCACAAAGAAAAAACCGGCACCCAAGGTTGAAGAGGATGGTCTGATATGACCCTTCTCCAATGACTCCTTGATATAAGACCGCATAGCATCATGTTCAGGTACAGACAAGTTAAAAAGGCGACCTTTAGGGAATTTACTACCAGGCACTAATTCAATAGCGCAGTCATAGCTCCTATGGGGGGGCAAGGATGCAGATTTACTTTCGCTAAACACATCAGAAAAATCAGTCAAAAAGTCAGGAACATCCTGAGCCTGGGGAGAGGCAGAAAAAACAGGAGTGTTGGCATTAACACATTGGCAGCCCCAACTGGTTACAGACACAGATTTCCAATCCAAAACAGGATTATGAGACTGTAACCAAGGGAAACCTAGTACAATAATGTCATGCAGATTATACAGCACCAAAAATTTGCAACTCTCCTGATGATCAGGTTCAACCCTCATTATCACCTGAGTAGAGAACTGGGGTTTATTCTCAGCCAAAGGGGTAGAATCAATCCCCAGTAGGGGAATAGACTTCCGTAGGGGTATCAAGGGAAACCCACAACGTTTAGCAAAATCAAAATCCATCAGGTTAATAGCTGCTCCCGAATCAACAAAATCCTGAGCAGAAAATGTGGACAGGGAGCAAATCAGGGTAACAGTCAACAGAAATTTAGTCTGAACACTACCCAAGACAACTGAGCATGCAAAACGTCTTCCCCGCTTAGGGCAGACTGAAATAGCATGAGAGGCGTCACCACAGTAGAAACATAACCCATTGCGTTTTCGAAACTCATGACGCTGTACCCCAGAAGCCACTCTGTCACACTGCATGGGTTCAGAAGCTGGTTCACAAGGCAACACTATTCCACGCATACCTCTACGCTCACGCAAACGTCTGTCAATTTGAATCGCTAATGACATAGAATCATTGAGACCAGAGGGAGCAGGGAAACCCACCATAACATCTTTTACATTCTCTGACAGACCCTTCCGAAAAGGGGCTGCCAAAGCATCATCATTCCATTTGGTCAGGACTGCCCACTTTTGGAATTTCTGACAGTACAACTCAGCGTCCTCAAGCCCCTGATTTAATGCCAACCACGTTTTTTCAGCTTGATCAGTGACATTAGGTTCATCGTACAATAACCCCAGAGCCAGAAAAAATGCATCAACATTACTCAAAACAGGGTCCCCAGGTGTCAGGGAAAAAGCCCAATCCTGAGGATCGCCACGCAGGAGAGAGATGACAATTTGAACCTGCTGTGTTTCGTTCCCTGAGGACTTAGGTTTTAAGGCAAAAAACAACTTACAGTTATTTTTGAAATTCAGAAATTTAGCTCGATCCCCCAAAAATAAATCTGGCATGGGGATCCTAGGTTCCACAACCAGCAACCCTGCAAGATAGGTAGCAATACTCCGAACTTCAGTGGCAAACTGATCCACACGGCCAGACAACTGTGCAAACTCCATTGAGAGAAAAAAATCCTCCTCAGCACCCAGAGAAAAAGAGGGAAAAAATGCAACAAACAGAGAAAAAAAAAAAAATTTCTGACAACTTCCTTTTTTCTTTTTCCTTTTACTATTTTTCCCTTCTGTTGAGTACCATATAATTTTCAGTTTGGCCGGTGATACTGTTATGATTTGGTAGCTGAGGAGAGCAGGCAAAAATGGCAATACACCAGAGAGGTTGGAATCTACTGGATTGCAGTACCCTGACTAACCACCACAACTAAAGGCAGCCGTGGAGCATTCCTACGTTGGTCCTAGACGCCTCGTCACAGCCTGAGAGGTTAACTACACCTAAAGATAGAAAGAGGAAAGCTATCTGCCCCGGAGCAGATCCCTAAATAACATAGGAAGCCCCCAAAATGTAATGGCAGTTAGACAAGAGGAAATACAGACACAGACAGAAAATAGTATGAGCAAACGTTGGGGCCCAATCTGCCTAGACAGAAAAGGATAGGAAGGACACTTACTGCAATCCAAAAAACCCTAAAAAATACCAACGCTACTAATTGCAAAAACACCTGAGATCACACGACCTCTACCACCTAAATTAGTTCTCTGGTGTAACAAAACTAAGCCGCAGCCACTGAAAAAACTGGAAAAGGCAAATTAACAAATAACAGTGGCTCCAGGAGAACTGAGAGGAGCCCAAGCCCCCTCGGGGGGAGGGGGGAAACCTGGCTAACCTCACAGAAATGCAGAGAAATATGCAAATGGTAAGCACAAAAACAAAAAACAGAAAATATCTTATCTGAGAGCAGGAGAAGAGGCAAGACTCTGCAAGCTTCCAAGAGAACCAGGAACCACAGTTGAGACAAGAACAATTGATCACCGGCAACCATGATGGGAGGGAACCTCCCTTATATAAGACCAGTCTGTAACTCCTGATTGCCAATCCTCATTGAATGGTTCAGTACTGTTTGTAACCACCAGAGGGAGCTTCTGCTCAGAATTCATTTCTAACACATTCACAACACCCACAGCTGTCTGCATAGCCTTTCTGGCTATAAATTATAGGGGACCCCACATCTTTTTTTTGGGGTCCCCCTATTTTAATAGCCAGTAAAGGCTAGCTGCAGGCTGATATTTATAGCCTGTGAAGCTCTATGGGTATTAACCCCTTCCAGGTTGGAAATATTTGCCCCAGCTGTCGGCTTTCCCCTCTGGCGCAGAAAATTGAGCTGGAGCCCACGCCATTTTTTTTCCCTTTTTTTAAAAAAATTTAAGATATTGCATGAAGATTGTGTGTGTGTGTGTGTGTGTGTGTCTTTAACTATTTATGTACCATTTTATCTATCTATCCCATATCAAGCTATCTACAGTACAGACCAAAAGTTTGGACACACCTTCTCATTCAAAGATTTTTCTGTATTTCCATGACTATGAAAATTGTAGAATCACACTGACGGCATCAAAACTATGAATTAACACATGTGGAATTATATATTACACTTTACAAAAAAGTGCAAAACAACTGAAAATATGTCTTATATTCTAGGTTCTTCAAAGTAGTCACCTTTTGCTTTGATTACTGCTTTGCACGCAGAAAAGGTGAACGGATGGAGGAGGTGGTGTGATGGTGCGGGGGTGCTTTGCTGGTGACACTGTTGGGGATTTATTCAAATTTGAAGCGGTGAGCGGTCCAGCTCACCCCAAACCATCTTGATTGGGTTCAGGTCTGGTGACTGTGGAGACCAGGTCATATGGCATAGCACCCCAACACTCTCCTTCTTGGTCAAATAGCTCTTACACAGCCTGGAGGTGTGTTTGGGATCATTGTCCTGTTGAAAAATAAATGATGGTTCAACTAAACACAAACTGGCTGGAATAGCATGCTGCTGCAAGATGCTGTGGTGGCCATGCTGGTTCAATATGCCTTCAATTTTGAATTAATCCCCAACAGTGTCACCAGCAAAGCACCCCCACATCATCACACCACCTCCTCCATGCTTCACGGTGGGCATGTAGGCATGTAGAGTCCATCAGTTCACCTTTTCTGCGTGCAAAGCAGTAATCAAAGCAAAAGGTGGCTACTTTGAAGAACATAGAATATAAGACATATTTTCAGTTGTTTCACACTTTTTTGTAAAGTGTAATATATAATTCCACATGTGTTAATTCATAGTTTTGATGCCTTTCGTGTGATTCTACAATTTTCATAGTCATGAAAATACAGAAATATCTTTGAATGAGAAGGTGTGTCCAAACTTTTGGTCTGTACTGTATTATCTATCATCTATCTATCTATCTATCTATCTATCTATCTATCTATCTATCTATCTATCTATCTATCTATCTATCTATCTATCCCATATCTATATATCTATCTATCCCATATCTATCTCTCTATCCCATATCTATCAATCTATCTATCTATCTACCACATATATATCCCCTATTTATCTATCTATTTATTATAGATAAATTCCGCACTTCTTGGCAGAAAACGCAGGTGCGTTTCTGATGCGGTTTTGATGCATTTTTGATGCGGTATTGATGAGGTTTTTCATGCGTTTTTTTCATGCAGATTTGTATGCGTTTTTGTAAGATAAATAAAGATGTTATTTAACAAAAAAAAAAGATTTGTGATGTAATTTCTTGTCCAACCTCCTCTTTTACATTTGTGCAACCCACACTCCATTACACATAGATAGACAGATAGATGATAATAGATAGATAGATAAATAGGGGATATATATGTTGATGATAGATAGATGATAGTAGATAGATAGATAGATAGATAGATAGATAATAGATAGATAGATAGATAGATAGATAGATAGATATGGAATATATATTAGATAGATAGATAGATAGATAGATAGATAGATAGATAGATAGATAGATAGATAGATAATATGGGATATATTAGATAGATGATAGATAGATAGATAGATAGATAGATAGATAGATAGATAGATAGATAGATAGATAGATAGATAGTAATAGATAGATAGTTATGGGATATAATTAGATTGATAGATAGATAGATAGATAGATAGATAGATAGATAAGACAGATAGTTAAATAGATAGATAAATAGATATGGGATGGCTAAATAAAATGGTGCATAAATAGGTAAAGACACACACAAAATCTTCACGCAATATATTTAATTTAAAAAAATATGGGAAAAAAATTGCGTGGGTCCAGCGCAATTTTCTGAGCCAGAGGGGAAAGCCGAAGGCCGGGGCCAATATTTCTAGCCTGGGAAGGGATTAATACCCATGGAGCTTCCCAGGCTATTAATATCAGCCTGCAGCTAGCCTTTACTGGCTATTAAAATAGGGGACCCCAAAAAAAATGATGTGGTGTCCCCCTATAATTTATAGTCAGAAAGGCTATGCAGCGGGCTGATATTCATAGCCTAGGAAGGGGCCATGGATATTGGCTCTTCCCCTAGCTATAAATGCCAGCACCCAGCTACC
>JARQOD010000001.1:134436088-134492810 GCA_033576555.1 Oophaga sylvatica | reverse complement strand
TTCAAAGCCAGTGAGGTTTTGTAGTCCATCCACGCTTGCAAGTGCATGGTGTTTAAATGTCTAAGCATGCAACTGGTATTCAATTTTTGGAGATTTTTTCCTCAGCTAAAGGTCCTTCCGCACTTCCTATAGATAACCTTTGCCTTATCAATAGGATTTTGGTCAAAAAAGTGCCACACTGCACTCTTCCTACTATGGGATAAATTTTCAGGGCTTGCACGCTGTGCTAATTTGACCGTCTGGCCAAGCTGTCCTGCAACTCTTTTTCTTTTTTTAACACGTTTTTGAACTGCTACTAGCCTGCCAGATAACCGCAGCTGCGATGTTGATGCCTGCTGCTGATCCTCCTCCGCTTCTGAGGTATTGCCAGCGGCACCCTCTTCCCCCAATTGATGCCAATCCGGGTCAACAACTGGGTCATCCATCACCTCCTCTTCAATTTCATCTGCACCTTCCTCTGTGTCACCGTGTAAGGTGGTATAGTATGCGGGAAGGGACACCTGAGTTTCATCAGGGTCAGAATCTGTCTCAGTAGACTGCGAGGGCAATGCAGTGCTGTGGGTGAATTTACCAGCTGAATCATATAGCACTGGCTATTCATCAGTGCACTCCATGTCATATTCATGTTGGACTGGGGAATTCAGGATTTGACTTGATAACCCAGGCATGGTATGTGAAAAGAGCTCCAATGAGTAATCTGAAGTGTGGCCTGCTGCAACCTTCACTTGTGGTGGGGGTGAAGGACACAAGAAAAGGTGTCGTTCCTGACCAGGAGCATGACGACTCAGTGCTTGTATTTTTTGAAACTTCAGAAGAGGAGGCGATAGAGCTGGAGGCTGTTTCGGCAATGTAAGCCAAAACCTGTTCCTGATGCTCCAGCTTTAAAAAACCGGTGTACCTACTCCCAGAAAAGGGAGCCTTCCAGGCCTTCTGGAGTCAGACGATGACGCAAGCTCAACACCTCCTGCCTTAGGTGCTATTGTGCTTTTGGCACTACCAGCAGATGCACCACCACCGCCATCAGTACCAGCTGGCCCCCCCGCCCACGTCCACAGCCTTTTCCACCATACTTCCTCATGTTTGAGAAAATGTACCAAAAATACCAGCAGATATATGGTACTGTATCAGAAACGTACAGCTGTATACAGTGTAGGGGAAAATTTCGATCTCCGTATATATTTCCGGAGTCACACACGGACGCTCTCTCAGATGGATTTGACCATAATACAAAGCAGATCACTGTATCAGAGCGTACTTTATAGTGTAGGGCAATTTTAATCTGTATATATTCGAGTACAAAGACGCTCACAGTATGGATTATTTAAAATACAAGCAGAATACTATAGTTTGTATCAGAGCGTACAGCGTAACAGTGTAGGAATTTCAATCTCCATATATATTTCCGGAGTCACACACAGACGCTCTCTCAGCATGGATTTGACCATAATACAAAGCAGATATACGGTACTGTATCAGAAGCGTACTGCTGTATAAAGTGTAGGGGAAAATTTTAATCTCTGTATATATTTCCGGAGTCACACACAGACGCTCACTCAGTATGGATTTGACCGTAATACAAAGAGCAGATATACGGTACTGTATCAGAAGCATACATCTATATACAGAGTAAGGAAAAATTTAAATCTCCGTATATATTTCTGGAGTCACACACAGACGCTCTCTCAGTATGGATTTGATCGTAATGCAAAGAGCAGATATACGGTACTGTATCACAAGCGTACAGCTGTATATGGTGTAGGGGAAAATTTCAATCTCCGTATATATTTCCGGAGTCACGCACAGATAGTCAGCATGTATTTGTCCGTGATACCAGCCGGTACACGGTAGTGTGTGAAGAGCGTACAGCTCTATATGGTATGGGAAAAAATGAATGCTCGGTAACTGTGCAGAAAAAAAGAATAAAAGTATTAGTGCTGTGTAAAAAGCAGTCTGCACAGCAGGTTACACACAGCAATACAGCTAGCAGGCAGCCTAATAACCAGCACTGCAGCACACAAGAAAATCCTCCCTGTCACTGCACACTAACTGTACAGCACAATTGCTGTCAGCACAAGCACATAAGAATTTCTCTTTACAGCCCTAACTCTCTCCCTACTGATAAACAGCGTCAGCGACCTCTCCCTACTGTTAAGATTGGCAGAAGTAAAATGGCGGTCGGCGATCAGGGCTTTTAAAGACAATATGACGCCCCCCAAAGCAAGCCAATCACTGCAATGCCCTTCTCTAAGATGGTGGTGGATGCTGCCCATGTCATCTTGTTGCACACAGTGTACGTCCTTGCTCATTGGCTGAAAAAAGGCGCCTGAAAGCATTCTGGGGAAATTCGACTTTGGCGCTCGTTTCGACGACCGCATGGCTGACCTGACGCTACGGTCAGGTTTCGGCCAACGAAACCTGACTTTGGCGAAAGTCGGCAACTTTTGAATCTGACCAACCTGTTTCGCTCAACTCTAGTTACAAAGTCATAAGGGTTAAAAATTTACCAGCGATTACTCATTTTTACAACAAAATGTACAAAACTATTTTTTTGGGGACCACCTCACATTTGAAGTCACTTTAAGGGTCTATATGGCAGAAAATACCCAAAAGTGACACCATTCTAAAAACTGCACCCTCAAGGTACTCAAAAGCACATTCAAGAAGTTTATTAACCCTTCAGGTGCTTCACAGGAATTTTTGGAATGTGGAAGAAAAAAAATGAACATTTAACTTTTTAGTCACAATAATGATCTTTTACAAACAGTTTTTTTATTCTCACAAGGGTACAAGGAGAAAATTGACAGATACCGTTGTTGTGCAATTTCTTTTGAGCACGCCGATACCCCAAATGTGAGGGAAAACCACTGTTTGGGTGCACGACATGGCTCGGAAGGGAGGGAGTGCCGATTTTCAAACCAAAATTGCCTGGAATTGAGATTGGATGCCATGTCGCATTTGCAGAGCCCTTGATGTGCCTAAACAGTGGAAACCCCCACAAGTGTCACCATTTTGGAAACTAGACCCCCTAAGGAACTTATCTAGATGTATGGTGAGCACTTTGAATTCCCACGCGCTTCACAAAAGTTTTAACGTAGAGCAGTGAAAAAAAATTTTTTTCCACAGACATGATATTTTTGTTCCCAATTTTTTATTTTCCCAAGGGTAAAAGGCAAAATTGAACCCCAAAAGTTGTTATCCCATTTGTCTTGAGTACGCTGATACTCCATATGTGGGGGGGAACCACTGTTTTGGCGAACGGCAGAGCTCGGAAGGAAAGGAGCACCATTTGACATTTTCATACCAAAATTGGCTGGAAGTGAGATGGGACGCCATGTCGCGTTTGGAGAGCCCCTGATGTGCCTATACAGTGGAAACCCCTAATTTCTAACTCCAACCCTAACCCCCACACACCCCTAACTTAATCCCAACCCTATCCACAAACCTAACACACCCCTAATCCTAATCCCAAGCCTAATCCCAGCCCTAACCCTAATCCCAGCCCTAACCCTAATCCAAACCCTAACCCTAATCCAAACCCTAGCCCCAAGTCTAGCCTCAACCCTAACCCTAACTTTAGCCCTAACCGTAACCTTAACTTTAGCCCCAACTCTAACTTTAGCCCCGACCCTAACCCTAATGGGAAAATGGAAATACATTTTTTATTTTATTATTTTTCCATAACTAAGGGGATAATAAAGGGGGGGTTTGATTTACTATTTATAGCGGGTTTTTATGTTTGGCAGCTGTCACACACTAAAATACGCTTTTTATTGCAAAAAATAGTTTTTGCATCACAACATTTTGAGAGCTATAACTTTTCCATATTTTGGCCCACTGAGTCATGTGAGGTCTTGTTTTTTGCAGGACGAGTTGACGGTTTTATTGGTACCATTTTCGGGCACATTACATTTTTTGATCACTTTTTATTCTGTTTTATGGGAGGCAGAATGAACAAAAACCAGCAATTTATGAATTTCTTTTGGGCAGGTCGTTCCACGTGTTGTAAAATTCATAAGGCAGATTTATTTGTCGTGTCACCACAATTACAGCCACACCTCATTTATATCTTTTTTTATGTATTGGCGCTTTTATACAATAAAAACTATTTAATATAAAAAATAATTATTTTTGCATCGCTTTATTCAGAGAGCTATAACTTGTTTATTTTTTCACTGATCACGCTGTATGGTGGCTCGTTTTTTGCGGGACAAGATGATGTTTTCATCGTTATCATGATTAATTATATCCATCTTTTTGATTGCGTGTTATTCCACTATTTGCTCGGTGGTATGATTATAAAGCATTGTTTTTTTCCCTTTTTTCTAACCCTTCACCCCCAAGGGTGGTTTGCACGTTAATGACCGGGCCAATTTTTACAATTCTGACCACTGTCTCTTTATGAGGTTATAACTCTGGAACGCTTCAACGGATCTTTGCGATTCTGAGATTGTTTTCTCGTGACATATTGTACTTCATGTTAGTGGTAAAATTTCTTCGATATACCTTGCGTTTATTTTTGAAAAAAACGCAAATATGGCGAAAATTTTAAAAATTTTGCAATTTTCAAACTTTGAATTTTTTTTCCCTTAAAACAGAGAAATATGTCACACAAAATAGTTAAGAAATAACATTTCCCACATGTCTACTTTACATCAGCACAATTTTGGAACCAAAATTTTTCTTTGTTAGGAAATTAGAAGGGTTAAAAGTTGACCAGTGATTTCTCATTTTTACAACAAAATTTACAAAGCCATTTTTTTAGGGACCACCTCACATTTGAAGTCACTTTGACGGGTCTATATGGCAGAAAATACCCAAAAGTGACACCATTATAAAAACTGCACCCCTCAAGGTACTCAAAACTACATTCAAGAAGTTTATTAACCCTTCAGGTGCTTCACAGGAGCTGAAGCAACGTGGATGGAAAAAATTAATATTTAACTTTTTAGCCACAAAAATGATCTTTTACAAATTTTTTTTTATTTTCACAAGGGTAAAAGGAGAAAATGGACAGATAAAGTTGTTGTGCAATTTCTCCTGAGTACGCCAATACCCCATATGTGGGGAAAACCACTGTTTGGGCACACGGCAGAGCTCGTAAGGGAAGGAGCGCCGTTTGACTTTTTCAAACTAAAATTGGCTGGAGTTGAGATTGGACGCCATGTCGTGTTTGGAGAGCCCCTGATACGCCTAAACAGTGGAAACCCCCCACAAGTGACACCATTTTGGAAACTAGACCCCCTAAGGAACTTATCTAGATCTGTTGTGAGCACTTTGAACCCCAAAGTGTTTCACAAAAGTTTATAATGCCTGGGTGTGAAAAAAAAAAAAAACAATTTTCTACAAAAATGATTTTTTAGTCCCAAATTTTTGATTTTTCCCAAGGAAATTGGACCCCAAAACTTGTTGTCCAATTTGTCCTGAGTACGCTGATACCCCATATTGGGGGGGGGGAAACTGTTTGGGCGCACGGCAGGGCTTGGAAAAGAAGCAGTAACGTTTTGGAATGCAAACATTGATGGGGGTCATGTTCCGTTTGTAGTGCCCCAGATGAGCCTAAACAGTGGAAACCCCCCACAAGTGACCCCATTTTGGAAGCTAGACCCCCTAAGGAACTTATCTAGATCTTTGGTGAGCACTTTGAACCCCCAAGTGCTTCACACAAGTTTATAATGCCCGGGCATGAAAATAAAAAATCCTATTTTTTTCCCACAAAAATTATTTCTTAGTCACTAATTTTTTATTTTCCCATAGGTAACAGGAGAAATTGGACCACAAAATTTGTTGTCCAATTTGTCTTGAGTACGCTGATACCCCATATGTGGGGGGGAACCACTGTTTGGGCGCATGGCAGAGCTCGGAATGGAAGGAGCACTATTTGACTTTTTCCAACCAAAATTGGCTGGAATTGAGATTGGACGCCATGTTGCATTTGGAGAGCCCCTGATGTGCCTAAACAGTGGAAACCCCCCACAAAATACCCCATTTGGGAAACTAGACCCCCTAAGGAACTTATCTAGATCTTTGGTGAGCAATTTGAACCCCCAAGTGCTTCACACAAGTTTATAACGTAGAGCCGTAAAATTAAAAAATTATATTTTTTCCACAAAATTGATCTTTTCACCCCAATTTTTATTTTCCCAAGGGAAACAAGACTCCAAAAGTTATTGTGCAATTTGTCCTGAGTGCGCTGATACCACATATGTGGGGGTAAACCACTGTTTGGGTGCATGGCAGAGTTTGGAAGGGAAGGAGCGCCGTTTGACTTTTTCAACGCAGAATTGGCTGGATGCCATGTCGTGTTTGGAGAGCTCCTGATCTGCCTAAACAGTGGAAACCCCCCACAAATGACACCATTTTGGAAACTAGACCCCTCAAGGAACTTATCTAGATGTGTGGTGAGCACTTTGAACCCCAAAGTGCTTCAAAGAAGTTTATAACATACAGCCGTAAAATAAAAAATGTCTTTTTTTTTTTTACAAAAATGATTTTTTAGCCCCCAATATTTTATTTTCACAAGGGTAACAGGAGAAATTGGACCCCAAAAGTTGTTGTCCAATTTGTACTGAGTATGCTGATACCCAATATGTGGGAGTAAACTACTGTATGGGCGCACGTCGGGGGTCGGAAGGGAAGTAGTGACGTTTTGGATTGCAGACTTTGATGGAATGGTCTGGGGGAGTCATGTCGCATTTGGAGAGCCCCTGATGCGCCTAAACAGTGGAAACCCCCCCACAAGTGACCCCATTTTGGAAAATAGACCCCACAAGGAACTTATCTAGATGTGTGGTGAGCACTTTGAACCCCGAAGTGCTTCACAGAAGTTTATAACGTACAGCCGTAAAAATAAAAAATCCTTTTTTTTTTTTACAAAAATGATTTTTTCGCCCCCAATATTTTATTTTCACAAGGGTAACAGGAGAAATTGGACCCCAAAAGTTGTTGTCCAATTTGTCCTGAGTACGCTGATACCCAATATGTGGGAGTAAACTACTGTATGGGCGCACGTCGGGGCTCGGAAGGGAAGTAGTGACGTTTTAGATTGCAGACTTTGATGGAATGGTCTGGGGCGTCATGTCGCATTTGGAGAGCCCTGATGCGCCTAAACAGTGGAAACCCCCACAAGTGACCCCATTTTGGAAAATAGACCCCACAAGGAACTTATCTAGATGTGTGGTGAGCACTTTGAACCCCGAAGTGCTTCACAGAAGTTTATAACGTACAGCCCTTAAAAATAAAAAATCCTTTTTTTTTTTACAAAAATGATTTTTTCGCCCCAATATTTTATTTTCACAAGGGTAACAGGAGAAATTGGACCCCAAAAGGTGTTGTCCAATTTGTCCTGAGTACGCTGATACCCAATATGTGGGAGTAAACTACTGTATGGGCGCACGTCGGGGCTCGGAAGGGAAGTAGTGACGTTTTGGATTGCAGACTTTGATGGAATGGTCTGGGGGCGTCATGTCGCATTTTGAGAACCCCTGATGCGCCTAAACAGTGGAAACCCCCACAAGTGACCCCATTTTGGAAAATAGACCCCACAAGGAACTTATCTAGATGTGTGGTGAGCACTTTGAACCCCGAAGTGCTTCACAGAAGTTTATAACGTACAGCCGTAAAAATAAAAAATCCTTTTTTTTTTACAAAAATGATTTTTTCGCCCCCAATATTTTATTTTCACAAGGGTAACAGGAGAAATTGGACCCCAAAAGTTGTTGTCCAAATTGTCCTGAGTACGCTGATACCCAATATGTGGGAGAAAACTACTGTATGGGCACACGTCGGGGCTCGGAAGGGAAGTAGTGACGTTTTGGATTGCAGACTTTGATGGAATGGTCTGGGGGCGTCATGTCGCATTTGGAGAGCCCCTGATGCGCCTAAACAGTGGAAACCCCCCACAAGTGACCCCATTTTGGAAAATAGACCCCACAAGGAACTTATCTAGAAGTGTGGTGAGCGCTATGAAGCCCCAAGTACTTCACAGAAGTTTTATAACATACAGCCGTAAAAACAAAAAAATCCTTTTTTTTTTACAAAAATGATTTTGTCGCCCCCAGTTTTTTATTTTCCCAAGGGTAACAGGAGAAATAGGCCAAATTGCACAATAACTCTTGGGGTCCAGAGTATGCTGATACCCCATATGTGGGGTAAACTACTGTTTGGGCGCATGGCAGAGCTCAAAAGTGAAGGAGCACCATTTGACTTTTTCAACGCAGAATTGGCTGGAATTGAGATCAGACGCCATGTCACATTTCGAGAGCCCCTGATGTGCCTAAACAGCAGAAACCCCCAATTCTAACTCCAACCCTAACCCCAAACACCAATAACCCTAGTCCCAACCCTAACCACAAACCTAACCCTAACACACCCATAACCCTAATCCCAACCCTAATCCTAACGTTAGCGCCAACCCTAACCCTAATACTAACGTTAGCGCCAACCCTAACCCTAACTTTAGCCGCAAACCTAACCCTAACGGGAAAATGGAAATAAATACATTTTTTTAATTTTATTATTTTTCCCTAACTAAGGGGGTGATAAAGGGGGTTTGATTTACTATTTATAGCGGGTTTTTATGATTGGCAGCTGTCACGCTAAAAGACGCTTTATATTGCAAAAAATAGTTTTTTGCATCACCACATTTTGAGAGCTATAATTTTTGCATATTTTGGCCCACAGAGTCATGTGAGGTCTTATTTTTTGCGGGACGAGTTGACGTTTTTATTGGTACCATTTTTGAGCACGTGACATTTTTTGATCGCTTTTTATTTCGATTTTTGGGAGGTTAGAATGAACAAAAATCAGCAATTCATGAATTTCTTTTGGGGGAGGCGTTTATACCGTTCCGCGTGTGGTAAAATTGATAAAGCAGTTTTATTCTTCTGGTCAGTACGATTATGGCGATACCTCATTTATATCATTTTTTTAGGTTTTGGCGCTTTTATAGAATGAAAACAATTTTATATAAAAAATCATTATTTTTGCATCGCTTTATTCTGCGAGCTATAACTTTTTTATTTTTTCGCTCATGATGCTGTGTGATGGCTCGTTTTTTGCGGGACAAGATGACGTTTTCAGTGGTACCATGTTTATTTATATCGGTCTTTTTGATCACGTGTTATTTCACTTTTTGTTCGGCGGTATGATGATAAAGCATTGATTTTTTGCTTCGTTTTTTTTTTTTTTTTTTAAGGGGTTCACTAAAGGGGTTAACTAGTGGGACAGTTTTATAGGGGGGGTCGTTACGGACGCGGCGATACCAAATATGTGTACTTTTATTGTTTTGTTTTTTTATTTTACAGGAAAAAATGAATTTATTGGGGAATATTTTTTTTTTTTTATGATTTTTTTTTACACTTTTTAATTTTACTTTTTTTACTTTTTTACTTTGTCCCAGGGTGGGACATCACAGTATTTTATCAGATCGCTGGTGTGACAGTGTGCACAGCACTCTGTCACACCAGCGATCGCTCTGGCATCGCTGCAGGCTTCCCCAGCGCCTGCTCTCAGCAGGCACTGAGGAAGCCGCCTCCCTGCAGGACCCCGGCGCCATCTTGGATCCGGGGACCTGGAGGGAGGACGGACCCTCGGAACAGCGCGACACATCGCGCTGCTCTGAGGGTCTCAGGGGAGCGCGCAGGGAGCCCCCTGCCTGCGCGATCCTCCCCTGTGCCCCGGGTACACCGCGATCATGTTTGATCGCGGTGTGCCAAGGGTTAATGTGCCGGGAGCGGTCCGTGACCGCTCCTGACACACAGTCACGGGTGTCAGCTGTGATAATCAGCTGACTCCCGGCGGCGATCAGCTGCGCTCCCCCCGGGAGCGCAGCTGATCGCCCATGACGTACTATTCCGTCCATGGGAATTAGGTCCAGGGTCACATGGACGGAATAGTACGTCTGATGGCAGAGAGGGGTTAATGGGGTTCACTAAACGGGTTAACTAGTGGGACAGCTTTATAGAGTGGGTCGATACAGATGCGGCGATACTAAATGTGTGTACTTTTATTGTTTTTTTATTTATATAATAATAATTTGTTTATTGGGGAAATATTTTTTTAATTTTTTTAGGGATTTTTTTTTAAATATTTTTACACAGTATAATATTTTTTTTTAACTTTATTACATTGTCTTAGGGTGGACATCACTATTTAGTGTCGATCGCTGATCTGACAGGTTGCAGATCACTGTGTTAGAGCAGCGATCTGACGGGCAGTGCAGGAGGCTTGCTGGCACCTGCTCTCAGTAGGCACTGACAAGCCACCTCCCTGCAGGACTCGGAAGAACCCCACGGCCATCTTGGATCCGGGGACCTGCAGGGAGGAGGCCCTCCAAACACAGCGATCACATCGCTTTGTTCTGAGGGTCTCAGGGAAGCACGCAGTGAGCCCCCTCGCTGCCCGATGCTTCCCTATGCCACCGGAACGCTGCGATCATGTTTGATCGCAGTGTGCCTGGGGTTAAAATGTAAGGAGCGGTCCATGACCACTCCTGGCACTTAGTGCCGGGTGTCAGCTGTAAGATTCAGTTGACTCCTGCCACGATCGACCACGCTCCCCCCGTGAGTGCGTCCAATTGCATGGGATGTACTATCCCATCAATTATACAGGCCCAGGTACCATGGACAGAATAGTATGTCTGATGTCAGAAAGGGGTTAATATAATAATTAATGATTTTAGCCCTGATTTTACATTTTCATACTGGGAAATGGTTAAAAATGGTGCCAAAATGTTTCACACAATTTCTGCTGAACTTGGCAATACCCCATATGTTGCTGTACTGTACTGCTTAGCCACACAGCGAGTCTCAGGAGGGACGGAGTGCTATTTGACTCTTGGAGAACAAATTATGATACAATAGTTTCTAGATTCCAAATAAAGAGCCCCTAAATGCCAGAAAAGCAGACTGCACCCTCAAGTGACCCCAGTTTGGAAATTACACCCTTTGGGAATTTATCTACAAGTTTAGTGATGATTTTAACTCCATAAGTGTTTTCCAGAAACAAACACTAGTGGATGTTGCTGAGTGAAAATTGCAAACTGCCATTTTAGTGACCAGTACGCTGTAGTGACCAGTACATTGCAGTCACCAGTAAGTTATGCCCAGCCCGTGCTTCTGGAGACAATCACCCGTAAATTAGGAAAGCTCTCAACAATATTGAAATGCCAAACATGTGGACGCTATATGTTGTTTAGGCACATTGGGGCTCAGAAGGGAGGGGGCATTTGAATTTGGGAGCGCAGAATTTATTTTAAGGTGGTGAGGAGCCATAACGCTTTTCCAAAGCCTTTGTACTAAGCAGTAACGTGGACGCCCCCAACATTTCCGTAAACAGATGACGGACCTGAGTGAGGACTTGTTTTTTTGTGGATTGAGTAGAAGCTTTTATTGAGAACATTTTGCATAACGTTAAGGATCATATTTATCTGGCGCTCTATGCTGAGCACTTAATTTGTGGTTTCCAGCTAAATCTCTGAGTGACGTGATTCCGATGAAACCCCCAAGGAATCCATTCACTATAATGAGGCAGCAGAGTTATGCTGGACTTCTCCTGGCCTCTGTTCAGTGGTGTCTTTTTTTTCAGAGGTTCACAAAACTGGCGGACTGCGCTTTTATGCATGACTAAAAAGATGGACATCGCCAGATCACAGGTCCTATGAAGTCCATAGTGCCTCCATCTGCATCATTATAGGGAATCATCTGCCGGGGTTTATGTCTGAATCAGGTTTTTCAGAGATTTACACAGAAACTCTGTGTAAGCGCTCAGCAGAGAGTGCAGGATAAATGTGCACCGAGCCTTACTGCGATCTTTTTGAGGCAGAATTTAAAAAATCAACAGCAGGTGAAGAAATTATTTTATTTATTTTTTACACCGTTTCTTGTGCGGTATAAGTGATTAGGTGACTTTATTCTTCGGGTCGGTGCGAATACATCGATATCAGATGTATATAGGATTTTATGTTTGGCAGCTGTCACACACTAAAAGATGTTTTTTATTGAAAAAACAAGTTTTTGCATCACTATATTTTGAGAGCTACAATTTTTCCATATTTTGGCCGACAGAGTCATGTGAGGGCTTGTTTTTTGCGGGTTGAGCTGACGTTTTATTGGTACCATTTTCAGGCACATAACATTTTTGATTGCTTTCTATTCTGATTTTTGAGAGACAGAATGACCAAACAACAGAAATTCAGGAATTGTTTTTGAGGTTTTTTTTATTGCCGTTCCGCACCTGGTAAAATTGATAAGGCAATTTTATTGTTCGGGTCAGTATGATTACAGTGATACCAAATTTATATCTTTTTTATTGTTTTACCACTTTTTCACAATAAAAACTATTTTAGGGTATGTGCACACGTTGCGGATTTGCCTGTGGAATTTTCTGCGCAGATTCTGCCTCTCTTGGCAGAAAACGATCTGAGCGTTTTTGATGCGGATTTTCATGCGGATTTTCCATGCGTTTATGTAAGCTAAAAAAAAAAGATGTTATTTAACAAAAAAAAGGAATTGTGATGTCATTTCTTTGTCCAACCTTTTCTTTTACATACTCCATCGAATACCGTATAATTACAAACCATGTTCACATATAATGTTTACACACACAAAACAAATTTAAGTGAATATCTATAGATAGATAGATAGATATATCGATAGATAGAAAGATATATCTATAGATAATAAGAAAAAAAACAGGCAGCACTCCAAAAACTAAAGTGAAAAACTGTGGCTTTACTGATCCATTAGGAGCAACGTTTCGGCAGATTTCTCTACCTTTCTCAGTGGACAGACATCAAGTGAACATTTAAATAATGTTTCCACAGTATAACATTCATCAAGTATGTAAATCAGTGCTAATTAATACATCAGGTGCTCATACCAGCACATTCAGTGATACATGTGACCAAGTCACTCAAATGATATACATCTGTTTCTAAAGTGCAGCAGTGTAATTAAGTGCCAATGAGCTCATATAAAGAAGGATACCATATTCATATGGGTACTAAAAACAGTCACATTACAGAAAAAAAATCTTACTATACATCTATATTAAAAACACTTCCATCACCCACGCTATATTCAGCTTGTTCACTGCTGCACTGAGCATGTCTGTGATGTCTCCTCGGAACCCACCAATCTTTACAGTGTGCGTGAGCATGCACAGTGTTCATGTTCTATGGCCACCATTTTGCTTGAGGGCAAGCTCGACCATAACATTCAAGCTCAAAATACATGTATACTGAATCTTAAACATTTAAAAAAATATATCAATATAGATCAATTAGACCACGTAGGTCATAATGAGAGTGCAACTAGCCCTTAGGAGTGCAGGATAGGATGGTATTGATGGATTACATCCACACTCCCTCCACATTTCAAAGCAGCCATGTGCACAGTATATTCATATGAGCAAAAGCCTCCAAAGCAAGTATGCTTCACTCCTTAGCATTCCATATATCTCATGGCCCTTTAGAGAACAAAACTGCAACCGCATAAGGCAGCCCGGGAGTGTCCAACATTTTTTTTTTTCATAGAGAAAAAACATTTTTTTCGATATATATTACATTATATACATAAACATAGTACCAGCCATACTACCATGGGTACATTATTTTTCACATATCTGAAAAAATAAAAAAATAAAAACGTGAATATATCATAAAATACATCATAAAACATTTTACATAAAATATTCCACAACCTCATATACAGAGAATCAAAGCAGTCGGCTCCCATATCAAGGAGAGATTTATACTACTGTATGTAGTTTAAAGTCAATATTAAGTCCTCTAGGCAGGTTTGAGAGTCTTAAGCTCATAAATCCACCTGAGTTCTAACTTTTTCAATTCCGTATTATTGATCATGTGCCCATACATAGGAGAAGTGGTAACCGCACTGAGACTCTCAAAAAGTTCAAGGATCAAAAGGATCAAGGATTCAGGCCTGGATATACCGCCTTCATGACAGGTGCAAGAACAGGACAAAACAGGAATCAAGGCAAGGACTTTGGTACCAAAACATAGACAGGAGAGGTGCAGGAACACAAAACACACATAGCAAAGTTCAGGAGCTTTGTGAGTAGCTCAGGCCCCGCCCATAGGACAGGGGAACTTTACATATGAGCTGCCCCTCAGCAATTGGCTGGGGACAGCATTTCAAATACACACTCTAACCCTGATAAAAGCAGGGGAGGTGTGGCCACGCACTCCCTAAGCACAAACAGAAACCATTAAAGCACAATCAGTGCTGGAACTGAGGCTCAGGGCACCTGGCAGTGGCTGCACGCCCAGACCCACATGGAAAGTCATGCACCAGCTGCAAATGACCTCGCAACCCACGGACAGCTTCCATAACGGCAACCAGGGACTGCATATGCGGATGATCATGCAGCACAGCAAAGACCTAACCACCCATATACGGCTATGCAGCAGAGCAGGGAACTGAGCAGGCTCCATACAGGCAACAGCCAAAAGTATCCCAGCTCAATTAGGGGGAAAGGAGCAAAGGGTTAAAGCAAAAACATGCATTGTCATACCGACAACCAAGTACAGACAGAACAGCGTGACAATCTACAGATATATCTATCTATCTATCTATAGATAGAAATAGTAAACATAGACTTAGAGCAGCACAAAAGGCAAAATGAGAGTCCGGGTGCAAAATATGCTCCCAAAGGCAAATACCAAACCTTGTATGTAGTAAATCAAAATCAGAAACAGCACACCGTTGCTTGTGGAAGATAGAGCTAATTTATTAAGCCCATAGTGGTGATGTTTCGGTCCTAAAAGCACTGACCTTTCTATAGATATAGTTGGAAAAAAATTGAACAGCACATGCAATCAAGTGGGTGCACAGGCCTCCCGGCAACTAATCCATATACTTCCCAAATATACAGGAATAAAAAATTGGGAAGCAGCACTCCAGGTTTAGCAAAAAATATATAAGAGCGGACTTTATTAGGCCCACATGGCGTGGTGCAACATTTCAGCTTCAAAAGCCTTTTTCAAGCCAAAACATTGCACCATGCCATGTGGGCCTAATAAAGTCCACTCTTATATATTTTTTGCTAGACCTGGAGTGCTGCTTCCCATTATCTATAGATAATATCTACATAGTATCTATATCTATAGATTTATCTATAGTTAGAAAAAATCTGCGTTAGGCCGGGGTCACACTTGCGAGAAACTTGCACGAGTCTCGCACCTCAATAACCGGCACTGCCGATGACACTCGGACCGGAGCATTCAGCTGCATGCTGCATAAAAATACATGCAGCCGCACACTCCAGTCCTGAGTGCCGGCAGCAGTGCCTGGTATTGAGGTGCAAGACTCGTGCGAGTTTCTCGCAAGTGTGACCCCGGCCTTATATGCAATATGTTTAATTTAAAAAAAGGGAAAAAAATTGCGTGGGTTCCCTCATAATCTTCCAAACCAGAGTGGGAAAGCCAGCGACTGGGGGCCGATGTTTATAGCCTGGGAAGGGGGTAATACCCTTGGATCTTCCCAAGCTATTAATATTAGCCCCAGCTGTCTGCATAACCTTTACTGGCTGTTAAAATAGGGGAGCCCTCCCAAAAAATGATATGGAGTCCCCCTATAATTAATAGCCAGAAAAGGCTATGCAGACAGCTGAGGGTTGATATTTATTGCCTAGAAAGGGGCCATGGATACTGGCCCCCCTAACTACAAACAACAGCTCTCAGCCGCCCCAGAAATGGTGCATCTCTAAGATGCGCCAATTCCGGCACTTAGCCTCTCTCTTCCCACTGCACTGTAGCTGTGGCAAATGGGGTAATAGTTGTGGGGTTGATATCACCTTTGTATTTTAAGGTGACATCAAGCCCGGCTTAGTAATAGAGAGGTGTCAATAAGACACCTATCCATTACTAATCCTATAGTTGTTAATGGGTTAAATAAAGACACAGCCAGAATAAAGTCTTTTAATGAAATAAAACACACACAGTTTCCCAGATTTATTGCACTCCTAATGCCCCAAAGCCATCGATCTCCTTCAAAAAAATAAAATAATAACCAAACACAAATACTCCCTGTTCTGATGTAATCCATGTAATAACGACTGTCCCATGTAGATCTCCCCTATAGAGCGGTCACATCTGGAGATGTGACCGCTCTACAGGGCCTCCAGTGACACACTGACAGGAGATAACGGCTCTTGCAGTGTTTTCACTGAGGGTTCACTGGAGTTCATGCTCTCACTTGACGGCAATGCTGCATGAGAATTTTCTCATGCAGTGGTGCTGCAAGTGACGGAATAAACTCCGGTGACCTCTGATGGTGGAGTGATACACGTGGGAAGGATACCTTCCGTCATTGTATCACCGGAGGCCCCTGGAGAGCTGTGACATTTCCCGATGTGACAGCTCTCCACGGGAGAACGTCATAGGACACTCGTTATTAAATGGATTACATCAGAACAGGGAGTATACTGTTGGTTTATTTATTTTGCAGGGGATCAAGGGCGTCAGGGATTAGCGATATGGTGAGTATGCACTGTATGTGTGTATGTGATTTTTTTTACTATTCAACACAGTAGCCAGATGATAGGACTAGGGCCTCCACTGCTCCAGGGGCCCTCAGCCAGTGGCGTGTTGCTATGATAGCGGCACACCCAGCTGCTATGGGGCCCCTGAATCAAGGGAGCCCTCCCGGTGCCAGCGGAGCAGCAGCTGGAGACAGGAGCCTGTCTCCATTGCTAAAGAGAAATGAATATTCACGCTTTCCCACGCCCCCATGGGCATGGAAAGGAGTGAATACCATTTCAATTTAATAGTGGGAAGTGTTAGCCACAGGTTGAGGCTAACACTGCCTGCATGTAAAGCCGATGCTGCGGAATCGAGGCACCAGAGGTGGGCCCCTGCTGGGCAGCTAACCCTGATTGCGATCCCTGTAGCTTAGCACCAGAGCGGAGCTGCAGGGATCCAATGCCATCCTGCTTCTTGCCCACCTGCCTGGCACTTCCTGTCTGACACAGCGTGGCTGGATGACATCATCATTCAGCATGGCTGTTTCAGAGAGGAAGCTGCAGGAATGTGCTGCGGCTGTGGGGAACCTGCGGAGAGGTAAGTGGGTGCTGTGTGTGTCTGCCTGCATGCGTGGGTGTGTGTGTGTATGTGTATGTGGTGCGGTGCTTTGTGTGTGTGTATGAGAGAGTGGTGCTGTGCTGTCTGTGTGTGATAGTGGTGCTGTGTGTATGTATTGGAGATTAGCAGTGATGGAGAGAGCAGTGGTGGGGTGGTGTGGAAGAAGGCAATGTTGTTGGTGGTGGAAAGGATGAAGGGGTGTTGATGGAGGAAGCAATGATGGAGGTGGTGGAATGGGCAATAATGGGGTGGTTGGGGAGAAGGCAATGATGGTTGTGGTGGAAAGGACAATGATGATGGTGGTGGGGGGAGGCAATGATTGAGGTGTTGGAATGTGCAATGATGGGGTGGTGGGGAGAAAGCAATGATTGTAGTGGTGTAAAGGACAATTGTGGTGGGGGAGGAGGCAATGATGGAGGTGGTGGAATGGGCAATGATGGA
This sequence comes from Oophaga sylvatica, assembly GCA_033576555.1. Lineage (NCBI taxonomy): Eukaryota > Metazoa > Chordata > Amphibia > Anura > Dendrobatidae > Oophaga > Oophaga sylvatica. The sequence continues at coordinate 134,475,271 of JARQOD010000001.1, read as the reverse complement.
GGTGGTGGGTGAGAAGGCAATGATGGACGTGGTGATGAGGACAATGATGGTGTCGAGGGGGAGCACAATGATGGAGGTGGAGGGTAGCTGTATTATACCCTTTGAGGGGGCTGCATTATACCATATGAGGGGGCTACATTATATCCTGAAGGGGGCTGCATTATTCTCTCAGGGGGCTACATCATACTATATGAGGGGAGCTATATTATGCCCTATGAGGGGGCTACAGTATATTCTATGGGGGGGCTGCTTATGAGGGGGTTGCATTATACTTTGAGGGGGCTACATTATATTCTGTGGAGGGGCTGCATTATACTATATGAGGTGGGCTGCATTATATTTTGTGTGGGGCTGCATTATTGTCTCAGGGGGCTACATCATACTATATGAGGGGAGCGGCATTATGCCCTATGAGGGGGATACATTATATTCTGTGAAGGGGCTAAATTATACTATATGAGGGGGCTGCATTATATCATATGAGGGTGCTACATTATATTCTATGGGGGTCTGCATTATACATTATGAGGGGGTTGTATTATATTTTGTAGGGTGCTGTATTATACCCTATAGGGGGGCTGCACTATATTCTATGAGGGAGCTGCATTATATTCAATGAGGGGGGCTGCATTATATTAAATGAGAGAGGCTAATTTATATTCTATGAGGGTGGCTACTTTATATTCTATGAGGAGGCTAACCCAACCCCTGCTATATAATTAAAACGTGTACTACCTTATATTATACCCTGATATTAGCGCGTTTTACTGCACAATTTGTGGTCTTGTATTTATTTCTATATAGCTACATAGTGTGCCCCAAGAATGATTTTCTCTGGTGGGCCCAAGATGCTCCAATCTGACGCTGCTACTGGCCCATCATCGGCTAATGCTGTCACTGTAGCAGACATAGCCGGATGGGACTAGTAGTCCCATCGGACGATGCCTGCCTACACACAGACCCACACACACACAGCCGCGCACACACCAGCACACAGACACACACAGACCCGCACACACACAAATACACACAGATACGCACTGACAGACCCGCACACATTCACACATAGTCTCCGCCCACACACTCTTCCTCCTCCCTATCTGCAGCATTTCTTGCACACAACTCCACAGCACAACCGCAGATCTTTTTAAACCTGCAGTTTTGTTGCAGATTTGACTGACTCAATGGAAGTCAATGGGTGCAGAAACGCTGCAGATCCGCAAAAAGAATTGGCATGCAGCCGCGCACTCCACTCCCGAGTGCCGGCGCCAGAGCGAGGATTTCACATGCGAGTGTCGGACGATTTCCTCGCATTTGTGATCCCGGCCTTAGGCCAATATCCAGTACACTTCTCTCCCCAGCAACAACCTCTCCCAATTTCCGCCTCGGACCGGTCTCAACACACGTTCTATACCTTTAACCCTCAGGCTATCAGTGTTTCCTGCATGTACCTCCAAAAAATGCCTAGCCAACAACGAGATGCTCTTTTTGTTGGATGAGGAATTAGGTTTGCTTGCAGTAACATTCTCACTAATTCTCTTTTTCAGTCTTCTTGTTGTACATCCCACATAAGATTTATTGCATGACACAGATGTTGCCATATAGACAATGTGTGTGGTGTTGCAATTAACCCCTTAACCCCCAAGGGTGGTTTGCACGTTAATGACAGCACCAATTTTTCAATTCTGACCACTGTCTCTTTATGAGGCTATAACTCTGGAACGCTTCAATGGATCTTCATGATTCTGAGACTGTTTTCTCGTGACATATTGTACTTCACGTTAGTGGTAAAATCTCTTTGATATAACTTGCGTTTATTTTTGAAAAAATGCAAATATGGCAAAAATTTTGAAAATTTTGCAATTTTCAAACTTTGAATTTTTATTCCCTTAAAACAGAGAAATATGTCACACAAAATAGTTAAGAAATAACATATCCCACATGTCTACTTTACATCAGCACAATTTTGAAACCAACTATTTTTTTGCTACGAAGTTATAAGGGTTAAAAGTTGACCAGCGATTTCTCATTTTTACAGCAAATTGTGCAAAACCATTTTTTTTAGGGACCACCTCACATTTGAAGTCACTTTAAGGGGTCTATATGGCAGAAAATACCCAAAAGTGACACCATTCTAAAAACTACACCCCTCAAGGTACTCAAAGCCACATTCAAGAAGTTTATTAACCCTTCAGGTGCTTCACAGGAGCTGAAGCAACTTGGAAGGAAAAAATGAACATTTAACTTTTTAGTCCCAAAAATGATCTTTTACAAACAATTTTTTTATTTTAACAAGGGTAAAAGGAGAAAATGGACAGAAAAAGTTGTTGTGCAATTTCTCCTGAGTACGCAGATACCCCATATGTGGGGGAAAACCACTGTCTGGGCGCCCGGCAGGGCTTGGAAGAGAAGGAGCTCCGTTTGACTTTTTCAATCCAAAATTGGCGGGAATTGAGATTGGACGCCATGTCGCGTTTCGAGAGCCCCTAATGTGCCTAAACAGTGAAAAAAACCCACATGTGACACCATTTTGGAAACTATACTCCCTAAGGAACTTATCTAGATCTGTTGTGAGCACTTTGAACCCCCAAGTGTTTCACTAAAGTTTATAATGCCGGGTGTAAAAAAAAAAAAAAAATTCCACAAAAATGATTTTTTAGTCCCCAATTTTTGATTTTTCCCAAGGAAATTGTACCCCAAAAGTTGTTGTCCATTTTGTCCTGAGTACACTGATACTCCATATGTGGGGGAGAAATACTGTTTGGACGCACCGCAGGGCTCGGAAAGGAAGTAATGACGTTTTGGAATGCAGACTTTGATGGGTGTCATCTTCAGTTTGCAGAGTACCTGATGTGCCTAAACAGTGGAAACCCCCCACAAGTGACCCCATTTTGGAAACTAGAACCCCTAAGGAACTTATCTAGATCTGTAGTGAGCACTTTGAACCCCAAGTGCTTCACACAAATTTATAATGCCTGGGCATGAAAATAAAAAATCCTATTTTTTCCCACAAAAGTAATATTTAAGTCACCAATTATTTATTTTCCCAAGAGTAACATGAGAAATTGGACCATAAAAGTTGTTGTCCAATTTGTCCTGAGTACGCTGATACCTCATATGTGGGGGGGAAGCACTGTTTGGGCACACGGCAGAACTCGGAAGGGAAGGAGCGCCATTTGACTTTTTCAAACCAAAATTGGCTGGAATCGAGATTGGACCCATGTCGCATTTGGATAGCCCCTGATGTGCCTAAACAGTGGGAATCCCCCACAAGTGACCCCATTTTAGACTAGACCCCCTAAGGAACTTATCTAGATCTGTGGTGAGCACTTTGAACCCCCAAGTGCTTCACACAAGTTTATAACGTAGAGCCGTCAAATTAAAAAATCATATTTTTTCCACAAAAATGATCTTTTCACCCCAATTTTTATTTTCCCAAGGGTAACAAGACCTCAAAAGATGTTGTGCAATTTGTCCTGAGTACGCTGATACCTAATATGTGGTGGTAAACTACTGTTTAAGTGCATGGCAGAGCTCGGAAGGGAAGGAGCGCAGTTAGACTTTTTCAACGCAGAATTGGCTGTATGCCATGTCGCGTTTGGAGAGCCCCTGATTCATTATTTAGGAATTTTTTTTTACACTTCTTATTTTTTTTTTTTACTTTTTTACTTTGTCCCAGGGTGGGACATCACAGTATGGGGTCAGATCGCTGGTGACAGTGTGCACAGCACTCTGTCACACCAGCGATCGCTCTGGAACTGCCGCAGGCTTCTCAGTGGCTGCTCTCAGCAGGCACTGAGGAAGCCGCCTCCCTGCAGGACCAGGTGGCCATCTTGGATCCGGGGTCCTGCAGTGAGGAGAGTCCCTCGGAACAGCGCGACACATCGCGCTGTTCTGAGGGTCTCAGGGGAGCGCACAGGGAGCCCCCTCCCTGCGCAATGCTCCCCTGTGCCCCCGGTACACCGCGATCATGTTTGATCGCAGTGTGCCAGGGGTTAATCTGCCGGGAGCGGTCCGTGACCGCTCCTGGCACATAGGGCCGGGTGTCAGCTGTGATAATCAGCTGACACCCGGTGGCGATCAGCTGCACTCCCCCGGGAGCGCAGCTGATCGCCTTGGACGTACTATTCAGTCCCTGGGAATTAAGTACCAGGTCACATGGACGGAATAGTACATCCAATGGGATTAAGGGGTTAATATACACTTTTATTTTGTAGTGCTTCTATGTTACTATGTTAGAAAAAGCATCAGTTTTCTCCATTAAACCGCACAAATTACACTTTTTTCCTCCGCACACAAAATTATCTATATATTGTAACCAAATTGGAGTAGGGGATGAATTGACAAACATACTAGGGGATAAAATGTTACCAATAGTTTTGGCTCATCTCGGAACACATCTATAGCCTTTTGTAAGGATCCTTGAAAGAATTGGATCCTGATGTAAAATTGGTAGGAATTTGTGAAGTAAATGTCTGATGTCATTATAATCAGTGCTAAAAGCAGTCGCAAAAGTAGGAAGACTCAATTTTTGTTTAGAGACAGATACTTCCTCTACACTAGGGGTCCCCAACCGCCGGTCCGCGGCCCAGGACCGGGCCATAGCAGTTCTGCGGAGCCACGGCACAGAACGCTGGACCCACAGCTACAGCCGCCGGCTTCATCATCGATACTCACCTTCCGCCGCTGCGATCCCTGTCCCGGCCGCGGCAGCTTCATCCAGTGCTGAGCGGTGACGTAATACCGCTCATTAAGGTCATGAATATGGACGCAACGCCACTCCCATAGGCGTGGCATCCATATTCATGCCCTTAATGAGCGGTACTACGTGACCGCACCACAGAGAAGGAAGCGGTCAACAGGGATGCTGGGAAGTTTTGCGACGGAGCGAGGAGGGTAAGTATGATGGGGATGACGGGTGAGCAAAGGAGAGGGTGGAGCGGAGCCTTGTATACAGGGTGGGAGCAGAGCCTTGTATACAGGGTGGGAGCAGAGCCTTGTATACAGGGTGGGAGCGGAGCCTTGTATACAGGGTGGGAGCGGAGCCATGCATACAGGGTGGGAGCGGAGCCATGTATACCAGTGTGGTAGCAGAGCTTTGTATACAGGGTGGGAGCAGTGCCATGTATACAGGGTTGCAGCAGAGCCTTATAATACAGGGTGGGAGCAGAGCCTTGTATACAGGGTGGGAGCAGAGCCATGCATTCAGGGTGGGAGCAGAGCCTTGCATACAGGGTGGGAGCAGAGCCTTGTATACAGGGTGGGAGCAGAGCCTTGTATACAGGGTGGGAGCGGAGCCATGCATACAGGGTGGGAGCGGAGCCATGTATACCAGTGTGGTAGCAGAGCTTTGTATACAGGGTGGGAGCAGTGCCATGTATACAGGGTTGGAGCAGAGCCTTATATACAGGGTGGGAGAAGAGCCTTGTATACAGGGTGGGAGCAGAGCCATGTATACAGGGTGGGAGCAGAGCCTTGTATACAGGGTGGGAGCAGAGCCTTGTATGCAGGGTGGGAGCAGAGCCATGTATACCAGTGTGGGAGCGGAGCCTTGTATACAGGGTGGGAGCGGAGCCATGTGTACAGGGTGGGAGCAGAGCCTTGTATACAGGGTGGGAGAAGAGCCATGTATACAGGGTGGGAGAAGAGCTTTGTATACAGGGTGGAGCAGTGCCATGTATACAGGGTGGGAGCAGAGCCTTATATACAGGGTGGGAGCAGAGCCTTGTATACAGGGTGGGAGCAGAGCCATGTATACAGGGTGGGAGCAGAGCCTTGTATACAGGGTGGGAGCAGAGCCTTGTATACAGGGTGGGAGCAGAGCCATGTATACCAGTGTGGGAGCGGAGCCTTGTATACAGGGTGGGAGCGGAGCCATGTATACAGGGTGGGAGCGGAGCCATGTATACAGGGTGGGAGCAGAGCCATGTATACAGGGTGGGAGCAGAGCCATGCATACAGGGTGGGAGAAAAGCCTTCTATACAGGGTGGGAGCAGAGCCTTGTATACAGGGTGGGAGCAGAGCCTTATATACAGGGTGGGAGCGGAGCCATGCATACGAGGGTGGGAGCGGAGCCATGCATACGAGGGTGGGAGCGGAGCCTTGTATACAGGGTGGGAGCGGAGCCTTGTACACAGGGTGGGAGCAGAGCCTTGTATACAGGGTGGGAGCAGAGCCATGTATACAGGGTGGGAGCGGAGCTATGCATACGAGGGTGGGAGCGGAGCCATGTATACGAGGGTGGGAGCGGAGCCATGTATACGAGGGTGGGAGCAGAGCCATGTATAAGAGGGTGCATGGGCGTACCCACCGTGGGGCAGGGGGGCAAGTGCCCCCCCCTAGGAGCAGGGGAGGCATCAGGCATCAACATCAGCGCCGGCCCTTTAAAAGATGCTTTTTGGGCCGCCTGGCTGTCTGCGCCGGCGAGTGCGACGCACACACAGTGACACAGAGAGGGTCGGCCCGGGATAAGGCAGGGGCCTCCGTTAAGAAGTTAGAATGTCCTGACGTTTACGTCAGGACGTTCTTTGTGGGCGGAGAGAGCGCGCTCTGCTGCTCTCTCGCCCCTTCAGCAATTGGCTGCAGCAGCCAGCAGCTCCCACCCTACCAGGCAGACAGTGGTGGTGGTTGACACCGGCGGTGGACGGCGACTCGGCAGGCCCTGGCGGCTGGCCTGTATCATCAGCTGCGGCGGCACAGCAGAGAGGCAGAGCCCGGTGTGACTCCTCCACCGCGCTGAAGGCTGAGGTTGGTGACGTATACAGGTGCTGGGGCTGGCTGGTGACGTATGCAGGTGCTGCTGGGGCTGGCTGGTGATGTATACAGGTGCTGGGGCTGGCTGGTGACGTATACAGGTGCTGCTGGGGCTGGCTGGTGACGTATACAGGTGCTGCTGGGGCTGGCTGGTGACGTATACAGGTGCTGGGGCTGGCTGGTGACGTATACAGCTGCTGCTGGGGCTGGCTGGTGACGTATACAGCTGCTGCTGGGGCTGGCTGGTGACATATACAGGTGCTGCTGGGGCTGGCTGGTGACATATACAGGTGCTGCTGGGGCTGGCTGGTGACGTATACAGGTGCTGCTGGGGCTGGCTGGTGACGTATACAGGTGCTGCTGGGCTGGCGTGACGTCGGTGCTGGGTGGCGGTGACGTAACAGGTGCTGGGGCTGGCTGGTGACGTATACAGGTGCTGCTGGGGCTGGCTGGTGACGTATACAGGTGCTGGGGCTGGCTGGTGACGTATACAGCTGCTGCTGGGGTTGGCTGGTGACGTATACAGGTGCTGCTGGGGCTGGCTGGTGACGTATACAGGTGCTGGGGCTGGCTGGTGACGTATACAGGTGCTGCTGGTGGGGTGGGACGTATACAGGTGCTGCTGGGGCTGGCTGGTGACGTATACAGGTGCTGGGGCTGGCTGGTGAAGTATACAGGTGCTGGGGCTGGCTGGTGACGTATACAGGTGCTGCCCCCCCCTAGTTTTGATCCTGGGTACGCCCATGAGAGGGTGGGAGCTGAGCCATGCATACGAGGGTGGGAGCGGAGCCATGTATACGAGGGTGGGAGCGGAGCCATGTATAAGAGGGTGGGAGGGAGCCATATATATGAGGGTGGGAGCGGAGCCGGCATGTATACGAGGGTGGAGCGAGCCTTGTATACAGGGTGGAGCGGAGCCGTGTATATAGGGTGGGAGCGGAGCCGTGTATACAGGGTGGGATCTGAGCCATGTATACGAGGGTGGGAGCACTACTACTAAACTACAACCCTGTCCATAGCCCGCCCCTTATGACCAAAGCCCCGCCCCTGCCACACCTCCTCCCTGCCCTGCCGGGCCATGGAAGAATGGTCTTGCTTGAAGCCGGTCCCTGGTGCAAAAAAGGTTGTGGACCACTGCTCTACACAGTCAGTCAGTAAAGAAACTCTAGATCTTTCCCCCACTATAGACTTTTTTTTTGCATAGCAACACAGACTTATATAGAGAATTTATTTCTGCATATAATTCACTGGACACGTTTTTTGCTTTTGGTCTTTTTCTCTTGTAGTGAATTGAGATAAATGTTGTTATGATTATTGGTGCATATATTGTATCATAGTTACAAAACTGAACACTTTATTAACTTCATAACTGTTTGAATATGTGTCAACTAATTGTTCTTTTTTTGTATAATAATGATAAGAGCAATATTTGATAGAACGATATTTGCTGGCCACATGATTGAAATTCTACTTTTTCTTTTAGACCAAGATTTGAAGGTTGATTCCAGCATATAAAGATTGGTCCATTTGTTTTATGATTGTTTTCACATGTGGGGGTGGGTTTGGTGTATGTGTTATAAACGTATGTTCATTATATTTTTAAACACCTATAAGTAAGGACGTAAAGTCCAAAGCGCGTCAGGTGTGTGGGGAATGTTTGCCCCCTGACATTTAATGACACATATGATTTTAACTTTTTACAAGCAATGGATCAAATAAAAAGATGGAATTTGTATTTTTATGGAAATCAGCTGGTGCTGGTTTTTCCTCTTTGCCTGCATTTAGAGGTGGACTCCAGCCACATTGAACCTGGCACCTGTGCTCCTGTGATACTCTGGTGAGCACTGAGCAATTACTTTCCCCTTTTCCCATGTTGATTTATTGTATTTGCATACATGGGCTAACATGCAAACCTATATATCCATATATATTTGGGGCATTTCCCTCAATAGACATAACTAGCTAAATAGATCTCAACCAAAGCTATAAAGAAAATATTTCAATATTGTGATGTCATTATAAGAAAACAAAAATTAACAATAATCACAAACAGTATTTTTTATTGTAAAAGGGAATATAGAATTGGAAAAATGACAAAAATTACAAAAGCTATAGTAATATCATCATAAAAAAACACAGCGTCCAAAAAAAGTAAAATAACATTATGAAATTATCATAATATTGCACAGTCTATAAATGCTGATATTTAGACTCTATGTAGATGCTATTATGACAAAATAAAAATTCAATGCAACTCCTAAATTAAGAATGGGGTCATTGTTACATCATCACATTACAGTACTGCATGTAAATTAAAAGCAAAAACTATTGTAAATTACAGTTGGTAGATAAGATAAATGGATCCAAGAGAGAGATGAATAACACAATAGTACTTGGACAATACCTTTTTAAATGCTGTGTTCACTATGTAGAAAAAATACATATCTACTTCAATGGCACTATTACAGTGATGTTGTTAACTGGTCTCCTGATGCTCTCATCATGACATTTTAATGTCATGTGAGCACTGCAGCCGACAATGGGCTGCAATGCAAATATTTTCCTTGAACAAAACTCAGACGTCTGAGGAAGGTGTGAGTTATGCAGCTCATTAATGTTCACTGATTGGCTGCAGTGCTCCTACGGCATAGCATTGTCGCATGAACTCTAGGAGACCTGGTGCTAACATTGCTGGAACAGTACCAATGTGGCACATATCTGTTTCTTTGTTTTACATGTTGGGCTATAACATTTAAAGAGGACTTACTTGTTCAAAACTATTTGAGTAAAATACCTTGTAAAATCCATGATCTCTCCTGATTCTGCAGCTCCTTTCTGTTTTATATTGCATGGTTCGTTTGCAGAGATATTCATATTTATTGCTTTTGCAGCGCAGTATGTGAAATCTCTGCTTGAAGTCAATTTAGGCATTTTTTCATAGTCTTCTCCTTCACCCCTCCCTCACAGATGCAGCCAATCGAAGTTCGTCAACAGTCAGCGAGAGGAGAAAGCATATGCCACAAGAGAACAGTCTGATTAAATGCCAAGTTGGTCTCCTCTGCATATATTGATTTCACACACTTCTTTCCATCAGAAATAAATGTGAGTATCTCTGCAATGGAGGGCTACAGCGTAAAAATGAAAAGAGCATAGAATTCAGGAGAGTCCAGGGATTGTTACATGTTATTTAACTCAATGTATTTGAGCAGCTCTTCTTTCAGACTGGGTTATCAGTGTAATGAACACCACTTTCAACCAAATGCAGGCAATATATTCAACTTTTCAGGTCAGTATTTATAGTGATATTTCATTAATTGTGACTAAAGAAATAAAAAAAAAATCCAATCTGACAAAGGAAAGCATGCTAACTAGTTTCAAATTTTCATTTCTAAATCTTACCATGCTTTGCAATATAAAAATGAAATCTATGGCGAAAAAGATTGTAATTAATGTAGAAATTCTGCAAGTATTTCTTCATGACATGTATTTGTTTGAATAGTGAATGCAAATCATTTTCAGCCAGTGTGTGTCTTCTCCATTATATATAATATTCATGAAGTATATCTACTGGGAGATTGTGATAGCATTGACCTTGCTGAAATAGGTTCCATGTACATTTCAAGTGGCTTTCTTTAGAGGATTAAAATGTAAAGCAGTGCTCTCCAGCACCGCTGGAAACAGTCAAAGATATGGAAGATACAACATTTGTATGAATGATTTACTGCAAGGGAATATTAGCATATTCATCTTTGCAAATTTGTTTAGCAATTGTAAGACACTCATATCCTGCTTTCTTCTGGCAGAAGGAATATCTGCATAATAGGATAATAAAATAATTGTGTGAGTGCATTGCAATTTAATAAATATGTACACCCTGAATATATAACTGAAAATAATATGTTTACATACATGTACAAAGAAATACAATTATTGAATGTCCCACCCCAATATGAGTTTAATGGGGTAAACATGTCACTTGATATACTGTTGGAAAGGAGCATTCATGTATATTCTATGCTTTCAATGAAATGTGAATAATAAATTAAATTAATTTTATGTACACATACATGCAATTTTATTACTCTGCGACGTTTTCATAGAAACATCAATACTTAGTGCTGCTGCGGGATTTTCTCTTTTATCGCCTTTTGATTCGGTCACAACTCAAATACAAGTTTAGATTGTCCAAAGAGAGTTTGGATTTTTGAAAAAAAATATGTTTTTTATGTCTGATTTAAATTGAATTCTATTAATAACTAGAAATAGGCCCGATGCTATTGCATTGGGAGTGCGGTGAAATGAACATCTGTGTATCCTTAGTGGTGCTAACACCGCTGGGAGATCGGTAATACCGCTAACAGCTGACAGATTGGCAACCCAGTGGCGGGTGACCAATCACATCAGCTGCTAGCGGTATTGGCGCCATATTTGGCGGGGGATTCAAATCCCACGCGGCACCACTCATTGGCTGAGCTGCCTGCGGCTGAGCCAATGAGTTGCGCGGGATTCAAATCTCCTGCCAAAGCTGCATAGCACCGCTCAGCCAATGAGCGGTGCCGCGTGGATTTGGCGGGGAATTTGAATCCTGCGCCGCTCATTGGCTCTGCCGGCGTCAGCTCAGTCAATGAGCGGTACCGCGCGGCTTTGAGCGGCGCGGGATTCAAATCCCCCGCCAAAGCCGCGCGGCACCACTCCTTGGTGGCCCAGCCAATGAGCTATTCAGGATTCAAATCCCCCGCCCTGCCGGCCGAGCCAATGAGCGGTGCCGCGTGGGATTTGATTCCCCGCCAAAGCCGCGCAGCCAGGGGCGGCTCAGCCAATGAGCGGTGCCGCGCAGCTTTGGCAGGGGATTTGACTGCTGAATTTTCCGCACAAAAACAGGACCTCTTGGCAGAAGATGCAGATGATTTTTTGATATGTTTTTTCATGTTTTTTTTTCATGCGGATTTGTATGCGTTTTTGTAAGCTAAATAAAGATATGTTATTTAACAAAAAAAAGGTTTGTGATGTCATTTCTTGTCCAACCTCCTCTTTTACATTTGTCCAACCCATACTCCATTACACACATATAGACAGATAGATAGATAGATAGATATTTCAAAAAAATTGAAGCAGCATAGTATACAATACTTGTGGGTGCAAATCCTCCAGCAGGAATCCAATACTTGCCAAATTCAATAAGACAAAAAAATAGGCAGCACTCCTCAGAGTCAATAGCAGTTGTGGACTTTATTAGACCCACATCTCAGGGCAACGTTTCGGCTACAATTAGCCTTCCTCCAGCAGTGTCTCAGACACATGTGTGGGTATTTATGATTTCATTAGATAACAAACAATTTACAATCACTTTACAAAATTATGTGTCCCAGATATAAATCATGAATCAAATCCATATGCACATAACAGTAACAGGTGTCCCTCATAATCAGCTCTACTTAGTTGACAACAGTACCTTTGTACATAATTAACATGCATCAATATCTCACAAGTTCCAGTAATAGGTATTTAAGTCCATATTCATCTCAGCTGCAACTGTCACGCAGTTGTTTATAAACTCCAAATACTTACAATGGGCAATGAGCGATGCATCTCGTGGGGGACGCCATGAACGCTTCACAGGACTAGCACAGACGCTACTGCGCATGTCCCAAGTACATTGTCATAGGATCTCGTTCCCTCAGCCAATCATGGCTGTTGTGTGGCATCTTTTAATGTGCGCATGCGCACTATGCATATGTCCACAGCGTTACTCCATCTTGGCTGCGGCAAGCCGCAACACCAGAAAGTATCCAATATGAAGTTCATGAGACACCGAAATTTCGGTGTCTCATGAACTTCATATTGGATACTTTCTGGTGTTGCGGCTTGCCGCAGCCAAGATGGAGTAACGCTGTGGACATATGCATAGTGCGCATGCGCACATTAAAAGATGCCACACAACAGCCATGATTGGCTGAGGGAACGAGATCCTATGACAATGTACTTGGGACATGCGCAGTAGCGTCTGTGCTAGTCCTGTGAAGCGTTCATGGCGTCCCCCACGAGATGCATCGCTCATTGCCCATTGTAAGTATTTGGAGTTTATAAACAACTGCGTGACAGTTGCAGCTGAGATGAATATGGACTTAAATACCTATTACTGGAACTTGTGAGATATTGATGCATGTTAATTATGTACAAAGGTACTGTTGTCAACTAAGTAGAGCTGATTATGAGGGACACCTGTTACTGTTATGTGCATATGGATTTGATTCATGATTTATATCTGGGACACATAATTTTGTAAAGTGATTGTAAATTGTTTGTTATCTAATGAAATCATAAATACCCACACATGTGTCTGAGACACTGCTGGAGGAAGGCTAATTGTAGCCGAAACGTTGCCCTGAGATGTGGGTCTAATAAAGTCCACAACTGCTATTGACTCTGAGGAGTGCTGCCTATTTTTTTGTCTTAGATAGATAGATAGATAGATAGATAGATAGATAGATAGATAGATAGATAGATAGATGATAGATAGATAGATAGATAGATAATAGACAGATAGACAAATAGATAGATAATAAATAGATAATAGATATATAGAAATAGATAATAGATAAATAGATAGATATTACATAGATAATAGATAGAATGTTACATAAATAGTTAAAGACACACACACACAAAATCTTCATGCATTAGCGTTATTTAAAAAAAAATGGGGAAAAAAGATGGCGTGGTCTCCCGCACAATTTTCTGCCCCAAAGGGGGAAAGCCGACGGCTTGGGACAATATTTCTAGCCTGGGAAGGGGTTAATACCCATGGAGCTTCCCAGGCTATGAATATCAGCCTGCAGCTAGCCTTTACTGGCTATTTAAATAGGGCGACCCAAAAAAAAATGACGTTGGGTCCCCTTATAACTTTTAGCCAGAAAGGCTACGCAGACAGCTGCGGGCTGATATTTATAGCCTAGGAAGGGGCCATGGATATTGGTGCACCCCCCTGGCTAAAAATACCAGCACCCTGCCGCTCCAGAATTGGCGCATCTGTATGATGCGCCAATTCCGGCACTTAGCCCCTCTTTTCCCACTCCCATGTAGGGGTGGGATATGGGGTAATAAGGGGTTAATGTCACCATGCTATTGTAAGGTGACATTAGGCCCAGTTAATAATGGAGAGGCATCAATAAGACGCCTCTCCATTATTATTCTTATATTAATAAAGAGTTAAAAAAACACACACACATAAGAATAAAGTATTTTAATGAAATAAAACACAACACGGTTTTCATATCTTTATTGCACGCCCAGATCCAAGCGACGCTCTCGATCTCCTGTAATAAAAAGTAAAAAAATAAACAACCATATACTCCCTGGCCGACGCAGTCCAATTAATAACGAATGTCCCACAACGGTCTCCCCTATAGAATAGTGACATCAGGTGATGTCATTGCTCTGTAGAACCTCCTTGTAAGGTTCTTTGTCTCTTTTGACATGTTCCTTGAAACTCAGTTTTCCGTCGGCCATTTTGCTTTCTGTCTTGCTGCAGCTATCTTGCCCTCAGTTAATATGGAGGTTCCAGCTTTCATGTTCCCGCCCTGATTCTCTCCTCTTGCTTCTTAAGCAGCCTCAGCTGAACAATCAGTGCTCCTGAATCAAGCTTCAGTCAGCCTGTGACCTGACTTCTGGAAACCTAGGATTTTGGACTCCAGCTATTTCCTACTGAGGAACTTTGGAACACTTTTGGACTCTGGAAACCTGCTGTCTGGTGAATCCATGTTTGCAGAGGAATTACGGTACAGAGAAGCGATCCTGAACCTGCTTTGGAGAGTTATTGTAGAGCTTGAAGTTACTCTGGCCTGCTGTGTCTCCTGCATCTGTTCCTGCAAACTGTATGACCTTTTCTGCATGCTTGTATGAAGTAATACAAGTCATTTCATATCAACCTGTGTCTCATGTGTTTTCCTCGCACCCAAGCACAAGACGCTATAGGAACTGTACACTATACATGACAAGATTCAGGAGCCAATGTTTAGTGTCTGCTGGGTCTGGGAAAGCCGTGTCTGCTGTGACTGTGGATATCAGATGTCCGTTTAATACCTTCTGTGATGACAGTGGTTGTGACTTCTCACAACCATTCCAGCACTTCTGCCTTAAAAGATCTGGAAGATGGAGGCCCGCATAAAGGAGCTTTGTGGAGTGACTGATACAATCCTTGCAGATATACAGACTATAAAGACCCGTTTTGCAAGCCTACAGGACCTCACTAATCATAATTTGCAAGTGTTTGGACAAACTACCCAGGAATTACGAGCCAGGATTGAGGCTCTAGAGCAGACCCGGGCAAGGGGCGGCCCGCGGGCCGCATCTGGCCCGCCGGCTGTCAGTGACCGGCCCGCGGAGGTGCTACGGCAGTCTCAGGGCCCCGGCATCAGCTGGCACAATACTTACCTCTCCCGTGCCTCCGCTGCTGCAGCTCCGGGCTCCACCGGCGCTTCCTCTCACAGCCGGCCGCTGAATGACGTCATCATTCAGCGGCAGGCTGTGTCAGAGAGCGGGGACGCTGGACAGGTAAGACGTGTCTCTGTGTGTGTCTGTGTCTATGTAGTGCGGTGCTTTGTGTGTGTGTGTGTGTGTGTGTGTGTGTGTGTGTGTATGTATGTGAGAGAGTGCTTATGTGCTGTCTGTGTGTGATGATGGGCAGGCATTGATGATAATGGCTAGGCATTGATGATGATGGGGAGAAGATGATGATAATGGGCAGGCATTGATGATAATGGGCAGGCATTGATGATGGGGAGAAGATGATGATGGGCAGGCATTGCTGATAATGGGGAGGCATTGATGATGATGGGGAGAAGATGATGATAATGGGCAGGTATTGATGATAATGGGCAGGCATTGATGATGGGGAGAAGATGATGATGATGATGGGCAGGCATTGATGATGATGGGGAGAAGATGATGATAATGGGCAGGTATTGATGATAATGGGCAGGCATTGATGATGGGGAGAAGATGATGATGGGCAGGCATTGCTGATAATGGGGAGGCATTGATGATGATGGGGAGAAGATGATGATAATGGGCAGGTATTGATGATAATGGGCAGGCATTGATGATGGGGAGAAGATGATGATGATGATGGGCAGGCATTGATGATGATGGGGAGAAGATGATGATAATGGGCAGGTATTGATGATAATGGGCAGGCATTGATGATGGGGAGAAGATGATGATAATGGGCAGGCATTGATGATAATGGGCAGGCATTGATGATGGGGAGAAGATGATGATGGGCAGGCATTGCTGATAATGGGGAGGCATTGATGATGATGGGGAGCAGATGATGATAATGGGTGGGTATTGATGATAATGGGCAGACATTGATGATGATGGGGAGGAGATGATGATAATGGGCAGGTATGTATATATACAGTATACAGTATATATATATATATATATATATATATATATGTATATGTATATATACAGTATTGGGTAGAACGGAGTTAATTATATTAGTCCGGCCCTCTAAAACCATCCCAATTTCTCATGCGGCCCCCTGGCAAAATTAATTGCCCACCCCTGCTCTAGAGGAACGAGTCCAGGCTCCTGCCATAACCCCGAGTTCTGGGATCCCCAAGTTACCTCCTTTTCGTTTTGGCGGTGAACGTGAGAAATTCAGGGGATTTATTAACCAATGCAATCTAGTTTTCTCTGCACATGCTTCACAATTTCCCACTGAACGATCCAAAGTGCTTACTATAATCATGTTGCTTACCAATAAGGCTTTGATGTGGGCAAACCCTCTGATTGAGACTGAGGATGATTGTTTGAATCACCTAGATGCTTTTATTTCAGCCATGGGGCAGGTTTTGATGACCCCAATCGAGGTGCAACAGCTGAAGCAGCCATGTTAACTTTGCGCCAAGGTAAGCGTTCAGTAGCCGAATATGCCTTGGATTTCAGGAGATGGGCTCTTGATACCACTTGGGACACTTCCGCCAAAAAATCTATTTTTCGGAAAGGGTTGTCTCCACTGATTAAGGATGAACTTGCTCGTGCCGACCCTCCCACTGCGTTAGGTGACTTTATTAACTATTGTATCCGTATTGATGCTCGTCTGACTGAACGCAGACAAGAGAGATGGTTCGAAAATAATCGCACTAACCTTTTCCTACCTCCCTCCTCAGCTAAGGAACCTTTGAGTAGGATCACAAGGGAACCAGAACCTGAACCCATGCAGGTGGACTCTTTACAAAGACGGGTTAGTGATGCACGCAAAGAACATCGTATAAAGGAAAATCTATGTTTTTACTGTGGTAAGTCAGGGCACTTCATTATAAACTGCCCCAGCCGTTCTCGTAAGACTACTGCAGCAGTCATTCACTGTGAGTGTTGCGAGAGGAGCTCTGTCATGTCCGAGCCTCAGATTCCAGAGAGATCTGCTGCAAGAGATCTTGTTTTTTGGACTTAAACTCTGTTAGTTCTGGGGACAATGACAGTATAAACGATGCAATTTTTCAAGTTTCCTCAGCGGTGTCCCAGCTGAGTTGTAAAAGAAACAATTCTCATTGCTTCCTTTCCATCAAACTCTGGGTTGACTCAGTCTGGGTGTCTAGCTCTGCTATGATCGACTCAGGAGCAAGTGGAAATTTTATGGATATCTCCTTTGCTCTGAAACAGGGGATACGTTCAGTGAAGAAGGCTACTCCAGTACAGATGGAGACTGTGGATGGCTCCCTGCTGACTTCTGGACCAGTGGATCAGGAAACAGAGCCTTTGAGGGTCCTTATGGGTAAAGATCATCAGGAGAAAATGTCTTTTATGCTTATCTCTTCTCCCCACTTTCCCATTATTCTAGGGCTACCATGGCTACAGGCGCAGAATCCTACTGTAATGTATGTAGTACAGTTCATATAGCGTCTTGTGCTTGGGTGCGATGAACATACATGAGACACAGGTTTGATATAGAAAAGTCCTGTATTACTTCATACAAGTTGGCAGAAATAGTCACACAGTTTGCAGACACAGAAGCAGGAGACACAGCAGGCCAGAGTAAACTAAGCTCAGCAAATCACTCTCCAACACAGATTCAGGATCTTCTTCTCTGTTACCGTAAGTCCATGCAAACGTGGGTCTTTCAAAGAGCAGGGTTCAGAGTCCACAAGTGCTTCAGAGTTCCTCAGTAGGAATAGCTGGAGTACAAGGTCCAAGGCTTACAGGAGTCAAGTCACAGGTTCACTGCAGGCTAGGTTCTGAAGCACTGATTGCTCAGCTGTGGCTGCTTAAGAAGCAAAGGAGAGAATCAGGGCGGGAACATGCAAGCTGGAAACTCCATTTTGACTGAGGGCAAGATAGCTACAGAAAGACAGAAAGTAAAATGGCTGACGAACAAGCTGAGTTTCAGGAATATATACATAGAACCTTACACCTACGATTAACTGGGAGACCAAGGAATTACACTTTCCGGAGAAACAGATGAGTCAAGGAGTTTCAGCTTGCTCTGTTCCTAAAGGAACCATGTCAGTCCCTGAACTACCAGCTGTATACCAGGACTATGTGGATTTATGTGACAAGAAGAACGCTGATCAGCTTCCTCCTCACCGTCCATATGATTGTCCAATCGAATTATTGCCTGGAGCCGAGATACCTTTTGGTAAGATCTACCCCCTAGCGGGGCCCGAGCTAAAAGCTTTGAAGGACTACATAGATGAAAATCTAGCCAAAGGCTTCATACGCCCCTCTTCATCTCCCGCAGGTGCACCCATCTTCTTTGTGAAGAAGAAAGATGGATCTCTGAGACCCTGCATAGACTATAGGGAACTCAATAAGGTTACTATTAGAAACCGTTATCCATTGCCTTTAATCCCTGAGTTGTTGGAGAGAGTGCGGCACGCCAAAATTTTCTCTAAACTGGATCTCCGTGGGGCCTATAACTTGGTCCGTATTAGACCTGGGGATGAATGGAAGACTGCATTCAGGTCACGCTATGGACACTTTGAATATCTAGTTATGCCTTTTGGTCTGAGTACCGCCCCAGCCACTTTCCAACACTTGGTGAATGACATCTTCAGGGATCTCCTAGATACATTTGTGGTGATTTATCTGGATGATATTCTAATTTTTTCTAACTCCAAAGAGGAACATCATGGACATGTGAGAATGGTCTTAGAATGCCTAAGACAAAACCATCTCTACATCAAACTTGAAAAGTGTGAATTCCATAGGACCGAAATTCAATTTCTGGGGTATGTACTATGTACGCAAGGGATTAGTATGGATGGAAGCAAGACCCAAGCCTTCAAGGATTGGCCAATTCCTAGAAATGTGAAGGAGGTGCAGCGCTTCATCGGGTTTGCCAACTTCTATAGACGTTTCATTAGGAATTTCTCTGAGGTAGTGTCACCTATCACGCAACTTACCCGGAAACAGTCTAGGTTCTCCTGGACCCGCAAGCGCAGGAAGCATTTTCCTGTTTAAAGGATAAATTTACCACCGCACCTATCTTAGTACATCCCAACCCCGAGCTTGCCTTCATAATAGAGGTGGATGCTTCAGATTGTGCCGTTGGAGCTATACTCTCTCAGAGAACAGGTGAGAAGAATGTCTTGCATCCCTGTGCCTTCTTTTCCCAGCAGTTGTCTTCGGCTGAGAGGAACTACGATGTGGGCAATAGAGAATTGTTGGCCATTATTGCCGCCTTCAAGGAATGGAGACACCTTCTTCAGGGAGCTGCACAGCAAATAGTCGTCCTGACAGACCATCGTAACCTTGAATTTATCAGGTCGGCTAAGTGCCTGACTCCTCGCCAGGCTCGCTGGAATCTTTTCCTAAACCAATTTAATTTTGTAATTTCTTATAGACCAGGATCGCGCAATGGAAAGGCTGATGCACTCTCTAGGATTCATTCAGCAGAGACACGTCCACTTACTCCTCCTAAGACTATTCTTCCTGACTCTAGATTCCTGGGAGTGATTCATAATCAAGACCTACTTAAGGACATCAAGGAAGCATACCATGCGGATTCTTTGTTGGCTCAACCCCCAAGGGACATAAGTCTTGTTTTTAAGAATGGTGTGTGGATTCAGGGACAACGTCTGTATATACCTGAAACAGTCAGATTGAGAGTATTGCAACTCATCCACGATTCCAAGATAGCCGGGCATAGGGGAATTCTAAAGACACAAGAATTTCTTTCTCGTTTCTTTTGGTGGCCCACTTACAGGAAAGATGTTTTAAACTATGTCACTTCATGTGAAGTCTGTGCAAGATGCAAAACACCTCGCTCCTCACCAACTGGTCTGTTACAACCTCTTCCCACCCCGTCCCGCCCGTGGGGATCCATTTCTATGGACTTCATTGTGGAGTTACCAACCTCTCAAGGGAAGAACACCATTCTAGTGGTGGTTGATCGTCTAACAAAGGCAGTTCATTTTATCCCTTGTGTCGGTTTACCCACTGCAAAACAGACATCAGACTTGATGATTAAGAATGTGTTTCGCTTACATGGAGTACCGGATGAGGTCATTTCGGATCGAGGGTGCAATTCACTTCAAGGTTTTGGCAAAATTTCTGTGCAGCATTGGACATTAAAGTAAACCTTTCTTCTGGTTTTCATCCCCAGACTAATGGACAGACAGATGAACGAATCAGACCCTGGAGCAGTATCTCCGCTGCTTTATCTGCCACCTACAAGATGATTGGGTGGATCTACTTCCACTGGCTGAGTTCTCTTATAACAACTCTCAGAGTGCCTCCACTAAGCAGTCTCCTTTTTACTCCAATCTAGGTTATCATCCTAACATTCTTCCTCGATTTCCCATAGATACGCCTTTGCCGGCAGTGGCTGAAAGAATCACTTCTTTACAAAAGAATATGGATCTTCTAAGGGAAAATCTAGAATTGGCTCAGGAAAGGTACAAGAAAGCAGCAGATAAATTTCGTAAACCTGCACCAGCTTTCAAGGAGGTTTGGTCTGGCTGTCAACCAGAAATCTTAAAATAAAGATTCCATCGTCTAAATTGGGACATAAGTACATTGGACCTTATAAGATCAGTAAGATTATAAGTGCTGTTGCTTGTCGTCTTCAACTGCCCAGAACTATGAGAATCCACCCTGTCTTTCATGTATCCCTACTAAAGGCTGCAACACCCAATACGTTTCCTGGATGCTCTTCTCCTTGCCCTGACCCAGTGCTGGTCGATGGTCAGGAAGAATTTATGGTGGAAAGGATTCTAGATTCCAGGTTGTACAGAAATCAGTTGCAATATTTGATTAAATGGCAGGGCTACCCAGTGGAGGACAACTCATGGGAGCCAGTCAATAATGTAAATGCTCCTCGCCTGCTCCGCCAGTTTCATCAGAGGTACCCTGACAAGCCTGGTCTGAGGTCATCCGGAGGTTGTCCCTAAGGGGGGAGTAATGTAAGGTTCTTTGTCTCTTTTGACATGTTCCTTGAAACTCAGTTTTCCGTCGGCCATTTTGCTTTCTGTCTTGCTGCAGCTATCTTGCCCTCAGTTAATATGGAGGTTCCAGCTTTCATGTTCCCGCCCTGATTCTCTCCTCTTGCTTCTTAAGCAGCCTCAGCTGAACAATCAGTGCTCCTGAATCAAGCTTCAGTCAGCCTGTGACCTGACTCCTGGAAACCTAGGATTTTGGACTCCAGCTATTTCCTACTGAGGAACTTTGGAACACTTTTGGACTCTGGAAACCTGCTGTCTGGTGAATCCATGTTTGCAGAGGAATTACGGTACAGAGAAGAGATCCTGAACCTGCTTTGGAGAGTTATTGTAGAGCTTGAAGTTACTCTGGCCTGCTGTGTCTCCTGCATCTGTTCCTGCAAACTGTGTGACCTTCTCTGCATGCTTGTATGAAGTAATACAAGTCATTTCATATCAACCTGTGTCTCATGTGTTTTCCTCGCACCCAAGCACAAGACGCTATAGGAACTGTACACTATACATGACACTCCTAGTGATGCACTGACAGGAGACAGTGGCTCCTGCAGTACATCACTGAGGTTACCTGAGTTCATTCTCTCACTTTATGGCAATGCTGGGTGGAAATTTTCTCACCTAGCATTGCCAGTGAGAGAATGAACGGCAGTGACGTCATTCTCTCCCTGTGGCAAAGGATACACACAGCGGAGGATTACCTGCGCTGTCAGTGTATCACAGGGGCGGTGTAGAGCGCTGACATCACCTGATGTCAGTGCTCTACACCGGAGATCGTCGTGGGACACTTGTTATTATCTGGACTACGGTGGAAAGGTGATGTATAGATTGGTTTATTATTTTATTTTTATTACAGGCGATTGATGGCATCGGGGATTAGGTGATTGGTGAGTATGTCGTCTATGTTATGTGTTGTATGTTATATGTATGTACTGTATGTTATGTGTTGTATGTTATATGTATGTTCTGTATGTTATGTGTTGTATGTTAGGTGTATGTTATGTATGTTATGTGTTGCATGTTATATGTATGTTATGTGTTGTATGTTAGGTGTATGTTCTGTATGTTATGTATGTGTTGTATGTTATGTGTATGTACTGTATGTTATGTGTTGTATGTTATATGTATATTCTGTATGTTATGTGTTGTATGTTTTGTGTATGTTCTGTATGTTATATGTTATATGTATGTTATGTATGTTATGTGTTGTATGTTATATGTGTATGTAATGTATGTTTGCTTGTTTTTTACATTCAACACATTAGCCGGATGATGGGACTACTACTGTCCCATCATTGGCTAATGTGTCACTATCAGTGTAGCAGGTATAGCCAGATGGGACTTGTAGTACCATTGGACGATTCCTGCATTACACATAAATACACACACACGCAGCCCCGCAGACCCCCGCACATACACATTGTAGGGATCCGCTCTGGTAGGCAGGGGCCGGGAAGCAGTAATGAGGCAACACACAGGCTTTCAATTCAAAGTTCAGTGGTTTTAATAACGGGTTCAAAAGTCCAGCTAACAAAAATCAAAAATAGAACATAACATACTCCAGTTTGGAGAACCACTGGTCCCATACTCACCCTTGTTGGGACAGGCTTAACCAGGGGAGGAGTCCTGAGGAGATCATTTGCATATTTCCAGTTCATTCTGGGATAAGTGAAGAGTCTCCGTGAGCTCCAAGAACACTGGGTTTTGGCTGTTGCAGCTGAAAGGAGGACATCGGTAAACCAGGGGAGGAGTCCTGAGGAGATCATTTGCATATTTCCAGTTCATTCTGGGATAAGTGAAGAGTCTCCGTGAGCTCCAAGAACACTGGGTTTTGGCTGTTGCAGCTGAAAGGAGGACATCGGTATACCAGGGGAGGAGTCCTGAGGAGATCATTTGCATATTTCCAGTTCATTCTGGGATAAGTGAAGAGTCTCCGTGAGCTCCAAGAACACTGGGTTTTGGCTATTGCAGCTGAAAGGAGGAAATCAGTAAGAATTTTGGCACTTTTTTCACCGCTGTGATATCTCTTTAACAATAAGAGCATGGAAGAGGCTAGGAGCCATGTGGTGAGTTGCATTTTTTGCTACATGTTCACAGATTTACCAGTGGAAAAGCCAAATTTCACATGCCATAAATGCAAGCTTGTGTCCATGTTGGAGGAAAAGTTGTGAAATCTAGAAGAGAGATTAGCTACATTGAAGATCATTAAGGAAGATGAAGAGTTCTTAGAGCAGAATTATCTCTTCATGGTGCAGAAAGAGAAGAAATTCGAAGAGCACCCGAAGAAACAGAGGAATGGACGCATGTGACCAAGAGAAGCAGGAGGATCGTGAGGCAGTCAGCACCCATACTGCTCAGGAACCAGTACCAGGCTCTCACACAGGAGAATGATGAAGAAATACATCAGGATAAGACTTTGCCCACAAAGAGCAACCTTGTAAGCACTAAGAGTCCTCCTGAATGGAGAAAGAAAAATGTTGTGAAGAAGAAACGGAGAGTTGTGGTCATGGGGGATTCCCTGTTGAGAGGAACAGAGGCCGCTATCTGCAGACCGGATATAACCTCAAGAGAAATGTTCTGTCTTCCAGGTGCAAAAATTAAAGATGTCTGACAGATATCAGGACTCTTCAGACCTAATGATGACTACCCATTCCTGCTAATACATGTGGGGACAAATGACACCACAAGAAGTGACCTGGAAACCATCTGCAGTGACTTTGAAAACTTAGGCAAGAAAGTGAAAGAACTGGGTGCGCAGGTGGTCTTCTCATCCATCCTCCCAGTAGATGGCCATGGAACAAGGAGGTGGAATAAGATCCTGCAGGTGAACAACTGGCTACGTCGATGGTGCCGTCAGCAAGGATTTGGTTTTCTGGATCACGGAGTGAATTACCTATACGATGGACTACTTGCTAGAGATGGGGTGCACCTTACGAAGACTGGAAAACATGTATTTGGAAGTCGCCTTGCTACACTCATCAGGAGAGCTTTAAACTAGAACAATGTGGGAAGGGAAGCAAAACGCCAGAAAAAGCCATACACCTGACAAATGCTATTGAGAACTCGGCTATTAGAAGTGGAAAGGAAGAACGAAGACAAAACAATCTAAATAATAAAAATATTGGAGGAAGAGAAAATGTTTTTATACAAATGCACAATGCATGGGCAACAAACAAGGAGAATTGGAACTACTAACGCAGGAGAAGAAGTATGATGTCATTGGAATCACTGAAACTTGGTGGGACGATACACATGATTGGAATACAAGGCTAGAAGGATACAAATTATTTGCAAGAAACAGACTTGATAAACGAGGAGGAGGTGTCGCATTGTATGTTAGAAAAGCGTATATCTGCACAGAGATTGATGCTTCAGAGACTGAGAGTTCTGTGGAAACTGTTTTGGTAAGAATACAAGGACAGAACAATGGAAAGGACACCATTGTAGGCATTTACTACAGGCCACCTATGCAAGCTGAAGATTTGGATGAACTCTTTATGCATCAAATGGCCAAGTTCTCCAAAAAATATGACATAGTGGTCATGGTAGATTTCAACTATCCAGACATTTGTTGGGAATCTCTCTCAGGAAAAACTAACAGGTCAAGGAAATTCTTATCCTCTCTTGCTGACAACTTTATCTTTCAAAAGGTAGGGGAGAAAACAAGGGGATCTGCTACCTTGGATCTAATCCTTATAAACAGGGAGGAAATGGTTGAGGAGGTAAGAGTGGCTGGGACCCTAGGAGGTAGTGACCATGCTATTTTAGAATTATTGATAACAAGAGGAGGAAGACCTGTGAAGACTCATACATCAAGGTTAGATTTCAGAAAGGCAAATTTTAAGGGACTCAGAAAGAGAATTGGAGGGTTCCAATGGCAGGATATCCTTAAGGACAAAAATGTCCAGGAAGGATGGGACATCTTGAAAATTGAGATTCTCAAAGCACAATCATTAACAATTCCGAAAAGAGGGAAGAATGGGAAGCATTTAAGGAAACAAGGATGGATGAACACAGAACTTAAACACATGCTAAAAAGGAAGAAAGAAATGTTTATCAAATGGAAAGAAGGAGGCATATCTAAAGAAGAATATAATGCCATCTGCAGAACCTGCAGGGCACAAATCAGATTATCTAAAGCTGACAATGAATTAAGGCTTGCAAGAGATGTCAAAAGCAACAAAAAAGGATTTTGGGGATATGTCAAAAGTAAAAGAAAAGTCAAAGATGCTATAGGATTTTTACAGGATGAAAATGATGAAATGATAAGACAGGATGTTGAGAAGGCTGAACTTTTAGGCTAAGTGCACACGATCAGGAATAATTGCATTTTTTTCGCGGTTTTTCCGCGGTTTTCCGCGGTAAAAACGCGATAAAAACGCAAGCATTAAGCATCCTATACATGTTAATTGATTCCGCATGTTTTGGCCACATGTTGCGTTTTTTTCCGCGAAAAAAACGCTTTGCGGAAAAAATAGCAACATGTTCATTAATTTTGCGGAATGTAAGCGGTTCATGTGCGGTGGTACCCAGGGTCTGGAGGAGAGGAGACTCTCCTCCAGGCCCTGGGTACCATATCCCTGGTAAAACAATAATTAAAATAAAAAATAATGATATTCTCACCTTCCGGCGGCCCCGCAGCCTTCCCGCGGCCCCGCAGCCTTCACGCCTTCAGCGACGCTCCCGGCAACTTCCGGTCCCAAGAGTCCTTTGCGAGAATCACCCAGATGGCATAGCGGTCTCGCGAGATGCTACGTCATCGGTGTGATTTGTCGCAAAGCATCCTTGGGACCGGAGTTGCCGGGAGCGTCGCTGAAGGCGGGAAGGCTGCGGGGGCCGCGGGAAGGCTGCGGGGGCCGCCGGAAGGTGAGAATATCATTATTTATTATTTTTTTTATTATTTTTACATTAGATCTTTTTACTATTGATGCGACATAGGCGGCATCAATAGTAAAAAGTTGGTCACACTTGTCAAACACTATGTTTGACTCGTGTGACCAACCTGTCAATCAGTTTTCCAAGCGATGCTACAGATCGCTAGGAAAACGCTAGCATTCTGCAAGCTAATTACGCTTGCAAAACGCTATTATTCTGGCGGGAATCAGCATACAAAAAACGTGCGTATTTCCTGCGGGAGAAGTGCGGGATTGCCGCGGAAATTTCCGCGGCAATTCCGCAACGTGTGAACTTAGCCTTAAATTCCTATTTTGCATCTGTTTTCTCTCAGAAAGGAAATGTAACATCAACTGATCTTCACTGTCCTATTAAAGGAATAGATGAATCCAGGATATCTATAAACAGAAAGACAGTGAGGAAACACTTAGCTAACCTAAATGAATTCAAGTCTCCAGGTCCAGATGAATTACACCCCAGAATACTGAAGAAGATAGCAGAAGAAATTCTTGAACCACTGTCCATAATCTTTGAAAATTCTTGGAGAACAGGAGAAGTCCAGAAGACTGGAGAAGAGCAAATGTTGTTCCTATCTTCAAAAAGGGGAAGAAGGTGGACCCATGGAACTACAGGCCGGTGAGTCTGACTTCTATACCAGGAAAGATCTTTGAACAAATTATTAAAGAACATGTATGTAAATACCTGCATAAGAATGAAGTGATTAAACAGAGTCAGCATGGGTTTGTAACTAATAAGTCATGTCAGACTAACTTAATTTCCTTCTATGACAGAATCACTGACTGGGTGGATCAGGGAAATGCTGTAGATATAGTATATCTTGACTTCAGCAAAGCATTTGACAAAGTATCTCACACAATCCTTATTGAAAAAATGACTAAGTATGGAATGGACAAGGCAACTGTTAGGTGTATTCATAACTGGCTTAGTGATCGGACTCAAAGAGTGGTCGTAAATGGCTGCACATCCAGTTGGAAGAATGTCTCAAGTGGGGTACCACAAGGCTCTGTTTTGGGCCCTGTATTGTTCAACATCTTTATCAATGATTTAGATGAAGGAATTGAGGGTAAACTGATCAAATTTGCTGATGACACAAAGCTAGGAGGGGTAGCTAATACTAGAGAAGAGAGAGAGAGGATTCAAAAAGATATAAATAAACTGGAGCAGTGGGCAGCAACTAACAGAATGGTTTTTAACAGGGAAAAATGCAAAGTACTACATCTGGGCAATAAAAATGAAAAAAGCATATACAAAATGAGAGGAATAGGGCTAAGTAACAGCACATGTGAAAAAGACTTGGGTATACTAATAGATCACAGACTGAACATGAGTCAACAGTGTGATGCAGCAGCAAAAAAGGCAAATACAATTCTAGGATGTATCAACAGAAGCATACAGTCTAGATCACGTGAGGTCATTATTGCCCTCTACTCCTCTTTGGTCAGACCTCATCTGGAATACTGTGTCCAGTTTTGGGCACCACATTTTAATAAAGACATCAACAAACTGGAGCAAGTTCAAAGAAGAGCCACCAGAATGGTGACCGGTCTGCAAACCATGTCCTATGAGGAACGGTTGTAGGATTTGGGAATGTTTAGCTTGCAAAAAAGAAGACTGAGAGGAGACTTAATAGCTGTCTACAAATATCTCAAGGGCTGTCACATTGTAGAAGGATCATCTTTATTCTCATTTGCACAAGGAAAGACTAGAAGCAATGGGATGAAACTGAATGGGAAGAGACACAGATTAGATATTAGAAAAAACTTTTTGACAGGGTGATCAAGGAGTGGAACAGGCTGCCACGAGAGGTGGTAAATTCTCCTTCAATGGAAGTCTTCAAACAGAGGCTGGACAGACATCTGTCTGGGATTATTTAGAGAATCCTGCTTTGAGCAGGGGGTTGGACCAGATGGCCCAGGAGGTCCCTTCCAACTCTACCATTCTATGATTCTATGATTCTATGAACTCATGTTTCTATAGACATGCACCTCTAAATTAGGCGATCTGTTATCGCTGCAGAAATGCCAAACATGTGGATGCTAAATGTGGTTTAGGCATACTGGGGATCAGAAGAGATGGGGGCATTTGGATTTGAGAGTGCAGAATCTGCTGAATATCTTTTTTGTGGGGGGGGCGAGGAGCCATTTCAATTTCCAGAGCCTTTGTGCTACCAGTAAATGGGAAACGCCATATATTTCTGCTAATAGATGACAGACCTGTGTGGGGGCTTGTATTTTTGTGGATTGATTTGAAGTTTTCTTGGATACATCTAATGTAACATTTAGGATCATATTTATCCTGTACTCTACGCTAAGCACTTATATTGTGGTTTCCATTTAAATCGCCGAGTGACGTAATTCAATTGAAACCCCCAAGAGAGCCATTCACTATGATGAGGCAGCAGAGTTACTCTGGACTGCATCTGGCTCTGTTCAGCGTTGTCCTTCTTTTGAGAAGTGCACAAAACTGTGGGGGACCAAGATTTTGTGCACTAAAAAGACGGACATCGCAGGATTATAGGTGGCCAGATGGCATCCATAGTGTTTCCATCTGACTCATAGGGAATCTTCAACTGGGGGTTCTGTCTGAATCACATATTTCAGAGATTTCCACTGAAATCAACAGCAGGTGAAGAACTGGTTTTACTTATTTTTTACGCCATTCCTCGTGCGGTATAAGTGATTAGACGACTTTATTCTTTGGGTTGGTGCGATTTAGGCGATAGCATATTAATATTGTTTTTTTTCTGATTGGCTGCTGTCACACACTAAAAGATGCTTTATATTGCAAAAACTTGGCATCCCCATATTTTGATAACTATAAACTTGCTCATATTTCAGCAGACAAAGTCATGTGAGGGCTTATTTTTTGCTGGATGAGTTGATGTTTTTATAGGTACCATTTTCGGACACATGACATTTTTTGATAATTTTCTGTTCCAATATTTGTGAGGCAGAATTAAGATATTCAGGAATTTTTTTATGCTGTTCCACGTGTGGTAAAACTGATAAGGCAGCTTTATTCTTCTGGTCAGTACAATTGTGACGATACCAAATTTATATCATTTTTTTTATATTTAAAAACCATTTTATAGAAAAAACTATTTTTTGCATCACTTTATTCTGAGAGCTATAACTTTTTTTTATTTTTTGGCTGATTGAGCTGTACGGCAGCTTGTTTTTAGCAGGACAAGATGACATTTTCAGCTATACCATTTTTATTTAAATTCACCTTTCTGACCTCGTTTTATGCACTTTTTGTTAAGAAGTATGATAATAAAGCATCGTATTTTGCATTTTTTATGGTGCTCACTGAAGGAGTTAACTAGTCGGGCAATTTATAGGGTGGATCGTTCCGGATGTGGTGATAGAATAAGTATGTGTAATTTAATTGCTTATTTATTTTTCAAAAAAATATTTATTTATTGGTAATTATTTATATATATAATATATATATATATATAATATATATATATATAACACTGCTCAAGAAAATGAAGGGAACACTCAAATAACACACACTAGATCTGAATGAATGAAATATTCTCATTGAATACTTTGTTCTGTACAAAGTTAAATGTGCTGTCAACATAATCACACAAAAATCATCAATGAAAATCAAATTTTTGAACCAATGGAGGCCTGGATTTGGAGAGACCCCCAAAATGAAAGCGGAAACAAGTC
Organism: Oophaga sylvatica; assembly: GCA_033576555.1. Classification (NCBI taxonomy): domain Eukaryota; kingdom Metazoa; phylum Chordata; class Amphibia; order Anura; family Dendrobatidae; genus Oophaga; species Oophaga sylvatica. Next base: position 134,445,482 of record JARQOD010000001.1, on the reverse strand, counting down.
AAAATGAAAATCAAAACAAGACAAAATTAAAGTGGAAACAAGTCAAAATGATGCTCAGTATTGTGTGTGGCCTCCACGTGCCTGTATGACCTCCCTACAACGCCTGGGCATGCTCCTTATTAGGTTGCGGATGTTCTCCTGAGGGATCTCCTCCCAGACCTGTACTAAAGCATCCTTCAACTCCTGGACAGTCTGTGGTGCTGCCTTTTTTTTTTATACATATACAGTATATATCTATAGATATATCTAACTATAGATAGATATATAAATAGATAAATAGAATATACCTATCTATAGATATATTCTATTTATCTATTTATATATCTATCTAGAGATATATTTATCTATTTATATATCTATCTATAGTTAGATATATCTATAGATATATAAATATTCACTTATATTTGTTTTTTGTGTGTAAGCATTACTTTATAACAAGGTATGTGATGATATTATGGTATTCAATGGAGTATGTAAAAGAAGAAGTTTTTTGGTAAAAAAATAATATAGTTCTTTTTTGTTAAAATAATCATAATCTTTATTAGTACAAAAACCATAAAATCCGCATCAAAAAACGCATGAAAAATCCGCATCAAAAACGCATAGATTTTTACCTGCGTTTTCTGCCAAGAGAGGAAGAATCTGCGCAGAAAATTTCACACTCATATCCACAACTTGTGCACATAGCTAATAGTTACTAATTTTTGTTAATGCATATATTTTTCTCAATTAACAATTTATTATTTCTTCTAATTTGTGGTTGTCTGATGAGTTCTTGTTTCTCTCCCTCACCTGTTATTTTGTACATGGTATGCTAGATGGAGATATCCATATCATCATGACGTTGGTATTGTCAAGATGTTTACCTGTACCAAGGACTCTCCACGACCGAGCCCATCCCCCATATCAGAACAACCCCATTACCCATACACCAAAACACGAGAGACAATAAATCTTTGGAATATATATGGCCACAGCAGCCTTTATTAATATACAAACAACATTAACAATATTAACAATGTACCATACATAAACATTGGGAAGGAGTCCTTGAAGCCCCAAAATCATGGTGAATTGACCCAAAATGCTGTGAACAACACCCAACCTCTTACTCCCAGCCGTTACCCCACAGGCTCGGAAGCACCAACAACCGAGATATGTTGTTCACCCAGCTACTTGGGGATCCGCCCACTCTTGTGGGAACTCCCCGTCCACCTTTCACCAGATCACAATCCACCTAAATTCAGATGGAGGAGACCCTATACTGAGTCCCCCCAAACCAATCTCCAAACAACTTCAAGGACTCCCCCCCACCCCCCTGAACCGCCACAACGAGGGCCCCATTGAAACCTCAATGGCCCGAGACCCCCTAAACCCGCAAAGCTATGGCCCTTTCTATGCCCTCTTGATATACCCAGAGCCCAAATCTCCGAACCAACTGCATTTAGATGGATCCCATCAGCCAACCAAAAATCCCCCTCACCCTTCTCAAGATCAAAATGCCGCACGGACACATTGCCGTTTCGAGCCATAAAAGAAGATATGGCCCTATTAACCTTTATCCTGGCCTTATTAATCTTAGCCAGGGACCTCATGCTCCGCCAACGCCTGCGTGGAACAATTTCAGACCAGACCATGGTAACCCCAGGATATAACACCCACAACGGCAAGCAATCCTGCTTAATGTCCTTTACTAATTCCCGGAAAGGTCGTATAGCGAGATCGTTCCCCCCCACATGGAGTACCAAGATATCAGGAGCACAGTCCAAACGAGCGCAGCCATGGATTTCGGGCAACACCCTCCTCCACTGCATCCCCCTAAAGCCGAGCCATCGAACAACCGCCATAGACCTGGGAAATCCCAGTTGACGAACATCATTCCTGACATCAGCTCGCAATGCTCCCCAGTGGACGAAGGAATGACCAAAAATCCAAACCAGCAGAGGCGCGATACCTGAAACGAGAAAAACAATACTAACATACAAAAACACCCCGAAACTACTCCAAAACCTCGCACATCCCACACCCGTACCAGACCGACACCCCGTCGCGAATTAAGGCCTAATGTAACTCCGATATCGATTAGACTTCCAACCCCCAATACGCTGGATAGATGACGAACCCAAACCCCTAGCTGCCGCTTCGTCTCCGCACATATGCGGAAAGAATGAGTCCCAAAACGAGAGTCGTCCAAACCAACGCTCGAATGGACTTCTTGAAAAAAATGGCGTTAAACTGATACCGAGACAGGCTACCGCCATCAGCATGACACAACAACGAACCTCCCAATCTCGGGCCCAGCTCCCAAAAACGTTGCAAGCACAACACCGAACAAATCGAATACTCTGGTACACTACCCAAAACGACACAACGGCCCTTCCCCACCTGATCTGTTTTGGACCTACGCAGCCAAAATTCAACCACACGCGACGTCAATAGCACGTCCTTCGCCAACAAACCACCTGTCACCTGTTTACTACCCGAAACCAGCTCACCCACCCGTAAAGCCCCAAAAAATGCAAACGAAAAGGCTAGGCGAAACAATAAAACCTCAAAACGCGAGGAACACATCGATTCCAAAATAAAACCCAACCGCTCTAACAAACCAAAGGATACCGGGCGCCTCGTGTCACCCAGCCCCTTTCTTCGACGAAAACCTTTTGCCTCCTGTTGTACCTAAAAAGTTTTTGTCAAATCCCAAGTCCCACGCAGACGGAAACCAAAAGACAATGCTGCCAAAACACGCGATACCTTAGCACAAGACCATCCTTCCATCACTCCCTGCCCCAACCAAGCTAACAAAATCCCTTCCTGATCCACCATGTGCCCCATAACTGGAACAGCTCCTATAACCTCTTCCCACTTAAGCCATACTGCCTGATAAGCCGCCCAAGTTTTGGGGGCCAACGATGACCTAATCAGCGACTCTGCAGCCCGTAAACCACCTTCCACAGCTCCTCCGGGCAAGCTAAACCTTTGAACTCCGCTTCTGGGGCCAATGAGCAAAAACGATCCCACTGTGAACGAGAAAGAGAATTAGCTATATCGTTCTTAACACACCGGAACGTGCGTTGCCGTCACGTGCGCATTCAAGGACAGACATAACAAAACCAATCGTTGCAACACTCGAACAACAGGGGGAGAAGATGCAGTAAGCCCATTAATCGCACAAACAACTCCCATATTATCACAATTGAAACGCACCCGACGGTCCCGAAACTCGTGCCCCCACAAGTGCACTGCCACGAGGATCGGAAAGATCTCCAACAATGTTATGTTGCTTACCAAACCTGCCAACACCCACTCACCAGGCCAACGTGACGCACACCACTGTCCCCTGAAGTATGCTCCAAAGCCAACACCGCCTGCAGCGTCCGTAAACAACTCCAACACATCGTTCTCGACAACCTCAGCCATGACCAATGAGCGGCCATTATACCCCCCCAGAAAAGAATCCCAAACCGCCAGATTCGCCTTGAGTTCCCCAGACAACCTGATGAAGTTATGAGGGGCTCTAATCCCTGCCGTAGCGCTTGCCAGCCTACGTGAAAAAACTCGCCCCATCGGCATCACTCGACATGCAATATTTAGCTTCCCTAGCAACGACTGCAGATCCCGCAACGACAATTTTTTCAAACGGCACGCTCTTCCCACTTCGGCCCGCAGAGCCGACAACTTATCCTCGGGCAACCTGAACTCCCATTCCACCGTGTCAATGACTATCCCCAAAAAACACAATCATGTACTCGGACCCTCGGTCTTACTAGGCGCCAAAGGAACCCCAAAACGCTCCGCAACCCACTCAATTGCTCTCAAAATCCTATGACAGCGCAAAGAATCCGCCGGACCAACACACAAAAAATCATCCAAATAATGAATAACTGATTCGCAACCGGACACATCCCGCACCACCCACTCCAGAAAGGAACTGAAAGCTTCAAAATACGCGCATGATAGAGAACACCCCATGGGTAAACACCTGTCGACAAAGAACCCGCCTTCCCAAAAGCAACCCAGCAGCTTCAAGCTATCCGGGTGCACAGGTAATAGGCGAAAAGCGGATTCAATATCAGTCTTAGCCATAAGGGCCCCGCGACCGCACTTCCTCACCCACCGCGCCGCCTCGTCAAAAGAGGAATAAACCACCGAAAAAATTTCAGGATCCATGCCATCATTCACCGATCTGCCCCGCGGGTAAGAAAGATGTTGAATAAGGCGAAACTTATTCGGCTCCTTTTTCGGAACAACACCCAAAGGGGAAACCACTAGATCAGGAAAAGGTGGCGACACGAAAGGGCCCGCCATGCGACCCAACAAAACTTCCTTTGCCAGTTTTTCCCCCACAACTTCCTTATGTAACAGTGCCGAACGCAAATTCCGAAGTACCAGCGGAATAACAAACGAGGGATGCGGGATAACAAAACCGTCCTTAAAACCATTGTACAACAATGCCACCTTCTCCTTGTCCGCATATCTATTTAGATAAGGGACCATCCTTTCCAGACTCACTGGAGTCACCCCTTGTGAATTACCACTCCCAGATTTTTGCTTCCCTTTTTTAAAGCACTTAGACGCTCCATGTGAGGTGCCATTGCAGTTGGAGCAGATGTGTTTGTATTTACAATTTGCCCCAAACTTACACTGGCCATCGTTAAACTGCCAGCATACCACCAACTTGTGCCCACCTGCTTGCCCTTGACCACTTCCCCCGCTGCCCCTGCGTTGTTGCTACTCTGGCTGGTGCCCCAGCTCCCCCATGAAAGGAATGCCCAAATTTATTTTGCGCTATAACTCTCATCCACAAACCAATATCCTTCTGATCCCAACGAATTGCCGGACGAACAGCCTTCCTCTGCCTAAATTGCTCTTCATACCTAAGCCAAGCCTGTCCCCCATACACCCTGTATGCCTCCCCTATGGCGTCAAAGTAGCAAAATAAAGCCGAACAGTTATCCGGAGCTTTTTCCCCGATAACACTTGCCAAAAAGGCAAACGCTTGCTGCCAATTAACAAAAGTCTGAGGAATTAAACGCCACCTCCGTTTTTCCTACTCCTCCTTCTTACTATCCTCCTTCTTTTGTCCAAATTAAATTTCTCCAGAGGCAATAAAGAGAATATTTCCACATACTCATCTTTCCAAATACGCTCTTTTACTTCCTTCTTCAAATGCGCCCCAAGGGGGCCCTCAAAGCATACATACACTTCCCCATGAGCATTATCATCTAAATGTACTCGACACTCTTTTTCCTTTTCCGTCTGCACCGACACAGACACTAGGCCCCTCTTGCTCCAACCCGCTCAAACCAGCTGCCCAACAACCTGCGACCCAACCCATGCCGCCAACGGAGACGGAGTAACGAACCCCCTCTCTAGTCGTGACAGTAAATTGCGCACATCAACTAACATTTCCCTAATGCCCCCAGCCACCTCGGCAGCCCCCCAACACTGTTACCAGCCCCTGACTGAACTACCCCAAACAGTGAAGAAGACAAAAACGGATGACAGACACTTGACATAGAAGTACACTCACCAGCCGGAAAACCTGGCTCCAAGGATGCATCCGCGCTGTCACGATCCGACACGACAACTCCGCTGGCCTGTTGCTGACGTCCGTAAGCCCCGTCGGGACAACCGGGGGAGTAAGGCCTAAACCCCCTTTGCGATTCAGCCCACTGGTCCTCAAAGAGCGATGACGCCTGGGTCGCCGTAGCACCCGATGCTGCTCCATTGCCGTGCCCAGAAGTGGCACCCCGCTGCACCCCAGTGACACCCGTATGGAACCCCCTCCACGGGGGTCGGCTGACTGAGCCCTGCCGCGTTGCAGGCTGCTGCTATACCATCAGGGGCATCCGCTATGGAATCGGCGGCGTAGGCAGACCGCCCAGCAGTAACCATGCGGCGGCGGCCCCTCGCCACATCTGGAACCCCACACCGCATGGGGGATGAAGCCTGCTGCCCTGAGCTGCCGGCCGTTACCTCAGCCACCGAAGTTCTGGAGCTGTCGATAGAGGCAGGCCGCCCTGCAGGTACCCTGTTACTGTGGCCCCCCAATAAACCTGGAGCCCCCCCGCCGATGGGGGAGAAGGACTGATGTCCTGATGAGCCAGCCAACCCCTCGGCCGCCGATGGTCCCGAGGTGCTGCATGAGGCAGGCTGCGCAGCAGGCCTGTCGCTGCTGCGGCCTCCCGAGAACGCTGCTCTGAGAAGCCGCCCGGCGCGTAATAGCTCCGCCCCCTGAATGGCACGCGGCGGAGGAGTAATTACCGCCGCAGGGCCTTGCTGGCTGGTCGGATTCCTCCCAGGCCAGGGCCTGCTGACACGAGCACTGCGCGGCGCCCGGCCTGGAGGGTCCCGTGAGGGGTTCCTACGCCGACGCGAAGGCCAAGGAGCCTGATCGGGCGAGAGACGTTCCGGAGGCCTCACCCGTCTAGGACGCCTCTCCCGCTGCGATAGCCCAGCCGACTGCCTGGGGGTCCCCTGGATAAGAGTCGCGACCTGCGTCTCCAGCAATCTTTTTTGGAATTGTTTTGTAATAGGTAATCAAAATAACCATAGAATAATCACCAAATTCTATAGAAAACCATTATCTGCTATTACCACATTACATTTTGAAAGTTACCACACTATTCATGTTACCAAAAATTTACCTTTTGGTGAATATTGAGCGCTCCACATGCATGTCCTAATGAAAAGCATTATTCATAGGAAAGGGTTGAGCTTGTCACTAGAAATGTTCTCCTATTTGTAGTCTTAATCTACCCAAAATGATGACTGATTCAAATAGGAGAGGTTCATCTAAAATTCATAACACTAAAAATATAACTAACCTCACTTTTTTCACTCCTTAACAAAAGGATTTTCATTTGATTACTAATATTATTCTGAAATATTTTCAATTGTATATGAGACTGAATCTTCAATTCCTTATTTTAAAAAATATAGTTAATTTTGTTCCACGTAGATCTCGTACATTGGGTAATATCCTCTCTCCAAGTAGTTAATCCAATACTAACTTTAGAAAAACTGGTTAAGTACTAATGTTTGTTTTAAATATGCCAGGAACAAATGTTTACTATGCCCAGGGCCAATAATTTTTATTCAACATGTCATGATACTAACCCATATTTCATACTTATCTAATTGCAATAGCACTAATGTGGTTTATATTATAGAGTGCACAAAACGCACCCTTCAATATACTGGTTGCACATCCTGCCAACTGAAGGTCTGTATAGCAGAACATGTTGCTGGATCAGTCCCTAACATATTGCAGGTCACCAATATTCAAAGAAAAATATTCATAATTTCTGGTAAGTCCAAACATATTTTGGAGAAGCATGCAAGTGATATTATAACAATGAGGTTTTTCTGTACAGAAAGGGCATGCAAGCCTACTAGAGGAGGTGATTGGCTTCAACCTTAGATGAAGCAAAATCTTTTGGATTCTCAAACTGAATACTTGTTAACCCTATGGTCTTAATTACAGAATAGATCTTATGTACTTTTGGTAATACATATGTTTTTTTTTTCTACTAAAAATGTTTTAATAGCAGTGGTTCTAGTGCATTACATGTCTATACGGAAGGACACATTTATCTCACCTACAACATTCCATTTACCATTTAAAGTTGGGCCATAAATGTAAATATCAGCCATGAATAAGGGTTTTTTAACCTGAAATGCGTGAACCAATGGATAGCATTTTTTTATTTTGATATCTTTTTTTTCAACCATATGCTATTGAAAGTTAGGTTTTAACTTTTTGGATTGGTGCTGGAGACCTCCCATGTATAGACTTTCTTGAAGCTATATTGTAATTGTACATATTTGTTCAACTGCATCACTGAAGCTGGCCCTATACAGTAAATGTCTGTTCCTCTAAGAATTATTCAGCTATCAACCATCTCAGCTGACTCTCCCATACACAGAAATGTTCGACTGGCTGAATGCTACTGTACTCTCTATGAAAAAATATCTTGCGTTTTGGCCAGCGGCTTATGTCTGAGAGAACAATGCAATCGGTACTTTTCAATCGATTATGTCCAATCTACAGTTTCCCAGACAATCAGTCAGCTGGTATCAGTTGAGCATTCCGATACTGCAAATATCGGGTATCGGCCGATATTGGCTGTATCGGAATTCCGATTCCGAGTTCCGATATTTTCGTCTTATCGGATACCGGAATCGGGATTGTCACTGTCACTGTCAGTGTCCGTCGGTCGGGTCTGTCAGGAGTCAGCGGCACTTACCTGGCAGAAGATCTCCGGCGGTCACGTCCTGGACTGCTTGATGGCCGCAATCTTCTTTCCCCGGCGGTCACATGCAGTTTCTCGCGATAACTGCAGTGACTGCTGGGTAATCCCGGCCGTAAAGCAGTCAGTCCGATGACGTCACCGCCGGGGAAGCAGGTAATCAGCTGTGCTGCGTCGCGATGACAGGCTCTGCCTGTCATTGCGATGTAGCAGAGCTGGATCATCGTGGGACAGTCGTTACTATGGACTGCGTCGGACAGGTGGTATACTGTTGGTTTGTTTTTTTTTCTTTTTTACAGGAGATCGATGGCGTCGCAGGAATGAGTGTATAATAAAATTAATGAAAACTGTGTTGTCTCTTTTATTTCATTAAAAGACTTTTTTCTTGCTTTGTTTTTTTTTATACATTTAAAAACTTTGGGGTTTAAAAGGACGGGGTTTATGCCCTCTCCTTTTTTAACCGGGCTTATTTTCCCGTGCAAACAACGTGACATTAACCCCTTAATTTACCCACTTTCCACCGTACAGGGCGTTGGGGGAAGAGCCTGGTTTAAAAAATGCCACATTTTGGGCCCTTTTTGATGCGCCCCAAAAGTGGGGCTGCTGTTAGCTGGTTTAAACAGGCTGTTGAGGGCCAAATCCATGGGCCTTTACAGTCTTTTTAAAACCGGCGCAGCAGTCTGCATTTTCTGGGGGGTTTAAACAAAAATAGGGGGGGGCCCCACGCCGTTTTTTTTTTTTTGGGGGGAAACCCCTATTTTTGTTTTAAACCGCCCAAAAAAGAATGCTGTGGCCCCGGTTTTTCAGGCTGCAAGGTCATGGATTTGGATCCTTCCAGCCTGAAAAAAAACCGGCCTCAGCGGTCTGCTTCATTGGTGGTAAAAAAAAATAGGGGGGGCCCCCCTGCCAATTTTTTTTGAGGGGGGTCCCCTTTTTGTTAAAAAAGCCAGAATGAGACTGCTGTGGCCCGGTATTACAGGTGGAAGGTCCATGGATCTTGGGGTCCTTAACCTAAAATCCGGCCCCCAGCGGTTTGCTTCATCGGTGGTTAACAAAAATGGGGGGGACCCCCGCCAATTTTTTTTCGAGGGGGTCCCCCATTTTTTTTAATCAGCCAAAATATGCGATGTGTGGCCCGGTAT
>JARQOD010000001.1:134357638-134435988 GCA_033576555.1 Oophaga sylvatica | reverse complement strand
TGTCCTCATATGTCTCTTGAGCACATTTATGTATTCATACAGGAACAGTTCTCTTTTGTCCTTGGGGTGGTCCTCACTGAATGCAGCATAGTGGACAAACAATCTACCCAGAACAAGTGTGTTTCCTCTATGCACTTCTTAATTTTTAGCTTCAGGGTACCAAGGAGGCTTTTCACCTTGCCAATTCTTTGTGGGTTATTGAGAATGTGGAAAGCCTGTTCTATCCCAACAGTGACTATAATCTGTTTCATCAATTCACCAGTGAAGTTGGTTCCTCTGTCACTCTCTATAATTCTGGGCACCCCATCTCTGCAAACCACCTCACTTATTGCTTTCTTAGCTGTGATTTTTGTGCTAGCTTTATTCACAGGCACAGCCCAAGCTTCAAGCCACCTAAAAATTAGATCAATGTATACCATGGAATATTCAAAGTACCCACCTTAGGTAGCAGGATGTAGTCCATCTGAAAGGATCAGTTAGAACCCCGCAGCATCACTACAAAGCCATGAGGCTGAATTAAACCACTGTGATTAGCAGGTCTAATATTCCATTGAACATTAAAGGGTAATCGTCATTTTAATTTTGATTTTATAAATTAACAGTAGGCATGAAAATAAGAAGCTTTATAATATATCTTATCAAAAAAATGTTCTTCTTTTTCTGCCAAAATTGGAAATTCATTATCAAAATTCTCAATTCTGTGGTAAAATCTGTGTTCAGTGAAGACAGATTTTCCCATTACTAAGATAGGAGATGGGAGTTATTACGGATACAGTTCTATGCAGACAGGAGGAGGAGATAGAGTCAGAGCTCCTCCCTAAACCCCCATCAAGCTACTTAGAGTTTTATAAGCAGCAGCTGTCATTTCCTATCTCAGTAATAGGAAAGTCTGTCTGTAGTGACCACAGATTTTACCTCAGAATTGAGAATTTTGATAATAACTGATTAATTCTGATAGAAAAAGAAACAAATCCTTCTGATAAGATAAATTACAAATTTGCTTATTTTCATGTGTGCTATGGATTTATGAAATAAAAATTTAAACGTTTACACTTTAAGTAATCGGTGCTGAAAATTATCAGAAATAAAATATTTTATGGGGAGTCAAGAAACCCTATAAAAGCTTAACCCCTTAACGACCGCCGATACGCTTTTTAACGGCAGCAGTTAAGGGTGCTTAAAACACAGCGCTGCTTTTTAACGGCGCTGAGGAATAAGGGTTTAGTGCCCACCAGAGTCGGAATTTCTCTTGGGTGTTGGCTACAGAGGGTAGCTGAGAGCCTAGAGAACATGATTTGGGTCGGTTTTTACTGACCTTGGTTTGCGATCGCCGTTTTTAACTGTATAACGGCGACCGCAAAAAAAGAGTCAGATTTTCCATTCAATTTCTCTCTCCTTTGAAGTGATCGCACATCAGAGGAGAGAGAAATAGGGTCCCCGATTCCCCTGCGGTACGTCCGTTGTCCCTGTAACCCCCCGTGAAGTCTCCCGGACCACCGACGGCTTCATCCTGGATAAAATTGGAGGGCACACTCTCAGTGCGCCTGCTGAGATCTGCAGGCCGTCATCCGGCAACAATAGGAGATTTTTCCTATTGGTTCATTTTGATCACTGTGACAGACCCTATCACAGTGATCAAAATAAAAAAAAATAGTAAATCAAATACCCTTTGTCACTCCCTTGGTTAGGTAAAAATAATAAAATAAAAAAAGCGTTCATTTCCATTTTCCCATTAGGTTTAGAGTTGGGCTAAAGTTAGGGTTGGGATTATGGTTACGTGTGTTAGGCACCAGGATTCTCCCACTGCACGGGGTAGATCCCAAGCCTTGTCTGCCTCTGCGATCTCCCATTAAGCTTCGGCCGCTGCAAGAGCTGCTGAGCATAGATGGTGGTCCCAGCGTCTTGCTCAGGCTCGTGCTGTTTGTTTGGGTACTGCTGGCTCTCCAGCCAAATCTATAGTAATCAGCGATAGGCAACGTCGACCAGAGTCTAAGTTCAGAAATCACCTTACTGAGCATATCTGTGAGGTGGCGTACTCTCACTGGTGCTCAGACATCATCTGCTCTGGTGATGCGGCAGCTCCAGATTGGCCCGTGAGTGATGTCAGTATGAGTATTTGGGGTGGAGCTTTGGCTTTAAAAGGCTTCCAGTGACGCCCTAGAATCAATTGTGTTTGCGAATGGATACACTATCACTCTGACAGCACGTGTGTATGTTGAGACCTTGTTCAGCTCAGTACCAGTTAGGGTTTTTGCTTGACACTTGGCTTCCAGCATCTGTATCCGGTCGTGTGTGTGGTTAGCACAGCTGAGTTACAGAGCAAGTTCAACTGCAGAGCCTATGTGCTCCTCTGTGAGTTCTACAGGGTTATGTTGCAGCTAACTAGCATCAGCGTAGTATTTTCCTTTTGACTTTGCATCTGTTTCGGCCACGTGTGCGATTGGCACGGGTCAATTGAAGAGTGAGCTCAACCCTTAGCTGTGTGTTGTGAATTCTGTTCACACTGCATGATTAGCGCAGTCATGTTTAGGTGTATGCTTGCAGTGTGTTCCGCCATTATCTATAGCAACAGTTTTACATCTCTGCACAGTGGACTCCGGGTTGCGATCGCACCTTAATACTATTTTATATTTGTGTAATCTGCTACCCTAGCATTATACTAGCGCCAGGGTCTGGCTAGTAATGGCGGATGAGCAGCGTCTCCCAGTGGTGCATCCAGCAGCTGGAGGGCAGGATGTCCACTCTTGAGCGGGCGACTTCAGCAGTGGATTTTACTTCAGGAGTGGCACAAGCTGCCAGTGAGCCACGTTTCTCACTTCCTGATAAGTTCTCTGGGGACAGCAAGGCTTGCAGGAGATTTGTGAATCAGTGTACTATTCAGTTGGAGCTACTGGCCTCACATATCCCATCTGTGCGGGTCAAAGTGGGATTTGTGGTGTCTCTATTGATGGACAGGGCGTTTGGAGTGGGCTACGCCTTTATGGGAGTGTAATGACCATGTGTTTCAGAGCACCTCTCGCTTTCTGGGCGCCCTGAAACAGGTCTTCTTAGGACTTTGAGTTAATCATGACGCCACGCCCAACTCTTGGCGTTAACCCAGGGCTCCGCTTTGGTCAGCCAGTTTGTCATCAAGTTTCAGACTTTAGTGTTAGAGATGGAGAGGCTAGATAAGGTCCTGATTCATGTTTTCTGGAGGGGCCTTGTTTACCACGTAAAGAATCCTCTGGTCACTAGGGAAATTCCATTTAAACAGCAATCAAAAAGGCAGCAACACTTACCTGCCCAGATCTTGGAACAAATTCACAACAGGGTGCAGCCAGCCCATAAAGCAAGATGTTAGCAACACAGCTATCTAAACATAACACCCCTACTTTTCGATTAGGCGGGCTGGCCAGCCACTCTCCACATGCCCATTCGAGGAGGGGGTGACTGTCCAGTATACAATTGCACAATAAAGGCCTGCATTGGGTGTTGTTCACACAAAGGTACTGCATAGTGTCTGTTAACAGCCTATTAGTCACACCCTATGTTGTGAATGTGCTAGAGATGGTTTCTGAGCAGAGGCTCCCTCTGGTGGTTACAGACAGTACTGAACTTTCCAACGAGGAATGGCAATCTGGGATCACTGACTGGACTGATATAAGGGAGGTTCCCTCCCATGATGGTAGCCGGTGATCAATTGTTCTTGTCTCAATTGTGGTTCCTGGTTCATTTGGAAGTTTGCTGGAGTCTTACCTGCGTCTGCTGCTTTCAGATAAGATATTTTTGCTTTTCTTTTAGTGCTTGCTTTTTGCATAGTTTTCTGCACTTTTGGAGTTCAGCCGGGTCCCCTCCTGAGGCCTGTGCTCCTCTCAGTTTATCTGTAGCCACTGTTATTTGTTCATTTGCTTTTTCCTGTTTTTTCAGTGGCTGCGGCTTGGTTTTGTTACACCAGAGATCTGATTTAGGTGGTGGAGATCTGTGATCTCAGGTTTTTTCGCAATCAGAAGTGTTAGTATTTTTTAGGGTTTTTTGGATTGCAGTCAGAATTCTTTCCTGTACTTTTCTGTCTTAGACAGATTGGGCCCCAGCGTTTGCTCATTCTATTTTCTGTCTGTGTCCGTGCTTTCTTCTTGTCTAACCGCCATTACATGTTTGGGGGCTTCCTATTTCCTTTGGGGATCTGCTCCGGGGCAGATAGCTTTCATCTTTCTGCCTTTAGGTGTAGTTATCTCTCAGGCTGTGACGAGGTGTCTAGGATCAACGTAGGAACGCTCCACGGCTACCTCTAGATGTGTGGTTAGTTCAGGTTACTGCAATCCAATAGGTTCCAGCCTCTCTGGTGTATTAAACCGTTTTTGCTATTTCTCCTCAGCTACCTAAACATAACATCCCTACTTTTCGATTAGGCGGGCTGGCCAGCACACTCTCAATGCGTACCAGCGTGAACATCCCTCATGTGAGATCAGACGTGCTTGGGCTTGGCTGCACCCCAAAAAATATAGTGCAAAAAATACAAAAATAGTAAAGTATTTGTTGATATTTTGGCCAAAATACTTAAGCTCGTAACCTGCGTCAAAGATCCCCACGCTTACGGTTCCCTACACTAAACTATTTAGCAAAGTCACTAAAGAAGTCTCCAAAAATTCAATTTAAACAGCAAACAAAAAGGCAGCAACACTTACCTGTTCAGATTATTTATTTTGCTCTTTTACCCAGTGAATTCTTCTATTTTCCATTCGGTTTATGACATCACATGATTAACAGACTAGCTGAATTTTTCTTCGCCCTATGTAGAAACAGGAAGTCCCTTTTCCCTACATAAGTAATAGAACTACAATTCTACTTACTGCAAAGTACCTGGCAGGACATTGAGGTGGAGTAGCTTGGTCAGGTGTTGAAGAGGGGATGGATCTGGGCTGCAAAGGACTTTGCAGTGATGTATGTAGAATCTAGAATCTGGGAGCATCACTCTGTCTGAAGCCTTTATAGACTGCACAAGCGTGACGCACCTGCGCAGTCTGGAGAGAGTAACGCACCCAGGGATGAGGAGGGTGGCCCAGGAGATCGCGGTATGCGTAAGCACTGAACGCATACCGCGATCTCCGGCATAACACCTTACCAATCCGGTGTTCCCCGGTGTCTTGCTGGGATGTCAGGAGAGGGCGGGTTGTGGCGCCGGAATCAGCGCATTCCCAGTCCGCGCTTTGAGGCGCCATATTGAGGAAGACACCCTGCAGTGTGTCTTCAAGAAAATGGCGGCGGAAAGCGAGGACTGCGCAGGCGCCGATTTCGTCGGCACAATCCCGCCCTTTCCTGACATCACGGCACAACAACTTACCGATCCGGTATTGCTGCGGGGTCTCGCCGTGATGTCAGGAGAGGGCGGGTTGTGGCGCCGGAATCTAGCGCCGATTTTGGCGGCACAATCCCGCCCTCTCCTGACCTCATGGTGAGACCCCGTGGCAATACCAGGATTGGGGGATGAGGGTACCATGCATACCTGGCTAGGGGGGTGAGTGGAACATGCATACCAGGATTTGGGGGTGAGAGGACCATGCATTCCAGGAATGGGGGGATGAGGGGACCATGCATACCAGGATAGGGGTGATGAGGGGACCATGCATACCAGGATTGCGGGGTGAGGGCAGGGCCGTATTTGCCACTAGGCACTCGAGGGCACGTGCCTAGGGCGGGACTCTGCGGGGGGAGCGGCACCTGAGCAAGATTTTTTTTTTTTAAGTCGGGGGGTTGGCCCTCCCCTTGCTTCCCTACCCCCTAACCTCCCCTGTCATCATACTCACCTCCTCCTGCTGCCTGCAGCTCCAATGGTCCAGCGCCGTCATCTTCCTGTATGAGCGAGCAGTCACTGGTGGCACCGCTCATTAAGCGCATGAATATGGACGCCACTCCACTCTCATAGGCGTGGCATCCATATTCATGAGCTTGATGAGCGGTACCCACTTGTGACCGCCCGCTCATACAGGAACAGGATATAGGTGCTGGACCTTCGGAGCTGCAGGCAGCAGGAGGAGGTGAGTATGATGAGGGGGGAGGAATGAGCAGGGATGGCAGTGAATGCTGAAGTGAATGCTGGGGCTGGGGCTGTGAGGGCAGTGAGCGCTGTGCTGTGGGGGCAGTGAGCGCTGTGTTGTGGGGGCAGTGAGCGCTGTGCTGGAGGGGCAGTGAGCGCTGTGCTGTGGGGGCAGTGAGTGTTGGGGCTGGGGCTGTGGGGGCAGTGAGCGCTGTGCTGTGGGGCAGTGAGCGCTGTGCTGTGGGGGCAGTGAGCGCTGTGCTGTGTGGGCAGTGAGTGCTGTGGGGCAGTGAGCACTGTGCTGTGTGGGGCAGTGAGCGCTGTGGGGGCAGTGATCGCTGTACTGTGGGGCAGTGAGCACTGTGCTTGGGTGGGCTGTGGGGGCAGTGAGCGCTGTGCTGTGGGGGCAGTGAGCGCTGTGCTGTGGGGCAGTGAGCGCTGTGCTGTGGGGGCAGTGAGCGCTGTGCTGTGGGGCAATGAGCGCTGTGCTGTGGGGGCAGTGAGCGCTGTGCTGTGGGGGCAGTAAGCGCTGTTGGGCAGTGAGCACTGTGCTGTGGGGGCAGTGAGCGCTGTGCTGTGGGGGCAGTGAGCGCTTGGGGGCAGTGAGTGCTTGGGGCAGTGAGCGCTGTGGGGCAGTGAGCGCTGTGGGGGCAGTGAGCCCTGAGGTGGGTAATGAGCGCTGGGGTGAGGAATGAGCGCTGAGGTGAGGAATGAGCGCTGAGGTGGGGAATGAGCACGGGGGAGGAATGAGCGCTGGGGGAATGAGCGCTGGGGTGAGGAATGAGAGCTGGTGGGGAATGAGCGCTGAGGTGGGGAATGAGCGCTGGGGGGAATGAGCGCTGAGGTGGGGAATGAACGCTGGGGAGAATGAGCGCTGGGGGGGAATGAGCTCTGAGGTGGGAATGAGCGCTGGGGAGAATGAGCGCTGAGGTGGGGAATGAGCTCTGAGGTGGGAATGAGCGCTGAGGTGGGGAATGAGCTCTGAGGTTGGGAATGAGCGCTGGGGTGAGGAATGAGTGCTGAGGTGAGGAATGAGCGCTGAGGTGGGGAATGAGCATGGGGAGGAATGAGCGCTGGGGGAATGAGCGCTGGGGTGAGGTATGAGTGCTGGTGAGGAATGAGCGCTGAGATGGGGAATGAGCTCTGGGGGGGAATGAGCGCTGAGGTGGGGAATGAGCGCTGGGTGGGGAATGAACGCTGAGGTGGGGAATGAGCGCTGAGGTGGGGAATGAGCTCTGAGGTGGGGAATGAGCTCTGAGGTGGGTAATGAGCTTTGAGGTGGGGAATGAGCGCTGCTGGGGGCATGAGCGCTGGGGGGAATGAGCTCTGAAGTGGGGAATGAGCGCTGGGGTGGGGAATGAATGCTGAGGTGGGGAATGAGCGCTGAGGTGGGGAATGAGCGCTGAGGTGGGGAATGAGCTCTGGGTGGGTAATGAGCTTTGAGGTGGGGAAATGAGCGCTGTGGGGGAATGAGCGCTGGGGCATGAGCGCTGAGGTGGGGATGAGCGCTGTGTGAGGGGGATAAGCGCTGGGGGAGATGAGCGCTGAGGTGGGGAATGAGGCTGAGTGGGGCAATGAGCACTGTGGCTGGGCTGGGGGCAGTGAGCGCTGTGCTGGGGACAGTAGCATGTGGCAGTGACGCTGTGGGCTGTGTGTGGGCAGTGTACGCTGTGCTGTGGGGCAGTGAGCGCTGTGCTGTGGGGGCAGTGAGCGCTGTGCTGTGGGGCAGTAAGCGCTGTGGGGCAGTGAGCACTGGCTTGGGGCAGTGAGCGCTGGCTGGGGGCAGTGAGCGCTTGGGGGCAGTGAGCGCTTGCAGTGAGCTGGGGCATGAGCGCTGAGGTGGGAATGAGCGCTGGGGTGAGGAATGAGCGCTGAGGTGAGGATGAGCGCTGAGGTGGGAATGAGCATGGGGAGGAATGAGCGCTGGGGTGAGGAATGAGCGCTGAGGTGAGGAATGAGCGCTGAGGTGGGGAATGAGCACGGGGAGGAATGAGCACTGGGGGAATGAGCGCTGGGGTGAGGAATGAGTGCTGGTGGGGAATGAGAGCTGAGGTGGGGAATGAGCACTGGGGGGGAATGAGCGCTGAGGTGGGGAATGAGCGCTGGGGAAAATGAGCGCTGGGGGGAATGAGCTCTGAGGTGGGGAATGAGCGCTGGGGAGAATGAGCGCTGAGGTGGGGAATGAGCTCTGAGGTGGGAATGAGCGCTGAGGTGGGGAATGAGCTCTGAGGTTGGGAATGAGCGCTGGGGTGAGGAATGAGTGCTGAGGTGAGGAATGAGCGCTGAGGTGGGGAATGAGCATGGGGAGGAATGAGCGCTGGGGGAATGAGCGCTGGGGTGAGGTATGAGTGCTGGTGAGGAATGAGCGCTGAGATGGGGAATGAGCTCTGGGGGGAAATGAGCGCTGAGGTGGGGAATGAGCGCTGGGGTGGGGAATGAACGCTGAGGTGGGGAATGAGCGCTGAGGTGGGGAATGAGCTCTGAGGTGGGGAATGAGCTCTGAGGTGGGTAATGAGCTTTGAGGTGGGGAATGAGCGCTGCTGGGGGGAATGAGCGCTGGGGGAATGAGCGCTGAGGTGGGGAATGAGCGCTGGGGGAATGAGCGCTGAGGTGGGAAATGAGCACTGAGGTGGGGAATGAGCACTGGTGGAATGAGCGCTGAGGTGGGGAATAAGCGCTGAGGTGGGGAATAAGCGCTGAGGTGGGGAATGAGCCTGGGGAGAATGAGCTCTGAGGTGGGGAATGAGCGCTGGGGAGAATGAGCGCAGGGGGAGGAATGAGCGCTGGGGAGAGATAATGAGCGCAGGGGAGGAATGAATGAGCGCTGGGGGGAATGAGAGCTGGGGAGAATGAGCGCTGGGCTAATGTAAAAGAGGAGGTTGGACAGAAATGACATCACAAATTTTTTTGTTAAATATCTTTATTTAGCTTACAAAAAGGCATACAAATCTGCATGTAAAAAACGCATCAAATACGCACCTGCGTTTTCTGCCAATCCTATACATAGGACGGTGTTATTTATCTTGCGTAGACTGAGCGTCTCCGCGAGATAAATAGACACGCTGCGGTCTAGAAAGACGCCCCCCATGTGCGTATACGCAGGTCTGCCACCTGCATCTTTGTACGCATAGTGGATATGGGATTTCATAAAATACCCTCCACTATGCTGTAACATTGGACGCTGCAGATTGGACTCTACGGCTGTTCTCAGCGTCCAACCCGCAGCGTTTCCTGAACGTGGAAACGTACCCTAAATATATCTCTACCTCTGGACATTATACAGTAAAGATTTGCCTGGACTGTACATTATTATAAATCTACTACCTGAGCATCATATATTATAGATCACCCTGGACATTATATATAATAGATTGTACATCGTATATTACAGATAATTCTGGACATTTTGTACTATAGGTCTCCTTGTACATTATATATTATAGATCTATAATAAATAATATACCGGGAGATCTATAAGATAAATTTTCCAGATTTATATGTAAGTATCTGTTTACACCCAGATATATGAATAAGGCCTTAGTCAGAGACTGGGCAGTAATAGAATAATAAAATCCATCTAGTAATCCTCCAATGTCTGCTGGACATGGTGTGGGGAGAGTTTCTAGTTCAGTTAGTACACAGACACCAGACTTCTCACTGTTAACCAGTTAATGTTTTCTTGTCAACCACACTGCAGTGTCAAAAGAGGAAGACAGCGAGACAGGCAGCAACATCACATCAGAGAGCTCTTGACCTCGAAACAGAAAATCCTCAGATCCTGATATTGTAACCTAATATTAAGAATAATATTTATTCACTGATATTGCGCTATTAACTCCACAGCACTTTACATACATCATCAACACTGTCCCCATTGGGGCTCACAATCTACATCCTATTTGTATGTCTTTTGAGTGTCGTAGGAAACCACTGTCTTTGAAAGAGCTACATGGGCATACACATAGGTTCGGCCTCATTCATTCCCTATGGGACTTGCAAACATGTGCGGCACTTGCGGTGAGACAAAAAAACACTGCTTGTAGCATTTTTTTTTCCGTTGATGCAAGTATCGGATTTGCGGGATTGCGTCAAAACCGCAAGTGTCGCACATGTCTGCAAGTCGCATAGGGAATGAATGAGGCAGAATGCAGTGTTGCCATAAGTGATCCGTTACGTGGCAGATGTGGAAAAACTGCCGGATCTGCTGCAAATGGCAAAAATTGCTGATGTGCAAGTAGCCTAAGTCACTGACGACAGTGTCTGCATTAGTCATACTCACCAATGGGGGAGGCAGAACGAAAAGTGCCTAGGGCAGCAGAAACTCTAAATACGGCCCTTGGTGAGGGGACTATACATTCCAGGATTGGGGGTGAGGGGACCATGCATTCCAGGATTAGGGTGTGAGGGGACGATGCTTGCCAGGATTGGGGGGTGAGGGGATCATGCATACCAGGACTTTGGGTTGTGAGGGGACCATGCATATCAGAATTGAGGGGTGAGGGGACCATGCATACCATGATAGGGATGAGGGGGACCATGCATACCAGGATTGGGGGGGTGAGGAGACCATACATACCAGGAAAGGGCTGAGGGGTACCATGCATACCATGATTGGGGGTGAGGGGACCATACATACCAGGATTGGGGGGTGAGGGGACCATGGATACCAGGATAGGGGGGTGAGAGGACCATGCATATCAGGATAGGGGGGTGAGAGGACCATGTATACCAGGAAAGTGGGGTGAGAGGACCATGCATACGAGGATAGGGTGGTGAGAGGACCATGCAAACCAGGATAGGGAGTTGAGGGGACCATGCAAACCAGGAAAGGGAGGTGAGAGGACCATGCATATGAGGATAGGGGGGTGAGAGGACCATGCACACCAGGATAGGGGGTGAGGGGACCATGCACATCAGGATTGGGGGTGAGGGGACCATGCATACCAGGATAGGGGGGTGAGGGGACCATGCATACCAGGATAGGGGGTGAGGGGACCACGCATACCAGGATTGGAGGGTGAGAGGACCATGCATTCCAGGATTGGGGGGATGAGGGGACCATTCATACCAGGATTGGGGGGATAAGGGGACCATTCATAGCAGGATTGGGGGGTGAGGGGACTATGCATTCCAGGATTGGGGGGTGAGGGGACCATACATTCCCGGATTAGGGGGTGAGGGGACGATGCATGCCAGGATTGGGTTGTGAGGGGACCATGCATACCAGAATTGAGGGGTGAGGGGACCATGCATGCCATGATAGGGATGAAGGGGTACCATGCATACCAGGATTGGGGGGATGAGGAGACCATACATACCAAGAAAGGGATGAGGGAGTACCATGCATACCATGATTGGGGGGTGAGGGGACCATACATACCAGGATTGGGGGGTGAGGGGAACATGCATACCAGGATAGGGGGTGAGAGGACCATGCATACGAGGATAGGGGGTGAGAGGACAATGCATATCAGGATAGGGGGGTGAGAGGACCATGCATACCAGGAAAGGGGGTGAGAGGACCATGCATACAAGGATAGGGGGTGAGAGGACCATGCATACCAGGATAGGGGGTTGAGGGGACCATGCAAACCAGGAAAGGGGGGTGAGAGGACCATGCATACAAGGATAGGGGGGTGAGAGGACCATGCATACCACGATAGGGGGTGAGAGGACCATGCACATCAGGATAGGGGGTGAGGGGACCATGCACATCAGGATTGGGGGTGAGGGGACCATGCATACCAGGATAGGGGGGTGAGGGGACCATGCATACCAGGATTGGAGGGTGAGGGGGCATGCATACCAGGATTGGGGGATGAGGGGTACCATGCATACCAGGATAGGGGGGTGAGGGGTACCATGCATACCAGGATTTGGGATGAGTGGACCTTACATACCAGAATTGGGAGGTAAGGGGTGCCATGTATACCAGGATTGGGGGGTGAGGGGACCATGCATACCATGATGATGAATGGGGAGCCATGCATACCAGGATTGGGTGAGGGGGTGAGGGGACCATACATACCAGAATAGGGATGAGGGGGCATACATTCCAGGATTGGGGGGTGAAGGGACCATGCATACCAGGATGAGGAATAGGGTGCCATGCATACCAGGATTGGGGGGAACTATACATACCAGAATAGAGATGAGTGGGCCATGCATACCAGGATAGGAGGGGGCAGCACATACCAGGATGGGAGACCATATACCAATAAAAATGCTTGCCTACCGGGCGTAGAACGGGTTCATAGCTAGTTTCAGTTATAATGAATGATGACTCACCCAGGGAAAACTGACTTCCTGTTTCTACAGAGCTTAGAACAAGTTTCCTAGTCAGTTTTTAATCAAGGGATGTCATGGGCCTAATGGAAAAGACAACAATCAAGTGGATAGAAAGGCAAAATGAGCAATTGTAAGTACACAGTGCTATATAATATGAGGATTACAATATATCAAGAGGATAAAAATGTTGACAAAAGTGCTTCTTTAAAGGGGTTTTCCCACAAAGTTAATTTTAATCAACAGATCTTGGAATAAAAAATAAGTTTCACAATTAAACTTGATTAAAAATAATGTTCCTGTGCTGAGATATTCTTATAAATGTGCTCCTGCTGTGTATTGTGTAATGGTTGTGTCTGACCATGCCACAGCTCTTGAGCAGTGGAGGAAGCAAAAGAGAGTATACAGACGTTACAGCAGGGTATCGCAGCTGATTGTTTCTTTGAGGTAAAACATTTCTTAGAAACAGGCAGGGAAATGTAGTACCTTACAAAAAGAATCAGCTGCAATCCAGTGGTGTCCTACCTGTATTTTATTATTTTGCTTCTTCCTCTGCCAGGAGCTGTGGCATGATCAGACCATGTTCCTGTGTTCATGCACCGTCAGACACAGCCATTACACAGCACATAGAGGCACTTTTCAAAGATTATCTCAGCACAGGAACATTATGTTCAATCACATCCAATCGTGGAACTTATTTTTATTACAAGATTTAATAAATAAAATAAACTTTGTTCATGGGACAACCCCTGTAAGGCATAATACAACGTTCCTCTGCATATCTCAGAAGTTCATAGCCTGATTACATGAATCAAATTTATTCATTGGATGGTTATTATATAACAATTACTTGAAGAGGTATAATGATGCATAAAGTACACACTTGGATGAATTCCCCATCTGATGAATGACAATTCAGACACAATACAGTATCAATGTAGATTGAAGGTCAGAGACACAAGAAGGACATATTAAAGTACGTTATATTGCTCCTTACATTGGTTTTATCAATTTCAGCGTGTATCTGTCAGACATGTTTGATAATGTAATTTATAACTTGAACCAATGGATATAGCCAGCTATTTTATTATCTGTGTTAAAAGAGCTATTTTATTATCTGTGTTAAAAAAGCTATTTTACAAACGCACTGAACAGAAAAAAGAAGAGATTGCACATAATCATAAAAATGAGATAAGGAAAAACACATAGAGCGTTATACGAGAAGGTAACTGGCAACCATAGATGTATCCTTGTCGATTTTATCAAGTCAGCATTCAGTATATCACTTTTATTTTACATAGAAGCGAGCCATCTGCCCTGACTTCCAGAGCAGTATAGTCAAATGGATCAATAATGACTTAATGTATCCTCTTTGACATTTCTTATTCTCCTTCACATTACCTGCCAGGCTAATGCAAACCCATTCATTTTATATGAAGTGTTGAATGCAATGTGTACATCTTGCCAACATAAATAATAATGCTGCGTGGTAGGAGAAATTGGAGTAATCAGGTGGTAGAAGTAAAATTCATGTTTTATTATAGCAAAATGACAGAGTAATATAACAATATACAAGACATATACATAAAGAGACTGTTGCAGGAAGAACCCCAAAGCACCCCAGAGTACAGGCACCCCAGAGTAATCCCTAATGCATATTATAACAGAACAATCATGCTAGATCTAAAGTGCCAGTGCATGGAGTAAGATGCATTGGGTTGGTAAGGAATCTTGTAAATAGCAGCAAAAGGGAAAATTTAAAACTTAACATTTATTTCATCAAAAAACGTTAAAAACCGACCCATATGTATAAGAACATCCTCAACCAAAAAATAGTGTATAAGAGGATATTTGATATACCCTGAGAGATAGGTATCATGAATTATAGGGAGAATTAGATATGAATTAAATACATTAACCCTGTACCACTAGAGTTGTGCTTATTTTTATCTGAAAGGATTATTAAATACCTCTATAATCAATCAAAAGCAAAAAAAACATATGTGGAGAAAATATATATGTAAGTGTAAATGCTCAATTCATACAGATATAATGTCAATTCTGCACCGCTAGAATTGCAAATAAACAATTGTATTTCAACCCTGCACCGCTAGAGTTGGCCTTCCATTGTTTAGAGCATACAACATATTAAGAGGAATAATAGAACGATCTCTCCCATTTATAGAGGCATTTTCAACTCATCATCTCCTATAACCGCCAAAGTTATTCTCTGGACATAACCAGACTGCATGAGGCCCTTCCCAACGCGTTTCCTCCACCATGATTCATCAGGGGATATGGCATAAACAAATCATGCTTGCATAGCATGTATCTCTCAGGGTATATCAAATATCCTCTTATACACTATTTTTTAGTTGAGGACGTTCTTATATATATATGTGTCCATTTTTAACGTTTTTTGATTAAATAAATGTTAAGTTTTACATTTTCCCTTTTGCTGCTATTTACAATTAATACTCTGGGAAAAAGATATTTTTCTCTTAATTGGTAAGGAATCTCAAGTAACAACCACTGCAGTGATATGACGCAAGGCTTAAAATAAGCCTGCTAATAAAAGAGAGCTTACCAGTAAAGTGCCAGTGCATAGAGTAAGATGTATAGGGTTGGGCCACACTACCCGGCCCAGGGTCCTTCCCCAGTGTTTTTCACTCTGGTAAGCTCTCTTCTACTAACGGGCTTATTTTAAGCCTTGCATCATATCACTGCGGTGGCTGTTACTTGAGGTTCCTTACCAACCCTATACATCTTACTCTATGCACTGGCACTTTAGATTGTACTGGTAAGCTCTCTTTTATTAGCAGGCTTATTTTAAGCCTTGCGTCATATCACTGCAGTGGTTGTTACTTGAGATTCCTTACCAACCCTATGCATCTTACTCCATGCACTGGCACTTTAGATCTAGCATGATTGTTCTGTTATAATATGCATTAGGGATTACTCTGGGGTGCCTGTACTCTGGGGTGCTTTGGGTTTCTTCCTGCAACAGTCTCTTTATGTATATGTCTTGTATATTGTTATATTACTCTGTAATTTTTCTATAATAAAACATGAATTTTACTTCTACCACCTGATTACTCCAATTTCTCCTACTACGCATGTTATTTGGGAGCGGGTGTCTTTTGTGTGGGTATGTTGATCCACACCATTGGCATTATTTTGATGCCATTATGGGGTTTTCCTATGTTCATATATAATAATGCTTCCTAGGAGATTTTTTGTGCTTGCATCTGTAACGTGGCACGGGGCAGTAGGCATGTGCAAGGTGCTCATCTACTGCGCCCGCAACGTTACATGAAAGAGGGGGTCCTGGCTGAGTGTGGGGACTTGTGTCATGAGGGCATTACGCCCTTGCAGGCCACATGTAACAGATGTTGCTAGTTTGCCAGAACCAGATGTTTCACAGTTTAATGAGGGAGAATACCACTCAAAAATAAACTCTTTACTAAACGGCAACTTGATAAGGGTTATATACAGTGGATAGAGAGTACAAAGTCTTATGAATGTTTCCTTTACTAATTGAAGCATTTTTCTCACACAGTTTCCTTCTTTAGCAGTTTACTCCAGGGTTATCTATGACAACTGTTTGTCCCTACTTCACCATAATCCAGCTTTAACACAAAAGACCGGATTCAGGTCTGCGGAACGGGGGGCCAGTCCATAGCTTCAATGCCTTCAACATGCAGGAACTGCTGACACACTCCAGCCACATGAGGTTTGGCATTGTCCTGCATTAGGAGGAACCCAGGGCCAACCGCACCAGCTTATGGTCTCGCAAGGGGTCTAAGGATCTCATCTCGGTACCTAATGGCAGTCAGGCTACCTCTGGGGAGCACATGGAGGGCTGTGCGGCCCTCCAAAGAAATGCTACCCCACACAATTACTGACCCGCTGCCACACAGGTCATGCTGAAGGATGTTGCAGGCAGCAGTTTCACACTCAGCACATGTGACAGAGGTGACAGTGTCTGTAGACGCCGTTGAGAGTGATCTGCTGATTGCAACATCCTTCAGCATGACCCGTTTGGCAATATACCCCCCAAGAGGGGTAGAATCTTTATTGATAACTAATACATATACATGAAAAGATGGACAGACGTAAACAAGTAACCATCTTTTTGAAGCCACAAATTGTCCTTAAATTCTTTTGACAGAGGTATAGCAGCATGTAGAAGGGTTGACTCCCCGGCATACGGAAAAAAAAAAAACAGATATTAAATGGAGCAAGGGATTTTTTGAAAACCAAGTCCATATAGCACTGTGAAGGATTAAATTTAACGAATGCTGTTGAGAAAAGAGATCGACAATTGATCATGAAAACATGGCATAACGCACCGAACAAGGAATCCAATGGATATAGAGTTCATTAATCAAACAAAAATAGAATACAAAGAAAAAATATATAATAAGAACTCTAAGGCACCGATATGGTAATTGTGGGAAAATCCCAATGGGCATGCAAGATGTTCCAAAATGGAAAGATGGATGTATACTATATATAGAATGCACCTAAAAGTCAACCATACGGGTAATCATACTCCCAACGATGATGCGAATCCTAAACTATCAACAAAATATCAAAGTAGAAATGCAACCAATAAACAAAAAGATTGAAGATGCTTGACATCCAAAAGAGACGTGAAGATATTGAGATTCATTTAAAGTAGATGTCCCAAGTAGGTCAGGAATCTAAGAGAAGGAGAATAACAAAGAAGAAAGAATGTAAGATGTTAAAAAATGAAAAGAATGGAAATTAAAAAAAGTTATACTAATAATACTAACAAGATACCAAGATCAAGTTGAGCTGTAATCATCATTAGCCATAGAGAAACCAGAAAAAAGAAGTTCCTCATTCAAGCCATTGGATGAAATACTATTAAGATTGAAAATCCAACAGGATTCCCGGCTTAACAATTCTTTAGTTAGATTGCCACCACGGATACTGCTGATGACCTGGTACAGCACCATGATTCGTATTCCATTAGGTTTTACTACAATTGTATTCCAAAAAATGGCATGCAACAGATGTGATGGGCTTACCCTTTTCCTTGTCTACTTTGCTTTTCCAATATTCGAGGTATGCTGCTGAACTCTCCTTCTGATTTCTTGACTCGTTTGCTCCACATATGACATGGGACATGGGCAAATGAGGAGGTAGACCACATTTCTAGCTCTGCAATTGGAAAACAATTGCGTTTTTATCTTTCCTAGAAAGATTGGAAGATTGATAACGTCAGCAGCAATCATATAGGGACTTACGTTGCAACCCCCACATGAAAAGGATCCTGCCAAACGGCTGCCTGTCTTCAACTTGGTTGTTAGTCATCTGAAGTGATTTGTCATAAGATGATCTTTAATATTCTTCGCCCTCCTCGCAACCAATCTAGGGGAATCAAAGAGAAAAGATCTGAGTTTCGGCTCATTCAATCGGATGCCCCAATGTTTGCCCAGGATGTCATAAACATCCTGCCATTGACTATTATACACTGTTATAAAATTGATTGTAAGTTTTTCGTCCCTTACTCTAGGTTGGAGGAGGTTAGACCTATCACTTCGCAGAGAGTGTTGGAACGCTCTGGAGACGACTTTGCGATGATATCCCCTTTCATACACTACAGAAACATGGCACTCATTGAACTAGTATAGATGTAGGTGCACAAGTAGGGTCTCCAGCCCGAATCATGAAACAAAATAAACTTGGCACTCAAACGTAGAATAATAGATCAAAAAAAGTAATTGTTGCTGTGGTTTTAACTTTTATTAGTATCCGTGGAAGAAAAAAGTGATGTACATAACAGGTAAACGTTTTCGGCTGAAAAACATCAGCCTTCCTCAGACCATATGTACAATTTAACACTGTAACAAATAAAGAAAGAAAAAGGAAACATAATGAATATCTTGGGAAAAATTGAAAGCAACAGTTGTAACATAAAATGAATTAATCGAATATATAATTATCAATATGTCAAAAAGCTATGCTTTTATCCATGTGGATCATTGTAGACTTTCACACGGTTCATTTATCCAGGGTGCTAAGTGCACGTTTGAGAAGGTATCGTTAAGGATATACTATGTGATAACACAGAGAACGAAAGAAAGTTGGAAGATATGCGCCAAATACCATAAAAGGATATAGGGATCACCAGATCAGAATATAGTGTTCTATTCAGTCATCTAATATATACAGCGAGCAATACCTGAAATAAAAAGGCATTATTTTAAAAAACAGTATGCAGTGATGAGTGATAGCCCAAGTGCAGGAGGGAAAGGAACCTCTGATGGAGGGAATTAGAGCGACATAAGCAATTGAAAGCAGAAAGAGAAGAAGGAGCTTATGTCGCTCTAATTCCCTCCATCAGAGGTTCCTTTCCCTCCTGCACTTGGGCTATCACTCATCACTGCATACTGTTTTTTAAAAAAATGCCTTTTTATTTCAGGTATTGCTCGCTGTATATATTAGATGACTGAATAGAACACTATATTCTGATCTGGTGATCCCTATATCCTTTTATGGTATTTGGCGCATATCTTCCAACTTTCTTTCGTTCTCTGTGTTATCACAAAGTATATCCTTAACGATACCTTCTCAAACGTGCACTTAGCACCTCTGGATAAATGAACCGTGTGAAAGTCTACAATGATCCACATGGATAAAAGCATAGCTTTTTGACATATTGATAATTATATATTCGATTGATTCATTTTATGTTACAACTGTTGCTTTCAATTTTTCCCAAGATATTCATTATGTTTCCTTTTTCTTTCTTTATTTGTTACAGTGTTAAATTGTACATATGGTCTGAGGAAGGCTGATGTTTTTCAGCCGAAAACGTTTACCTGTTATGTACATCACTTTTTTCTTCCACGGATACTAATAAAAGTTAAAACCACAGCAACAATTACTTTTTTTGATCTATTATTCTACGTTTGATATCCCCTTTCAGATAAACGATTGGTTAAATCACGTGCTCCTTCACGGAAATCAGATTCCGAACTACAATTTTGTCTTACCCTCAGGAACTAGCCTTTAGGAAGATTTCGCAGATACTGGGGATGGAAACTTGTGAAGTGAAGCAAGTTATTCGTGGCGATTGTCTGGCGATGAATCTAAGGCCGGAGTCACACTGGCGACAAAATCGGACGACTGCAATGCGATGAAAAATCGTATTGCAGTCTGCCCTATGTTAATCTATGGAGCAGCTCCCAGTATCAGATTTTTTGTGGTCCGTTTTAAACGTCCGTGTACAATCGCAGCATGCTGCGATTGTCACCGATTGTGGGTCGACTATCGCCAATGCAAGTCTATGGGAGCGATGAAAAATCTGATTACAAACGGACCACACTGTGTGACTTGCGATGAAATCGCATCGGTGTCCTTTAGAAAAGCCGGCAATTCATCCCCGGCTATACTGTAAAATCACACTGACAGCTTTAATAAAGACTAGAAAGAATAGATATATACACATAGAACACATATATATATATATACATGTCATTGTGACATGTATATATACATATATTTATAGTTCCTAGACTTCTACATACTGTAATAGCCGCTAATTCAATTGCCGGGTTTTGTGAAATCACAGAAGCCGACATGAAATGATACATTGTTTCCACACATTTAACCATGTAATTTCATGTATTTTTATATATGTTTGAAACATACAATTACATGAGTGTATTTGTGCAAAATTTCAGACATGTAGGGGTTAATTAAAGGTGTAATTTCGTTGAAAAAAAATGCGTGGGCTCCCGCTGTATTTTCTCCACCAGACAGACAAAGCAAAGCGAGTGGGGCAGATAATAATAGCCCAGGGAGGGTGCATTTTTTTTGTGCCCCCCCTGGCTACTAACATCTGCCCCCAGACACCCCAGAAAGGGCAAATCTATAATTAGATTCGCCCTTTCTGGCACTTTGCCCGTCTATTCCCATTGCCCTGTAGCGGTGGCGAATGGGTTAATCTCACCTTACTGTCACCTTGCAATTGAAAGGTGACCTTAAGGCAGGTTAATGATTGATAGCTGTCAATTAGACAACTATCAATTATTAATCCTATTGAAGTAAATAAAAAAACACACACACTTTAAGAATAAATAATTTTAATGAAATAAAAACACATTTTTTGACCATATTTTATTTTACACTTAATCCGTGCGAAGCCATTGATCTCCTAAAATAAAGAAAAAGAAATAAAACAACATTATTCTTACCTATTCCGCCGATCTGTCAGGTCCCACGCTGTAATCCTTCACAAAGGGTTAACTAGCTTTGAGCCAAGCTGTGCAAGTAATCCTGCATGCTCAGCTCAAAGCTCCTGAATGAATAAGTTCCTCTCCTGGCGACAGGAGAGGATGTGTTTCATGAATGAAGCTTAATTGATTGTATCCACTTTCACCTTAGGTCAGGTCACTACAGTTAAATTGTCAATAAATCAATTAAGCTCCATTCATGAATCTATTCCTCTACTTTCGCTGGGAGAGGAACTTATTCATTCAGGGGAATACAGGTCTGAGACAGCATTATTAGCTCTCTGCGACCTGTAACCTGTTAACCCTTTCTGATGGATTACACCGTGGGACCTGACTGTACATCGGATTGGTAAGTATAATTTTGCTTTTTTATTTTATTTTTATTACAGGAAATGGTTTTAGCAGGAAAATAAAATATGGTCAAAAACTGTGTGATTATTTAATTAAACTTATTTTTATTAAACTGTGTGTGTTTGATTTTTCTTTCATACAATAGGATTAATAATTGATAGTTGTCTAATTGACAGCTATCAATTATTAACCTGGCTTAAAGTGACCTTTCAATTGCAAGGTCATTTTAACCCTTATTAACCCATTCGCCACCGCTACAGGGCAATGGGAATAGACGGGCAAAGTGCCAGAAAGGGCGAATCTAATTATAGATTTGCCCTTTCTGGGGTGTCTGGGGGCAGATGTTAGTAGCCAGGGGGGGCACAAAAAAAATGTACCCTCCCTAGGCTATTATTATCTGCCCCCACTCGCTTGCTTTGTCTGTCTGGTGGAGAAAATACAGCGGGAGCCCACGCATTTTTTTTCAACGAATTTACACCTTTAATTAACCCCTACATGTCTGAAATTTAGCACACATATACTCATGTAATTGTATGTTTCAAACATATATAAAAATACATGAAATTACATGGTTAAATGTGTGGAAACAATGTATCATTTCATGTCGGCTTCTGTGATTTCACTGAAGCCGGCAATTGAATTAGCGGCTATAACAGTATGTAGAAGTGTAAGAACTATAAATATATGTATATATATATGTCACAATGACATATATATATATATATATATAATGTGCTCTATGTGTATATATCTATTCTTTCTTTTGGCATTTAAATACTATTCTTTTGGATCCATTATATGTCAGTTTTGCAAGCCTGCGAGAAAATCTCGCAAGTCGGATGAAAATCGGATGTTACAAGGTACACACACATGCGATTAAATAGCATCTTTGAAGGAAAATCGGATGCCAGAAGGATGTGTGATGTTTTTATTTTGATCCGATTGTCGACCGTCTAAAACGGACCGATTTTTTGTGGTTGTGTGTGACTCCAGCCTTAGTCTGGATTTGGCAGCCGACTTTCATCACCTTCAGATCTAGAAATTCAACCGAAGTCAATGATAGCGAAGGTGTCAAAGAGATATTGAGTGTAGGGGCGTGACTAGGACAGCTGCCTTGGTTTTCACTGGAGTTTCTGATGGTGAGGTCAGACTTGTGTGTCAGGCAGCTGCCTGGTGCCACTCCAGGGTGGTGTCTGACTTGTGGCTGCTGATCCCACTTGGGGAGAAAGTGGCACGGTGGAGACACTGGGAGGAAGGCACGGCTGAGACACAGGGCTGGCAGGCACGGCTGAGACACAGGGCTAGCAGGCACGGCTGAGACACAGGGCTGGCAGACACAGCTGAGATACAGGTCTGGCAGGCACAGCTGAGACACATGGCTGGCAGGTACGGCTGAGACACAGGGCTGGCAGGCACGGCTGGGACACAGGGTTCGTAGGCACGGCTGAAACACGGGGTAGGGTCCTGTTCACACAGCAAGTGCAGGTACTGGTACTGACTGGAAGGAATGGTTTATGGAGGGACAGGTAGAGACCTGTTCACATAGTAGGTGTAAGTACTGCTACAGACTGGAAGAAATGGTGTATGGAGGAAGAGACCTGTTCTCACAGCATGAGCAGGTACTGATACAGACTGGAAGGATTGGTGTATGGAGGAACACGTAGACCCCTGTTCACACAGCAAGTGTAGGTACTGGTACTAACAGAAAGGAATGGAGTATGGAGGAACAGGTAGAGACCTGTTCACAAAGGAGGAGAACCGCAAGGCTGCAGAGAAGGGCTGTAGAGCAGCAAGAGGTTCTGCAGTGGCAGGAGCAAAGCAAAGCAGAACTGCAAGGTATGTGGAGAGGAGCTGCAGCAAGAGGTTCTGCAGCTGCAGGAGTGAAGCAGAGCAGAACCGCAAGATATGTGGAGAGAAACTGCGGCAAGAGGTTCTGCAGCTGCAGGAGGAAGCAGAGTGGAACCGCAAGATATGCAGAGAGGAGCTGCAGCAACAGATTACTGCAGCAGCAGGAGCAAAGCAGAGTGGAATGGAGCAGAACCGCAGGAGTGTGGACAACAGGCAGAAAGAGATTCAGAGAGAACACAAGTCAAGACACAGCAAGGAAGGAAACCACAGACAAGGAGACTAAGAGACAGAGGTAGGATAGAGTTCAGACAAGGAAATGACAGGTACAGGGACAAAGACACAGGGACCAGGATATTCTGCCTCCTGGAAGGTAGCAAGCACAAGTACAAGATAAGGTTAGAAGCAAAAGCACAGAGACCAGGATTTTCTGCCTTCTGGAGGCAGACAAACAGGTACAAGGCAAAGCTAGGAGTGAAGCCTCCAAAGAAATATGGACACAGAGCAAGACCTGGCAGCTTAGTAGCAAGACACTAACTGAGTTAACACATTGCACAGGCAAGATCCACAGGGTGGAGCTGCCTTAAATACTAGAGGGCTCTTAGTGATTGGTCAGGGACAAATTAGACAGGTGCACCCAGACTCCATAAGAACCAGAAAGTTCTGGCGCCACCCCACTATGGACACAGCCAGGAAACAAGCACAGAAAATATAGAAAGCAAGAGGCACAGAGTATGGAGCTGGCAGCAGACAGAAATCACAGCATGACCTGGAGCAGTGAGCAAGTTGGTATGTTGGGAATGGGAGGCCATGCAGCGATGCCAGAAAGGTTGTTACAACAATGGAGGGCTGATAATAGAGGAGTTTGAAAATGAGTTGCCTGCAGAATAAATATACATCTTTTGTAAGAGTGAACTTATCCAGTCTGTTCATAGGAGCAAAAGACAACCCCCTCATCAGTAGTTGCCTTTCTTCATCAGATAGATCATAATCAGTTACGTTAATGATCTGTAAGTTACCTGAATCATTGGAAGTGACAGCTGGTGTTATTTCCTCCTGTTGTATCTCAATTGACTCTCTTGAGTGTTGGAGACCATGTTTAATACCGCCGTCCTTTTTTCTTTTGATTTGGCCAATTTTCGGTGGCCTCTTCTATTGTTCTTTCTTGGTCGCTTGATCCTGAAGATAAAAAATCACTGGTGGAGGATTCACTCAAACCAACTGAGAAAATGGACTTCTTGTCACCCTGACCACCCAATTTATTCATGCGCCCATTGCCATGATGTGACCATTTAAAAATCCGCTGGTTATCAAAATCTCCTTTATCACATGCAAACTTCTTTTTCCTTTGTATAATGTCCTTCTCAAATGAGTCAATAGTCTCTTTAAGACGTTGTTGAAAAGGCAAGACAATATTTTGTGTGTCAAGGGTGTTAAGTAGTGTTGAGCGATACGATACTGAAAATATCGGGTATCGGCCGATATTAGCTGTATCGGGCTTTCGATTCCGATATTGTCGTCATATCGGATACCGGAATCGGAATTGTCACTGTCACTGTCAGTGTCCGTCGGTCGGGTCTGTCAGGAGTCAGCGGCACTTACCTGGCAGAAGATCTCCGGCGGTCACGGTCTGGACTGCTTGATGGCCGACATCATCTTTCCCCGGCGGTCACATGCAGTTTCTCGCGATAACTGCAGTGACTGCTGGGTAATCCCGGCCGTAAAGCAGTCAGTCCGATGACGTCACCGCCGGGGAAGCAGGTAATCAGCTGTGCCGCGCCTGTCATTCCGATGTAGCAGAGCTGGATCGTCGTGGGACATTCGTTACTATGGACTGCGTCGGACAGATGGTATACTGTTGGTTTGTTTTTTTCCTTTTTTTACAGGAGATCGATGGCGTCGCAGGAATGAGAGAGTAATAAAAGAAATGAAAACTGTGTTGTCTCTTTTATTTCATTAAAATACTTTTTTCTTGCTGTGTCTTTTTTTTATACATTTAAAAACTTTGGGATTAATAATGGATCGGTGTCTTATTGACGCCTATCCATTATTAACCGGGCTTATTGTCACCGTGCAATCAACGGTGACATTAACCCCTTATTACCCCACTTGCCACCGCTACAGGGCAGTGGGAAGAGCCGGGTAAAGTGCCACAATTGGCACATCTTTTGATGCACCAAATGTGGGGCTGCTGTAGCCTGGTATTATCAGGCTGTTGAGGGCCAAAATCCATGGGCCTTGACAGTCTTTTAATACCAGGCCGCAGCAGTCTGCATTTTACTTGGCTGGTTAACAAAAATAGGGGGACCCCTACGCCGTTTTTTTTTCGAGGGGATCCCATATTTTTGTTAACCAGCCAAGATAAGCAGACTGCTGTGGCCTGGTATTATCAGGCTGGCAAGGTCCATGGATATTGGATCCTTACCAGCCTGAAAAACCAGGCCTCAGCAGTCTGCTTCATCTGGCTGGTTAACAAAAATAGGGGGACCCCTACGCCGTTTTTTTTTTCAAGGGGATCCCCTATTTTGTTAACCAGCCAAGATATGCAGACTGCTGTGGCCTGGTATTATCAGGCTGGCAAGGTCCATGGATCTTGGCTCCTTACCAGCCTGAAAAACCAGGCCTCAGCAGTCTGCTTCATCTGGCTGGTTAACAAAAATAGGGGGGACCCCACGCCAATTTTTTTTCGAAGGGAAACCCTATTTTTGTTAATCAGTTCCCTCTGACGTCACTGATGGTGTCCCTGGCTGACCTGAAGTGAAAGTGGAAAGTAATAAATTAAGCTTTCCACTTCCTCTCCTGTCAGCCAGGAGAGGAACTCATTCATTTGGGGGTTTACTGTGAGGCTGCAGCACTAGCTGCGGTCCCTGCAGTAAACATTAACCCTTTCTGAAGGATTACACCGTGGGACCTGACTGTGCATGGGATAGGTAAGAATAATTTTGCTTTTTTATTTTATTTTTATTACAGGAAATGGTTTTTGCAGTCAAATAAAAGATGGTCAAAAACATGTGTCTTTATTTCATTAAAATGATTTTTCATTAAAGTGTGTGTGTTTTATTTTTTATTTCATGCAATAGGATTAATAATTGATAGTTGTATAATTGACAGCTCTCAATTATTAACCTGGCTTAAGGTGACCTTTCAATTGCAAGGTGGCTTTAACCCCTTATTAACCCATTCGCCACCGCTACAGGGCAATGGGAATAGACGGGCAAAGTGCCAGAAAGGGCGAATCTAATTATAGATTTGTCTTTTCTGGGGTGTCTGGGGGCAGATGTTAGTAGCCAGGGTGGGGCCAAAAATAATGGTCCCTCTCAGGGCTATTATTATCTGCCCCCACTGCTTGCTTTGTCTGTCTGGATGCGAAAATAGGGCGGGAGCCCACGCATTTTTTTGCAACAATTTTACACCTCATATATATATATATATATATATATATATATATACATGTCATTGAATTTGTGACACATATATATATATATATATATATATATATATATATTTATAGTTCATACACTTCTACATAGTATAATAGCCGCTAATTCAATTGCCGGCTTTTGTGAAAATGTAGAACCCGACATGAAATGACACATGGTTTACATAGAGTTAACCTTGTCATTTCAAGTTATTTGATCTATTGTTTTCACTAACAATTACATCAGTCTATGTGTGCAAAATTTCACACCTGTAGGGGTTAATTAAAGGTGTAAATTCGTAGCAAAAAAGTCTGTTTTTTTTACAACGAATTTACACCTTTAATTAACCCCTACAGGTGTGAAATTTTGCACATATAGACTGATGTAATTGTTTGTGCAAATCACATATCAAACTACATGAAAAGACATGGTTAACCCTATGTACACCAAGTGTCATTTCATGTCGGGTGCTTCTGTCTTTTCACAGAAGCCGGCTTTACCCGGCAATTGAATCAGAGGCTATTTTACTATGTAGAATGTATAAACTATACATATATGTATATATATATATATATATATATATATATATATGTCACAATGACATGTATATATAGATATATATATATGTATTCTATGTGTGTATATTTTGTGTTTACAACGAAAGAAAGGTTTTTTTTAGTTGCGATATTTTGTTCCCATAGACTTACATGGGACTTCCGGTATCGGTATCGGGTATCGCCGATATTTTAGTGATATCGGCGATACCATTCCGATCCGATATTTTTGGATATCGGAAAGTATCGCTCAACACTAGTGTTAAGTTTAGCCTCTTTTTCTTTTAAACTATCCTTCAGTTTATTCATCAATTTGCAGTCATGGTCAATCAACAGATTGATTAAAATGGAAGAGCATTTCAACAGGCCTGTCTCCCATGTACACTTGAAATCATCATCCGCTTCCCAAGCTGGGAAAATTTTAACCCTTAAGCCTCTCGGGACAATAACTAATTTGTTATATTCTTCCAAACTCTTAACATTCCACCATGTTTTTGTTAACGACTTGTGGAGATTAGATATTTCAGAGCATAAGATAGTGGAGATCTGTCCTGTACCGTTTCTATGCCACCTGTACCAACTATACTTTATACTATAGCCGATAAAGCTGACGCTCTGGAACTCCTGCATGGGACACTCTACTCGTCCCACGAACTCAGTCATGCTATAGGCCAGTTACTTTCTAGAATTATAAGTTCAAGGTCTCATGGCTAGGTGTCCTCTCCTAAAACCTGTCTCCAGAAAGCCACTTTTTCTCTTAGTCAATTGTAATATGGATCTCACTATCTCTTTTCTTCAGTCTCCTCTCACTCTCAGGATACCCCAGAATATGACACTGCTCACCTGGGACCATGTGGACCTCTCAATGTTAGAACCCTCTTGTTAGATTTTGTTTCAGTTTACTGGTCATATGACCTTTTTCCCTATTTAGTCTGGCTCCGCCCTTCTGGCTTTGCTGGACTTCATTGTATTATCTACTCTTAAGCTAGCCGGGTGCTTAGGTGCCTTACTCTGTCAGTTTTGCTTAATCTTAGGATCTCGTAGTAATTTGTTTTCTGTTTAATTTTCCCTGCTACAATTTCTGTTAGGAGGTGTCCACCTTTTCTCCCAGTCCCTAGATCGCAACTATAGGTCTTCGTTCAGACTAGCTGAGGACTTTAGCGGGTCTGGTCGCAGGATCAGGTTCCCCGTTACATCGTAGGGATCAAGCTCAGTTTTATTGTAGGGACAGAGTTCCCATCTTTCCTTAGTGCTTGTAGCAGTTCATAACAGTAAGTCCAGCCAAGAAATAAAAAAAAAAAAAAAAAATCTCTAAGGAAAATTTTCTGTTTTCATCATGGTGTCGGTTCGGGATTTGGCTGAACGCCTGCAGGGTCTCTCTCTGGAGGTGGCTGAAATCCAGCAACACGTGAGTAGTTGTTCTGGAGCACATTTCGTGGAGCCAAAGGTACGTTTGCCTGATTTATTTTTTGGTGAACAACAAGATTTTTTTTCTTTTAAAAATGCTTGCTTGTTGTATTTTCATTTGAGACCCAGATCCTCTGGTGATGAATCACAGCGCATAGGGTTTATAATGTCACTTTTGCGCAAAGAACCTCAGGACTGGGCCTTTTCTCTGCAGCCTAGTGATCCATGCTTTGGATCAGTGGATGTTTTTTTTCTGCTTTGGGGTTGTTGTATGACGATCCGGATCGTGTTTCATCAGCTGAGACAGAGTTGAGATGTTTGAGACAGGGATCGGGTAATGTGGAAAAATATTGTACTCACTTCCGTAGGTGGTCCACCCAGGTGGGCTGGAACGATTCAGCTTTGAAAAGTTTATTTCTTGCAGGATTAAGTGAAAGGGTTAAAGATTTGTTGATTGCTTATCCTATACCTGGTAACTTGCAAGAGGCTATGCAATTGGCCATACGGGTGGATAGGAGACTGCGTGCAAGGGTTAATGAGAGTAAGTCTGCTTTGTCAGCTCCAGGTTTGGAGAAGGAATGTACTGACATTGCAGAGCCGATGGAAATTGGAGCAATGGCACCTCACTCTCTGGAAAAAGAACGCAGATTTGCTCAAGGTTTGTGTTACTACTGTGGTAAATCTGAGCATTTCATTAAGAACTGTGCGCTTCGAATGAATAAAGAGAAAAAAAAAAAAGAGGTCAGTGTCGCCCGCATAGCTTGTTTAAACAATAAAGGTGTCTTTCTTTCTGCTACCACTGCTGGTGAGGAGGAATTAATGGAGTTTCGGGTATTTGTGGATTGTGGTTCAACTCTCAATGTGATTGATGGGAAATTTTTGGAAAAACTAAAATTAAAACCCAAACTTCTGTCTTCTCCTATTAATGTAGTGTCTGTGGATGGCTCTCCCTTGAAAAATGTTACTCACCATATCTGTGAATTTCCTCTTACTATTAATGGTGTTCATCAAGAGAATTTGGATTTGGTAGTTTTGAATAATTTGCCCTCACCGGTGATTTTGGGGTTACCCTGGTTAAAATTGCACAATCCGGTACTGGATTGGTCTAC
Source organism: Oophaga sylvatica (assembly GCA_033576555.1). NCBI lineage: Eukaryota > Metazoa > Chordata > Amphibia > Anura > Dendrobatidae > Oophaga > Oophaga sylvatica. The sequence goes on along the minus strand of JARQOD010000001.1, from coordinate 134,406,735 downwards.
CAATGAAATTAAGTCCTGGAGTCCTAAGTGTTATGACAAGTGTTGTAACGGGCGTATTGCTGCTGTAGTTAAGGGGGAGTTACCTTACCTATTCAGGATTTTTGGAAAGTTTTTTCTGATAAGGAATCACAGGTATTGCCTCCTCATAGAGATTATGATTGTGCGATTGAATTTGTCCCTGGAGCAACTCTTCCTAAAAGTCGTTTATTTAATTTGACTATTCCTGAGAGAAAGGCTTTGGAGGAATACATACAGACAAGCTTGGCCGCCTGTCACATTAGGCCTTCCAAATCTCCTGTGGCGGTTGTATTTTTTTTTGTTAAAAAAAAGGACGGCGGTTTACGGCCTTGTCTAGACTTTCGTGAGATTAATAAGATTACTGTACGCAATCCTTACCCACTGCCATTGATTCCTGATTTGTTTAATCAGTTAGTGGGGGCCAAGTGGTTCTCGAAAATTGATCTTCGAGGGGCATACAATTTGTTGCGCATGAAAGAGGGGGATGAATGGAAGACTGTGTTTAACACTCCACTGGTCATTTTGAGAATCTGGTCATGCCCTTTGGACTTTCCAGTGCTCCGGCATTTTTTCAGAATCTTATTAATGACATCCTTAGACCTTTGATTGGCAGAAGTGTGGTTGTGTATTTGGATGACATTTTGATTTATTCACCGGATTTGGAGTCTCATTGGAGGAGTGTGCGTGAAGTATTACAGTTACTGAGTGATAATTCACTTTTTGCCAAACTAGAAAAATGTGAGTTCGCTGTACAGAGACTTAGTTTTTTGGGCTACATTGTCTCCAGTGAAGGTTTTGAGATGGACCCTGTGAAAGTGCAAGCTGTGCAGGATTGGCCTAGACCTATTGGTGTGAAATCAATACAGAGGTTTTTGGGGTTCGCCAATTATTATAGAAAATTCATAAAAAAATTTTCTGTGATTGCCAAACCTCTGACCGATCTCACCAGGAAAGGTGCTGATGCGGTTCAGTGGATTACTGAGGCCATTGAGGCTTTTGTGTTGCTAAAGGAGAGGTTCAGCTCTGCTCCCATCCTTACGCAGCCTGATGTGACTAAACCATTTTTGGTTGAGGTTGATGCTTCTTCTGTGGGGGTCGGCGCGGTGTTGTCTCAGGAAAAGACGGATGGAGTACATCCCTGTGCTTTTTTTTCAAAGAAATTTTCTGAGTCTGAACTAAATTATGATATCGGTAATCGGGAATTGTTGGCAATTAAACTCGCATTTGAACACTGGCGTCATTTTTTGGAGGGAGCGGAATTTCCCGTTCAAGTCTTCACCGATCATAAAAATCTGATCTACCTTGATGCTGCCAAACGCTTGAATGCCCGTCAGGCTAGGTGGGCACTGTTTTTCTCACGCTTTAATTTTACCGTTACTTACATCCCAGGTACTAAAAATGTTAAAGCTGATGCTTTGTCTCGCAGCTTTTCTCCTATGGTGGATACTGAGGAGGAGGAAAACATTTTGCAAGAGGGGGTTGTTATTGCGGTTTTGGACTCCGTGTTGGAAGATGAGATTCTTAAAGCACAGGAAGAATGCCCCATCTAACACGCCGCATGGGAGGTTGTTTGTGCCTTGTACCCTGAGGAGAGATTTGTTTGTTGAATGTCATGACTCTCGGTTGGCAGGTCATCCTGGAATCTCTGAGACCAAGAGACTTGTGGGTCGCAGCTTTTGGTGGCCTGGATGGCAGAAGGAAGTCATTAAGTGGGTGCGTCAATACACTGTGTGTGCTAGATCTAAGTCTTCTCATACTCCTGCTGCAGGGTTGCTTTGCCCTCTGGAGGTCCCTAGTGCACCTTGGACACATTTGGCTATGGACTTTATTACTGACCTTCCCCCCTCTGAGGGTTTCACTGTCATCTGGGTGGTCGTGGACCGTTTTAGCAAGATGTGTCACTTGGTTCCTTTCATCAAATTGCCCTGCGCTAAGACTCTCGCTAAGGCCTTTGTCAAGGAAATAGTCAGACTACATGGTGTTCCTACTGACATTGTTTCTGATAGGGGACCTCAGTTTGTGGCTCGTTTTTGGCGCGCCTTTTGTGACAGGTTGGGAGTTCATTTGTCGTTTTCATCCGGATATCATCCTGAGTCTAATGGCCAGACAGAAAGGAAAAACCAGGATGTTGAGCAGTTCTTGCGTTGTTTTGTGACTGATAATCAAGAAGGGTGGTCTGAGTTTCTGCCACTTGCTGAGTTTGCTCTTAACAATCATACATCCGCTTCTGCTGGTTGTTCGCCTTTTTTTTGTTGTACTGGGAGACATCCGTCTTTTGGGTCATTTTCCAAGTTGGGATCGGCTGTACCTGAAGAGGAGAATTTTTCTGGTGTGTTGGAGAGAGTTTGGACTGATGTGCGTGGTAATCTTCAGGAGGCTAACAAAAGATCCAAAGTGTATTTTGATAGAAAACGACAAGAGGTTTTGTTTGCTATTGGTGACATGGTTTGGTTGTCCTCTAAGAATCTGCGCTTGAGGATTCCGTCTAAGAAATTGGGTCCCAAGTTTGTAGGGCCCTTTAAGGTGCTTCAGGTTATTAACCAATCTGCTGTTAAGTTGGAGCTTCCTACCTCCTGGAAGATTAATCCGGTGTTTCATGTTTCTCTCGTGAAAAAAGCTGAGGTCTCAGATGGAGACGTCTCGGCCACTATTCCCCTGGTGGTGGAGGACGGGCAATATGAGATTTCCCGCATCCTAAATTCTAGACGGTGTAGAGGGAGTTTGCAGTACCTCGTCGCTTGGAAGGGTTATGGACCCGAGGATAACTCATGGGTGAGGGCGGATGATGTTTCTGCGTCTAGACTTGTCAGAGCGTTTCACAAGAGGTTTCCGGATAAGCCTAAGTCCTAGGGGATCCGGAGGATCCTCTTAGAAGGGAGGGTACTGTTAGAACCCTCTTGTTAGATTTTGTTTCAGTTTGCTGGTCACATGACCTTTTTTCACTATTTAGTCTGGCTCCGCCCTTCTGGCTTTGCTGGACTTCATTGTATTATCTACTCTTAAGCTAGCCGGGTGCTTAGGTGCCTTACTCTGTCAGTTTTGCTTAATCTTAGGATCTCGTAGTAATTTGTTTTCGGTTTAATTTTCCCTGCTACAATTTCTGTTAGGAGGTGTCCACCTTTTCTCCCAGTCCCTAGATCTTGTAGGGATTCCTCCCTCGCAACTATAGGTCTTCGTTCAGACTAGCTGAGGACTTTAGCGGGTCTGGTCGCAGGATCAGGTTCCCCGTTACATCGTAGGGATCAAGCTCAGTTTTATTGTAGGGACAGAGTTCCCATCTTTCCTTAGTGCTTGTAGCAGTTCATAACACTCAATGTGTAATCCAGGCCCTATCTGACTCTCTGACAGCAAATTGTCACTTTTCTTGTAACTCAGACCCTCCCACTCTTTGCTATTCCCAAACGTTACCTCGCACTGTCCATGTCAGCTACCGGTTTCTGGCCAAAATTCAGCTTCATAACCAACAATGCAAAAAGTTACAATACACAAACATCATTACCGCATGCACTATTCAAATGACAATAAAAAGTTTGGTGTGTTCAGGGAAAGGTATGCGACAGCAACAGTCCACCAACTTACACATCATTCTGCATTGAAAATTATTTTAAAATACCATATATACTTGAGTATACGCCGACCTGAGTATAAGCCGAGGCACCTAATTTTGCCACGGAAAACAGGTTAAGCTTATTGACTCGAGTATAAGCCGGGTATGCATTGTCCCCCATCCCTGTCCTGCTGTGCATGGCTCCCTGGTCCCTGTCCTGCTGTGCATTGCTCCCCGGCCCCTGTCCTGCTGTGCATGGCTCTCTGGCCCCTGTCCTGCTGTGCATGGCTTCCCGGCCCCTGTCCTGCTGTGCATGGCTCCCCGTTTTATGCATGGCTCCCCCGGTCATTGTATGCATGGCTCACCCTCCCCCCGTCCTACTTTACCCTCCTCATGCTGTCACTGCATCTCCATTGTCCCGGCGCGGCAGTTCTCCTGTGCTGAGCGGTCACGTGGTACCGCTCATTAAGGTATTGAATATGTGCTCCACTCCTATGGGAGTGGAGACGCGTACATATTCATTACCTTAATGAGCGGTATCACGTGACCGCTCAGCACAGGAAGAGCTGCCGGGATGGAGATGCAGCGACGGAGCAAGGAGGGTGAGTATGATGTCTTCTGCAAGCCGGCGGATGCAGCTGTCACTGTACCACAGCCGCCAGCTCCTGCCGCTGCTCCGCCGCACTCCCACCGGCTTTCTGGACAATGACTCGTGTATAATCTCGGCTTATACACGAGTATATACTGTAGTTTTGCTATTTAAACATATTCCATTATCTCATTATTTCAGCTTGCTCTCATTCTCTATCGCACTATAAATCAACATGGCACTTCTGTACAATTTACCCTTGGCCCCAGAAGATTTCTTGGCACCTGGCAAATCAGAAGGAAAAGTGACAACACATTGCAATCTCAATATAAAATATTAACATGGTGTTCCCTTCATTTAGAATTCTATACATGTGAAAAGTCAATGTCGAATTTATACTGTGTATTTGTTTTATATACCTGCAACTTTTAACCTGTGTTCTCGTTTCCATGCTTCAGAAAGGACTCGACTCCTGAAAAAGCTTTTTGCAATTTCGGTGCATTCAGCAGTGTGATGGATTTCTTAGTAGGTTGCAATACTTTTGAGTTTAAACATAGTAAATTTGAGGTAAAAAACATGGATTAAAACCTAAATATTTATTGACAGGTACGTTACAGACACTAGAGATGAGCGGATCTTTTATATTCTAATTTGGCAACTTCGCTTAATTTTCCCCCAAAATTCAATTTGCGGTGAATAATCTAAATAATGTAAATCTTGTAACTGTTTAGAAAATATACATGGGGAAAGAGAGAGACCCTCACTGGCCATAAGATCTTACACAATACAGGAGAGAAATAGAGATAGAAAGTGACTCTGCCATAGAAACTATGTTCCATTGGGCACCGCTGATCTGTGATGACCCAGGTACTGACTGTACAAGGTACAAGGTGCAGGGCATTATGGAGAAGTCTGTACAGCCACGTAAAATGATGGTAGCCTGCTCTCTAATGCTCCAGCTGTGTGGGAAATGGCGCAGGGCAAGTTTTTATTTTGGAACCGAAAATTGAATCTCAAAATGTTCACATTTGTGTGAAAGCATGAGTTTCAGAAAATTTGACTTGAACTTGATCATCCACTAAATTATCCTCTAATGATGAGCAAGCACTAAAATGCTCAGGTGCTCGTTGCTCAGGACGAGCAAATTGGAATAGTCGGGTACTCGGACAGAACAACGAGCCCAATGTAAGTCTATGGGAGACCAGAGCATTTTTACCGCGATCCCCCCCGGGGGTCCTTTTAAGGTCTAAAAACATCTGAAAATGATGGAAACACTGCTCAAATCACACGGGAACATCATGGAAACTGCCTCTGGAAGCATTTCTCATTCCTAGGTCACAGCTCTAAACAATGTTGTCAGAGTTTCACGCCCTTTTTACAGGTGAACTCAAAAACCTACAAATACAAAACCATAATGGATTTTGCTGGGAAAAATGTTAAGGAACATCCATTGCAGGTTAATGACTTTTATCTAAGCCAAATAATTAACCCAAAACAAAAATGTTCCTCGACCACTTGGGCTATGTTCACACAGAGAGTTTTTGAGGCGTTTTGCAACTTTAGCATTGTTTTCAACCAATACAAATGCATTCACTGGGAAATGTCATTGTAACATTTAACAACCCCAGCTGGCCATGTGGTGTGTGACACATCATCAGACACATCTTGTTTAATTTATGAAGGAGGGACTCTTAAAGTCACAGAGCCTATTTTTACAGGGGCATCAGGTAGCATTAATCTTCTTAAAGGGCAATTATTAAACAGTGGGTCTCCTGTGCTGTTATTTTCTATGTAGGGGGTGGATGAGCTGCCAAGAATTACGACGCACCCCAATACCCCTTTCACGAGAGATACAGGAGGGCTTCCTGAAAAAATGTTATTCATGTTGTACTCTTGTCTTATGCATTGACTGCAAGTCCTGCCCTGCTACCAAGTCATATGCACCTCAGTAAGCCTTTGAACCCAGGAACTGGATGGGCACAGGAAAATCCACTTCATATTATTCATTTTGTACTCCCATAATATTTTCCTATGCATTGACTGCAAGGCCTGCTCTGCTTTTTAGTCATATGAACCCCAATAAGCCTTTGAACCCACATACTGGATGGGCACAAGAAAACACACTTCACATTGGTCATTTCGTACTCCCAAACTCTTTTCTTATGCATTGACTGCAAGGCCTGCCCTGCTACCAAGTTATATGCACCCCAATAAGCCTTTGAACCCAGGTACTGTATGTGCACAGGAAAATCCACTTCACATTATTCATTTTGTACTCCGATTCTGTTTTCTTATGCATTTGTGTGGCCCAGCTGCGCTTGGTGACACATGTTCCCTGGAGGATGCACAGAAAGGTAATTCACAAACACCTGATATTCATTCACATCTCACACTTCCCTGTATTGCCACCAGAGGGAGCCTTAGAATATATAAGGGTGTGGGAGATGCAGCAGTAGGCATTCTGTCTTTCTAGTCAGAGCTTTGTCTGAGCCAGTGCGAGTTCAGATGGTTGGTGATTCCTGTCAGATGAGACAGAGGAAGGAAGACAAGCTGTTACCTCAGAACAGGCTGACTGTTGGTTCCCTATGAACGTGGAAAGTGACTCTCGGAGTGAGCACAAAATCAGTCTGACGGAAGGTCCTGATAGCTACTCTGGACAGAGCCTATGAAGGAGAAGAAGGAAGGGAGCTACAGTTATTATAACAATGAGTCAACTGAGGAACGGTCAGTGAGCGGTGATAGAAGGAAGCTGACGACTACACTTACTGTTGCCTGTGCTTATGTTAAGGGTGTGAGTAGGGCGACAGGCGAGTGGTAAAAGGAAGAAAGAGTGACTGAGGTGAAATAGCAATGTTAGCTTAACCTCCACTCTGCACTACCGGACGCCGGGTCCGAGCTTGCTAGTTCCTTCACGGCTAGTGGGAGAAACCGGTGACCCTGCTGGACTTTAGGTCGCAGAGGGGCCCTTTTGTGCTGATACGTAACCGGGGTCAGGAAGAACAGGAGTCAGGCCTGATCAGCCACATAGACTTAGTTCTGTCCACAAGAAGGCTCCACAACAATGTCGGCCGGGCGTAGCTGTTCTATACAGAGTTAAACTTAGCTTCATGCAAGTTGGAAACTCACACACATTAAGAAGTAAGGAGGCCTTAAACCTACTCAGTGATTACTGGAAGTGCATCCTCCACCCTGAGCAGCTTCCCGGGACGTACCTGCAAATACCACCAGTAAAGGTATGGAAAGAGACTGACTTGTGTGTGTCTGCCTTATTGCCTGCACCCTGCACCGCCATATACTTTGAGGGATCCAGTCTCGCCTGTGGGAGACTTAACACCTTGCTGCCAATAACAACCCCTCAGAGGATTCACCCTGCAGTGCTGGTCACCCTGATCAGAAACCACAGGTGGCGTCACAAACAATTACTACAATCCCCTGTAAATATCCCCCTTTGAATGAGCGCCCAGGGCAACGGACCGAGCTGCGCTACCCGTGACCTCTCCCCCATTGAAGTGGTCGGGCTCGGTGCCGAGTACCCCATAAGCCCTGGTACGTTGTGCGACTCACATTGACTGGAAGGTCTTCCCTGCTACCAAGTCATATGCACCCCAGTAATCCTTTTAACCCACATACTGGCTGGGCACAGGAAAATCCACTACACATTATTCATGCTGTACTCCCAAACTCTTTTCTTATGCAATGACTGCAAGGTCTGCCCTACTGCCAAGTCATATGCACCCCAATAAGCTTTTGAACCCAGGTACTGTATGGGCACAGGAAAATCTACCTCACATTATTCATTTTGTACTCCCATTCTGTTTTCTTATGCATTGACTGCAAGTCCTGCCCTGCTACCAAGTCATATGCACCACAATAACCCCAATCCCCCTTTGGAAGAAACATGGAGGAGGGCCTCATAAAAAATTGTCCCATTAAAATGGAGCAGGTCTCCCAGACTTGGAATGCCTATACACTAAGTGTATTGGCTGGCAAACATTTTCTCCTGTGGGGTACACCTCAACCTTTTCCAAAAAACTATTTTATGCCCAGCATAACCACCAACCCTTATTAATAATTCGACACTGGCTGTAGCAGCATGGAAAACGTTAACCCTGGTGATCTAGTGGCGGTGGATGATGAGACGTGGAGGAAGGCCTGATTAAAAACTAGGCCCAATTTAAAGGAGCGGGTCTCCAAGACTTGTAATGCGGGCAAACATTTCCCTTGTGGTATACACTTCAACCTTTTCCCGAAAAAGTAATTTACGCCCAGCATAACCACCCACCCTTGTTAAGAATTTGACACTGGCTGTATCAGCACGGAACACGTTAACCCTGGTGATGTAGTGGCGGTGGATGATGAGACGTGGAGGAAGACCTCATTAAAAGCTAGGCCCAACGTAAAGAAGTGGTTCTCCTAGACTTGTAATGCACATACACTGATGGTATGGGCTAAAAAACATTTCCCCTTGTGGGGTACATATTTTTTTAAATTTGGTGACTGGCATCATAACACCCTTGCAAAAAATAGAATGGCTGGAGCATGATGGAATATGTTCACCCTGGTGTTCAAGTGGTGATGGATGGTGAGGATGAGGAGAAGGAGGAGGAGGGCGCCAAATTGCCAAAATCAGGAAGCGTATACCCATGTGTGGGTGTGAAGAGGTGCATGGGAATACACCTCCCAAAAAGACACTACATAGGAGGTTATGTTTCGCTGTCATCATTTGGTGGTGTTGAAAAGTCTGGCCCAATCCATCCATTGTTCATTATTATAAGAGTCAGCCTGTCAGCATTTTCCATTGACAGGCAAATGCGCTTATCTGTGATAATTCCACCAGCGGCACTAAAAACCCGCTCGGACAAAACGCTATAGGCAGGGCAGACCAGGACCTCCAAAGCGTAGAGAGCCAGTTCATGCCACGTGTCCAGCTTGGATACCCAATAATTAAAAGGCACAGAAGAATCACGGAGGACGTTGGTACTGTCAGCTAGGTACTCCCTCAGCATCTTATAAAACATTCCATTTCTTGTGACATTACCCCGCGCCTCAGAGCCAGGGCAATGGGAGGGTCAGCGAAAACTGTCCCAGAACTTTGGCAGTGTTCCCCTGCCTCTGCTGGATTGGAGTTGTCTCTCTCGCCTATACTCATTGGTTGTCTAACGAACTGTTATGTCTGCCGCCAGCGTTTTGAGATGGATTTTTTTTTAATAATTCTGCAATAATGGCCCTCTGGTACTGCACCATTTTCATACACCTGTCTGCCTTTGGAACAAGAAATTGAAAGTTCTCCTTGTAGAGTGGGTCTAAAAGTGTCACTAACCAGTATTGACTTTTATCCAATATTTTTACAATACGAGGGTGACGGGAAAGGCAGCACAACATAAAGTTAGCCATGCATGCCAGACTGGTAACAGGCAAGCCTTCTGTGTCCTCACCAACAGGATGACTGACCAAGGTGTCCTCCTCCTCTTCCTCTCTGTTTTCAGGCCATTCACGCTGAATAGACAGTATGACAGTTGTGCTTTTAGTACCGCGTATAGCGCTTGAAAGTAGCTCCTGTTCTTCCTCCTCCTCCTCTTCCTCATTGTCAACCAATCCACTTTGGGATGACATGAGGCTGGGCTGTGTGTAATCACCCTGTATGGATCCTTGCTTCATGTCCTCGTGCTCCGCCTGCAATGCATACTTTTTCATTGTGAGCAGAGAGCTTTTCAGAATGCAGATGAGCGGGATGGTGATGCTAATTATGGCGTCATCGCCGCTCACCATCTTGGTGGACTCCTCAAAGTTTTGGAGGATGTTACATATGTCTGACATCCATATCCACTCCTGAGGTCTTATGTGTGGAGTCACACCTGAATAACGACGGCCTTGTTGAAGCTGGTATTCAACAATTGCCCTCTTCTGCTCACAAATCCTTTCCAACATATGCAGTGTAGAGTTCCAACACGTGGGGACATCACACACCAGTCGGTGAGTCAGAATCTGCAATCGCTGCTGAAGCACGGCAAGGGCAGCTGAAGCTGTAGCTGACTGTCTAAAATGGGCACACAGGCGGCATACTTTCACCAGCAGATCCGGCAGCTACGGGTAGCTTTTTAGAAAACATTAAAACAATGAGGTTAAGCACATGGACCAGGCTTGGTACGTGTGTCAGTTCACCTCGCCTCTGAGCCGCCACCAGGTTCCTGCCATTGTCACACACAACCATGCCTGGCTGGAGATTCAGCAGTGTCAGCCACACATCTGCCTGCTCTTTCAGAGCTGTCAACAACTCTTCAGCATTGTGCGGTTTGTCACCTAAGCAAATAAGCTTCAGCACAGCATGTTGCCTCTTGGCTTTGGCAGTGCTGCAGTGCTTCCAGCTTGTGACTGATGTACTTATTTCAGAGAGGAAGGCTGAAGATGAGGAGGAGGTGCAGGAGCTGTACATAGTGGGGACAACCCTGATTGACATAGGGTCCTCAATCGTTGGCTTTGGGAGGACGTATTCCATCCCAAGGTCTGACTGGGTCCCGGCTTACACTATGTTAATCCAGTGTGCCGTCAGCGAGATATACCATCCCTGGCCACAAGCACTTGTCCACATGTCCGTAGTTAGGTGTACTTTCCCAGTAACTGCTTTGCTGAGGGCACGGTTAATGTTGTGGGACAAGTGCTTGTGTAATGCTGGGACGGCACAGCGGGAGAAATAGTGGCGGCTGGGGACCAAGTATCTTAGGACAGCTGCAGCCATCAGGTAGCAGAAAGCTTCCTTCTCCACGAACCTAAAAGGCAACATTTCGAGCGCAAGCAGACGAGCAATGTGGGGCGCTGGCTGCATATTTCCGCTTATGTTCCAATGACGGGTATGGACAACTGAAGGCTGCGCTGGGACAAGGACGTGGACGTGCTTGATGATGGTGCTATTTGACTGTGGGCAACGGCAGGTGCAGGGCAGGAGGCATCTTCGCATGCACCATGGACAGAGGATTGGCTTGCACGGACAACAGTGGAAGAAGCAGTGGTGTCACCCACAGACACTTTTCCTGGAGCCTGGGGTTGGGCCCACAATGTCAGGTGCCTTGCTGCCATGTGCCTGATCATGCTGGTGATGGTTTGGCTTGTAGTTTTGCTACCCTTGCTGATGCTGGCATGACAGGTGTTGCAAATGGCCTGTTTGGGGTTATCTTCAGTCTTTAAAAAATAACCAGACTCGGGAAGACCAAACAGTTGGACTGGCAACTTCCGTCATTTTGGTGTTACGGGGAACGGTTGCACACCTTCTATCTGCAGCCACCACACTGCTTCTTCTTGCCTGTTGGGGAGATATGCCTCCTTCCCCATGTGTGCTGCTGTCCTCGCTCTGCATGTCCTCCTGCCAGGTTGGGTCAGTTACTATATCATCCACCATCGCATCTTCCACTTCCGCATCCTGGTCCTCCTTCTGACTTTACTGCAATTGTGTTTCATCATCGTCAACCTCTTGTGACCATGGCTGCTCAAATATTTGTGCATCGCTACATGGAATATATTTTGTCCCGCTTCAAGTGGACTATGCAAGAGGCACGAATCTACAAATGGAAAACTGAACAGCTCTTCGGAGTGTCCGAGTGTGGGATCAGCTGTCTCAGGGCACTCAGCATGGTGGGAGGAAGGAGTATAAGGGTGAGGAATATACGGTCCTGATTCACGGCTACTCTGACTTGACCGTGTGGAAAACAGGGTGCTGGTGGTGGTGGATAAGTAACTGGAAGTATTATCTGCTATCCAATCAACAACCTTTTCACACTGCTTGGGCTTCAACAGTGCTGTCTTGCTGCGGCACCCTAGGAATTCGGACAAAAAGGTCCAGCGAGAAGATGTGGGTGTTTTTTGAGCCCAAATTTCAGCTTGCCCACGGCCTCGGCATGCACCATCACCATCATGTCCACTTCCCTGTCCCTTGCATTGTAAATGGACTAGAATATTATACGTGTTCACTACAAATGGCTGAATTGGGAGCGAACTTGTATGAGATACGTGTGCGGGAAAACCACACTTTTACCTATCTGGATTGTAGGTAAAAATGTTTTTTGGCTTATCAAATTCGTGTCAATAAGTACGGTAACAGACTGCAAAAACACTAGAATATGTAGGCCTAAAATGGCACAGATAAATGAGGCCTATTACGGGAGATACAACACGGACAAATATGTGGCCTGTATTTTTTATGCTAAATAGTGCTGTATATAACTAGAGTGACAGAGAGCAAAAAAAAATTGAATACCGGCCTAAAATGCCAAAACTTGGAGTCACGCAGATATATGAGCTGGCACAGAGATACCACACTGTCAGTTATGTGGCTGTATTTTTTTTATGCTAAATAGTGCTGAATAGAGTTGAGCGATACTTTCCGATATCCAAAAGTATCGGAATCGGAATGGTATCGCCGATAACATTAAAATATCGGCGATACCCGATACCGATACCGGAAGTCCCATGTAAGTCTATGGGAACAAAATATCGAAATTAAAAAAACCCCATTCTTGCCTTGTTGGTTAATTGTACATGAAGGAAAACAAGAAAGAGTAATGTAGAATGTATTGGGGAAGGTTGAGGAGATATTAAAGGCATAGATGTTTAACCCAATCAAATGGAATAGCATAAATATTTTTTTTTTTAAAGATGTTCGGATTGACGAAGAAATTGACAATGTTGTTAACGTTTTTTCTATTTTGGCAAATATGTATATTACACAACTTCCATGCTCTTCATCTTCACCTTTTTAACTTTTCACACACTTTCTCCTTCATAATCTTCTGCAGCATCATCTTTTTCATCAAATTATTCTTCATCTTCACCTTCTTTATCTTCTTCTTAAACTTCTTGCTATTCATCTTTGTTAACATTACTCATATTCTTCTTATTAAACTATTATTCTTATTCATATTCTGCTTCATCTTCTTCATCATATTCTTATTTGTGACTGAGAATCCTGTACTTGTAATCTGTCAAAGTATGATTTTTTCATCCTTCCGTTCTTGCTGTCACAAAAGATTTAAATTACAACAGTATTTGTCCGTGTTCAGTTTAGCCTGCAGCAGCAGGCATTTTCCAGGGGCACCACGAGGAGGAACGGACTCACCCCCATACACTGCTTAGTCTTCTTCTGCTTAGAATTTAGAGCATATATTTTGCTCTTCATTTTGGTCTTATACTTCATGTTCTTCTGCTTTTAGATCTTCTGCTTATTGTTCTTGTGTCTCTTGTTCCGTATCTTGTATTTGTAGCACAATCTTGTACCAGCTGATGTTACTGGGACACGGTTACTAAGCAGGAGGTACCTGTGCTCCAAAGCACTACCAAGGACCAGCAGACGTTGCTGGAACTCGGATACCGAGATGGAGGCACCTAGGCCAAAGGCACTGTGGAGAACCAGCTGACGGTACTGGAACCCGGAGGGGCAGCAGAAGGAAAAGAGCCAATGGCACAACCGAGGACCAGCTGACGTTACTGGGACACGGTTACTAAGCAGGAGGTACCTGTGCTCCAAAGCACTACCAAGGACCAGCAGACGTTGCTGGAACTCAGATACCGACATGGAGGCACCTAGGCCAAAGGCACTGCGGAGAACCAGCTGACGGTACTGGAACCCGGAGGGGCAGCAGAAGGAAAAGAGCCAATGGCACAACCGAGGACCAGCTGACGTTACTGAACCCCAGTAACACAGGAGCAAGTGTTGACTGTGCTAACAGCACTTCCGAGCAACAACTGGCGGTGTTGGAGCCCAGGGTCAAGGAGGATGTTTAAATACTAGATCAAGTAATTTCCTTGTTACCTGTCAATTTTAAATGTCTATACTTCAAACAAGAGAAAGATAACCTTTACTACCATAAGATGATGATTTCATTTAAACTAATATCTAGATAAATAAAGAATTGACAAACATAAAACACATACATTAACATGTTGAACAGCAATGCAAACCACAAAATAAATTAGTTAAGGAATCTGCTATACGGTTGTACATAAAAGCATACAAGTACATATCTGAATCCATTAATGATGGATAAGTAACAGTATGTACACCATTTTTATTGTATAGACAATGAATGTCTGACTTCAAAACATCATCAGCATTACAAGTTATCTGTGATATTACTAAAATGTTCCATTTGCTGAATAATGTCACTAAATATTTTATACAAAATTATACAATTTCCATCATGTAATACTCATAATATGTGGCAATAATCATTTTTATTAACAAACATAACCTTTAAAAAGTGCATAGTGCATAGTGAAAATTGCTATTTATGGCTGACTGTCGACTTGGAAGCATGACAACAGATAGATAAGGTATATATAGATGAGACTGCATAGCCACAGATGGTGAATGGCGATGTAATACTGTACCTCAATAAAGTGTGCGTCACTACTACATAATTTTTTTTATATAGCTTTATAAACAGGGTACATGGATGTATGCTTGTGCCTTTGTTTTGACGCACAGACTGCCTTCCTGCTGAGACGCATTGGGTAGTGAACAGTTGTGTGCAGTGTTCACTGCAGTCTCTGCGGAATAACCACACTTAGACCTTATAACTTTTCAGACTTTCTTTATCAATCTACCAAGATGAAGAAGGCAGGGAGTAAGGCACGTGGTCGTGGAGTTTCTTCAGGGAGAGGACGTGGGATTCTGTGGCTGCTGCGGCCCCCAGTGACACAGCATCCACCATTTTTCCCCGTGAGCGTTCCTTTATGCGCACTTTTGTAGGAGCTCGGAGTACCCCCCTGCTGCGGGAAGAACAAATTGAAGCCGTTGTTGTTTGGATGTCAGCCAATGCATCGACTTCAATTGCTTCCACCTCCTCTCAGGACCACAGCACTGTTGGGCAACCATCTGTCTCTTCACCGCCTGGCAAATTGCCCAGGCAGTCAGAGAGTTCTGTACAGGAGCCAGCTGAGTGTCTGCTTCTGTTCTCAGAATCTATTGGCTTGCAAACAGGGGCCCAGCCAAGCAGCATTCTGTAATGTGAAGAGGGAGTATGCAGTGATGCGCAACAGCTGTGTCTCTCTGAATCTGAAGAGGCGGGTGAGACAGTGCCGATGGTCAGCACACCGCAGAACGCATCTGATGATGATGAGACCCAGGTGCCAGTTTCTGTTGAGCATGGTGCTGGCCAGACCACCCAACAGCAGGTGTTTGAAGAGGGTAGTGGAGATGATGAGGTCCAAGACCCAACATGGCATGAGGAACAGGAAGGTGGTGGGAGCAGCTCAGAGGAATAATAATAATATTTATTTATATAGCGCCATCATATTCCGCAGCGCTTTACAGTTTAGCAGTTTCAGAACACAAGTCATAAGTAACAACGTTAACAATACAATAATTTAAGCTAAATAAGTCGCCCCTGCTCGTGACAGCTTACAATGTACAATGAGATGGGGAGTACAGATAGGTGTTTATATACAATGGTGCATTTACAATGATGTTCCAGCCATCTTAAGGGACTGAGGGATGGAGATAGTGAATGGGCTAGAGACACACACACACTTACACAGAATACATAGAATGACTTTGATTAGTGAATGTGATAGGCCGCTATGAACAAATGTGTTTTGAGGGAGCGCCTGAAACCATGCAAATTGTGGATAGTCCTAATTTCTTGGGGTACAGCATTCCAGAGGATTGGCGTAGAGCAGGAGAAGTCTTGGAGTCGGGAGTGGGAGGTACGTATTAGTGCAGAGGTTAGTCGAAAGTCGTTTGCAGAGCGCAGCAGTCGGTTAGGCCGATAGATAGAAATGAGGGAGGAGATGTAGGAGGGGTGCTGCACTGTGGATAGCTTTGTGGCTGAGAACCAGTACTTTGGTTGAAAGCTGGAGAGGCCTAGAGAAATGGTTAGTGATAGAAGGAAGATAGAGGAAGACATTGCCCCAACGGTACAAACGGGAGGGAGAGTTAGGCTGCAGACTCGGTTGCCTGTAGCCTCCAGTTTGGCACCTGTTCGGAGCAGTTGTCTTCCAAAAGTCAAAACGTGCGCTCCCAGGACTTGCACTGCGTGGTCCTTTTTTCACACACTTGCACATGATATTTGCTATGTGAAATGCAAGCTGTGTAATCAAAAATTAAAAATAGCTAAAAGTGTCAGTCACCTCAATACCACAAATATGTGGAAACATGTGCGGACAAAGCACGTAGTTGAGTTACAAAGACACACTGGAGATGTAGGCCAACCTACAGCAGCACCTACATCTTCAGGTTGTGTTGAAGCCTCTTCATCGAGCTCACACACAGCTGGTTCTGCTTCCTCACAGGATCGCCATGGAAGAACCTCGGCCACTGTTGTCCAGAGACAAACTGTTATTCCACACACAGCAGCAAGTTCCCTGTCATCCTCACACTCCCAGGCCACAAAACAGCCATCGGTAGCACAGGCATGGGATAAAAGACGGCCATACTCCGCAAACCATGCACGAGCACAGGCTCTGAATGCTGGCATTGCAAAACTCCTGTCCCTTGAAATGCTGTGATTCAGGCTGGTGGAGACAGACAGTTTCCGTAACTGAATATCATTGTCAGTCCCACAATACAATGTGCCAAGCCGATTTCATTTCAGCAGGCAAGCCGTCCCTGGTCTGCAAAAGCATGTTGAGGGAAAAATTAAACATGCGCTACTAAAAGCCCTCAGTAGCAAGGTCCACCTGACCACCGATGCGTGGACCAGTACCCATTGTTATGATCTGCTACAACCAGTAAGGAAAGAAGGGAATTCTGTCCCTACAATACAACTAAGCTGAATCCCTACGATGTAACGGGGAACCTGATCCTGCGACCAGACCCGCTAAAGTCCTCATCTAGTGTGAACGAAGACCTATAGTTGCGAGGGAGTAATCCCTACAAGATCTAGGGACTGGGAGAAAAGGTGGACACCTCCTAACATAAATTGTAGCATGGATAATTAAACAGAAAAATAAATACTTTGTGATCCTAACATCAAGCAAAACTGACAGATTAAGGCACCTAAGCACCCGGCTAGCTTAACAGTAGATAATACAATGAAGTCAAGCAAAGCCAGAAGGGCGGAGCCAGACTAAATAGGGAAAAAAGGTCATGTGACCAGCAAACTGAAACAAAACCTAACAAGAGGGTTCTAACACCCATGGCCAGGGACAATACCTTTCCCTCACTGCCCATTGGGTCAATGTTGTGCAGCCGGGTACTGATCTTGCGAGTGGCGCTGTACGTGTTCTGCCAACTCCAAGGATTGCAGGAATCAAGTCTGTACACATTGATTCCTCCTCCTACTCCAGTTCCTCAGAATCATCGCTGCAGGAGCCGTCACGGTCTACCTCCACATGGACCCGTGAACGTTTACCTATTGCGACCGATATGAGCACAGCCGTGTCCAAATGTCAACAGGCCGTCCTGAAATTAATTTCCATGGGGAATCTTAGCCACACAGCGCAGGAGCTCTGTAATGCCATAAAGCAGGAGAGCGACGTGTGGTTTTTGGAAGAGAATCTACAGGCAGGCTTGGTAGTGTGTGACAATGGCCGAAATCTGGTGTCAGCTCTGGGCCTTGGCAACCTCACTCACATACCATGTCTGTCATATGTGCTCAACTTGGTCGTGCAGAGTTTTTTGAGGGACTATCCGGATCTTGATGCACTGCTGCACAAGGTCCGCCTAGAGTGCGCTCACTTGCGACGTTCCAGCATGGCCAGATCGCTGATTGCAGCTCTGCAACGCAGATTTCACCTTCATGAACATCGCATCATATGTGACGTACCCACCAGGTGGAATTCCTCGTTACATATGTTGGAGCGGTTGTGTGAGCAGCAGCCAACAGTAATGGAGTATCAGCTGCATCAGGCGCAGTCAACTCGCAATTTGCGCTGTTCACACTTCACCACTACTGAGTGGGCCTCTATAATAAGAATAATAATATTATTTATTTATATAGCGCCATAATATTCCGCAGTGCTTTACAGTTTAACAGTTTCAAAACACAAGTCATAAGTAACAACGTTAACAATACAATAATTAAAGCAAAATCAGCCGCCCCTGCTGGTGAAAGCTTACAATCTACAATGAGGTGGGGGAGATACAAAGTACAGGTTTTATATACAATGGTGTTTTTACAATGATGGTCCAGCCATTTTAAGGGAGTGAGGGATGCATGGAGATAGTGAATGGGCTACACACACAGAATTACACATAGAATGACTTTGATTAGTGAATGTAATAGCCACTGTGAACAAATGTGTTTTGAGGGAGCGCCTGAAACCATCCAAATTGCGGATAGTCCTAATTTCTTGGGGTAGAGCATTCCAGAGGATTGGCGCAGCGCGGGAGAAGTCTTGGAGTTGGGAGTGGGAGGTACGGATTAGTGCAGAGGTTAGTCGAAGGTCGTTTGCAGAGTGCAGCAGTCGGTTAGGCCGATAAATATAAATAAGGGAGGAGATGTAGGGGGTGCTGCGCTGTGGAGAGCTTTGTTGGTGAGAACCAGTAATTAGAATTGGATCCTATAATGAATGGGCAGCCACTGCCAGTGTAATGAGTGGCGAATAACTCTATGAAGGATATCTGCCACGTTTTGCGTGCGTTTGATGAGTCAACGCGGATGGCGAGTGCAGATGATGCACTAGTCAGCCTGACTGTCCCCCTTATCTGCCTGCTTCAAAAAACACTGCAAGCACTAAGGCATGAGGTTTTGGAAGAGGTGGAGGATGAGGAGTCACAAATTCCATCACCTTCTGGACAGTCAGCGCAACGTGGTTCCTCACAAAGGGCTGGAGGACTTTCAAAGTACCATGCTGTATCAACAATTGAACCTCCAGAGTCGCTGTCTATATTTTCATAACCATTACAAACTTTTAATGTATTTACAAAGCACATAATGTACATTTTTTGTCTATCCTTTTGTAATGCTATTGTGTTTCCATAAACTGATGTTACAGAATTATGATACAAAGTTTTTAAATTTTGAGTTTTAAATTTTGTAAATTTATATGTATTTGAAGGACTTTGTGAGGAGGATGAGGAGGAGTCAATGGAGGAGGAAGACATCGCTCCAGAGGGAGGTAGACAATGCTCTAGTCAGTATGTAGACCAAGGGTGGGGTGATGCACAGCAGGCAGAGATGACGCCTCTTGCAGGGGACAACGTTTCTTGGCCAGTTGGGAGTCTGCAGCACATGGTTGATTTCATGCTGCAGTGGCTGAGAAACGACCGCCGCATCGAACACATTCACACCACGTCTGATTATTGGGTGTACACCCTCCTAGACCCTCGCTACCGGGACAACTTACAAAGCCTCATCACACCGTTGAACCGGGAGCGTAAAATGCGGAAGTACCAAGACACACTGGTGCAATCCATAATGTTCTCCATTCCAGCCGAGAGCGCTGCTGCTACTGCTTTACAAAGCAGCTCTGTGCGTCGAGGCAGTGGAGACAGCTCTGCAACAAGAGGGAGCACAAGCAGCGCCTCTGCACAGGGCAAGAACAGTATGTTCCAAATGTGTCGAAGTTTTGTGGCAGCGCCACCAATGTCTACACCATCCGAGACGGCTCCAGTCAGCAGGAGGCAACATTTCCGTAAGATGGTGACAGACTACATGTCTTGCCCTCTCAGTGTACTCCCAGATGGCTCTTCCCCATTCAAGTTTTGTGTCTCTAAGCTGGATACATGGCCAGAGCTTAGCCAGTATGCATTGGAGGTGCTGGCTTGCCCTGCTGCCAGTGTATTATCGGAGCGCGTCTTTACTGCTGCAGGTGGTGTACTAACAGACCGTTGCATGCGACTATCCTCCGATAATGTAGAACGGCTTACTTTTCTGAAAATGAACTAGGCATGGATCTCGCCTGAATTTGCCTGTCCGGTTTCAGATTAACTAACTGGTTGGCAACGTTTTCCATGTCTCCTGTTATGTTCATCTTTCTACCACCTGAGCTATACTCCCTGGGCTACAACACTGCCAGTTGCTGCTCAGAAGTGTCGTGTCCACAGACCAATACACAAGCTATAGTGATAGTGGGGTTCAGTAACGCCTGCTGTTCCCCTGCTGCGTGTCTGACAAAAATTAATGCTGCTAACTCCAAATTAAAGTTCAAATTAAAGTTCAAACATCTCATACTAGGCCTCAGGCTACACCCTTCTTGACCCTGGGCTCAGAAGTGTTGGATGCACAGATCAAAACAATCGATGATGTGTTTGTGGGGTTCAGTAACGCCTGCTGTTCCCCTGCTGTGTGTCCGGCAAAAATTACTGCTACCTAGCTACACATGTTGAAAAAAACATGACATGTTAAAGTGGCTAGTGCTACACATAGATATCAGGCTACACCCTTATTTCTAAGCTGTAAACAAGTGAAACGTCAAATTTAAAACCATTCAATGATTAGTGTTGGTAACAAATCTGTAACTAAATAATTGTGACATATTATGGCAGATATCCACATGTCTAACACAAATGCTAACACAAAAGCATACTTATGCTATAGGGTACTGATGGTGAACCTTCTCACTCCATAACTTTGACAAATCCAACTCACATCATGCCTCAAATGCTGCAATGTTGGAAGTGCATAATGTGGGTTGAACTTTGACAACAGCTGCAGTGCGAAGGTTATCCTTCTGTGTTCTTGGCTTTTAAATAAAAGCATACAAGTAAATATAATAATACATTGTTGATTAAGGGACATGATGTACACCTGTAATATTGTGCAAACAATGGATGTAGGACTATTCCTCTTCAACATTACATATATTTGTGTCATTTGAAAAAATACCTATTTTAGTTAAAAATTAAAAACCCATGTTCAGTAGCTGTGAAAGGCCCGTTTGTGTACTTCTATATTGTTTGCAACCAATGTATTGTATACGGATGGAAGCACGTCACTGTAATAGATTTGAATTATTTTAAATAGAATAAAGCAGCACCAATTTTAGAAAAATGACAAGGATGAGCCAGTGACAGACACTCAGCAGAGTACACGCAGCGGTGGTTGAAGAAGTAAATGGAGCGTGATCTGCATTTAAAAAAAAAAAAAAACCTCACAGACTGCAGTGAACACTGAAACACAACTATTCACAATCTGTGAAAGGCTACTCCTTTGTCTACTTCTATAGTGTTTGCAACCAATGTATTGTATACGGATGGAAGCGCGTCACACTAATAGATTAGATTTATTTTAAATGGAATGTAGCAGAACCAATTGGAGATAAATGAAAAGGATGAGCCACTGAGACACGCTCAGCAGAGTACAAGCAGCAGTGCTTGAACAAGTAACTGGAGCGTGATGTGCACTCAAAAAAAAAAAAACACAGACTGCAGTGAACACTGAAACACAACTGTCCACAATCTGGGAAAGGCTACTCCTTTGTCTACTTCTATAGTGTTTGCAACCAATGTATTGTATACGGATGGAAGCGCGTCACACTAATAGATTAGATTTATTTTAAATGGAATGTAGCAGAACCAATTGGAGATAAATGAAAAGGATGAGCCACTGAGACACGCTCAGCAGAGTACAAGCAGCAGTGCTTGAACAAGTAACTGGAGCGTGATGTGCACTCAAAAAAAAAAAAACACAGACTGAAGTGAACACTGAAACACAACTGTCCACAATCTGGGAAAGGCTACTCCTTTGTCTACTTCTATAGTGTTTGCAACCAATGTATTGTTTACGGATGGAAGCGCATCACACTATAATTTCTATTGAATGGAGCAGCTAGAATTACACTAAAGAAAAAAAAAAAGAGTCTGTGAGTGACAGGTGCAGATGCCTACAGACAGCGTTGGATGCAGAGCAAACTGCAGCGTCACCTGCACTCACACACACCTTGCAGAGCTGTTAAAACAACACTGCAGGCAAAAGGAAGCTTTACACAGCGGTTGGTGATAGCCTGCCTACAGCACAGTACACTAAATCGCAATCTCTAACTGTCCCTCAGAGTCAGCACAGCAGCGTTCTGTCCCTATCTGAATTCACAGCACAGTGACGCTAAAATGGCGGCGGCGCCTTTTATAGTGCATTCTGACATCATTTCAGCAGCCAATCACAGCCATGCCATTAGTTAAGATGACCGCAGCATTACAGGATGTGCCCACACTTCGTAGGATTCCTCATTGGCTGACTAAAATCACATTGCCTCTCAAAGAATTATGGGAACTTCCGATTCCGGTATACGATATAGGAAAAATATCGGAACTAAGTATCGGAATTCCGATAACGCGAATATCGGCCGATACCCGATACTTGCGGTATCGGAATGCTCAACACTAGTGCTGAATATAACTAGAGTGATACACTAGAAGACACTGGAATACCGACCTAAAATGGCCAAACTTAGAGCACGCGGATATATGAGCTGGCACGGAGATACCACACTGCCAATTATGCGGCCTGTATTTTTTTCTTTTTTATGCTAAACAGTGCTGTGTATAACTAGAGTGACACACAGTAAAAAACTTGAATACCGGCCTAAAGTGGCCAAACTTGGAGCACGCAGAAATATGAACTGGCACGGAGATACCACACTGACAAATATATGTCCTGTATTTTTTCTTTTTTATGCTAAATAGTGCTGTATATAACTAGAGTGACAGACAGCAAAAAAAAATGGAATTTAGGGCAAAAATGCACAATTTTTTAGCACATGGATGGATGAGGCGTGTCACAGATATATCACACTGTAAAATATGTGGCCTGTATTTTTTTTTTGGATTCAGCAAAATTTTGTCAAAAATTGTGTAAGACACTCAAAAAAATTCTGCTCTACCGTACCACATAAAAATTAAATATTTCTCTGCACACTCAAAACTCAAAAGTGATTATTGGGACCCCTTTAAAATTGCAGGATTTTCACGCTGTGCTAGGAAAAGGATATGGCTGTATTGTGCAGTGTCAACAAGCAAATAGAGAAAAAAAGGGCTCTGGATTTCTTTGCAATAAAATAAGCTCTATTAACCAGGCCAAAAAATTTTTCCTAGCCAATTAGACCTGGGGCTAGGTATATAAGGTCAATATATCCTATAGGTAGCAGCAGCAGACAGTAAGGGAATGGACCCTCTTGATGTATGCAATGATCTATATACACACATATAGTGCCTGCAGGCCTTGCACTGATGTGTATAGAGCGACGTACACTACCCAGCCTACCTAACACTGGAACCTATATACTTCGGAATTAGTCCTTAGAAGGACTGTTGGTTTAGCTGGATTTGAGTACTTTAGGATGGTAGACCCCACACTGACTAATAAATCCCCAATTCTGACCCTCTCTCCCTACACTATCTAAATCCGAAGCTGAATGCGCCGAGCAGGGCAGCGTCCGGGCTCTTATACCCCTGTTGATGCTGTGCGGCCAGCCAATCATTGCAAGACCACAACAAAGAAGGTTGCGGCGTATCAGTGCCAGGCAGACAATCCCTGCATGGTGATTGGGTCTCTAAAGAGTGACAAAAAAGCTGGATGGAGACCCGAGTTCCCGCCGAGTAATCCCGGCAATGCTCGGTGCTCGCCGAGTACACTGAATACCATGATACTCGGACGAGTACCGAGTAGTGGCGAGCACGTTCGCTCATCACTATTATCCTCTAATCTCTAACACACACCTACATAGTGATTGTTTCAAATTATTAATTATTTTACCATTATAGGTAAACATATTCTTTTACTAATGTACTTTTTATTTTCACATGCCTTATAGCTTTATAACTAAGATGTGTTACTTACTGCAATCTTACCCTCTAATGACAATGAGATAACTGGCGAACCAACTCATCACATCCACTTAGATAAGTACACTATAGCAAATTAATCACTATAAAGTGATATCAAATAAAATGAAGTATCTACTTGGAAATTTAGAAATATGACATCATGAGTCATAAATAACAATCAACCTTAACCCCTTTACCCCCAAGGTTTGCACGTTAATGACCAGGCCAATTTTTACAATTCTGACCACTGTCCTTTTATGATGTTATAGCTCTGGAACACTTCAATGAATCTTGGCGATTTTCATGATATATTGTACTTCACGTTAGTGGTAAAATTTCTTCAATATAACTTGCGTTTATTTTTGAAAAAAATGGAAATTTGGCAAAAACTTTGAACATTTTGCAATTTTCAAAATGTAATTTTTATGCCCTTAAATCAGAGAGTTATATCACACAAAATAGTTAATAAATAACATTTCCCACATGTCTACTTTACATCAGCACAATTTTGGAAGCAAATTTTTTTTAGTTAGGAAGTTATAAGGGTTAAACATTGACCAGCAATTTCTCATTTTTACAACACCATTTTTTTTTTAGGGACCACATCACATTTGAAGTCACTTTGAGGGGTCTATATGATAGAAAATACCCAAAAGTGACACCATTCTTAAAACTGCACCTCTGAAGGTGCTCAAAACCACATTCAAGAAGTTTATTAACCCATCAGGTGCTTCACAGGAATTTTTGGAATGTTTAAAAAAATTAAAATTTAACTTTTTTTCACAAAAAATTTACTTCAGATCCAATTTTTATATTTTACCAAGGGTAACAGGAAAAATTGGAACCCAAAAGTTATTGAGCAATTTGTACTGAGTACGCTGATAGCTCATATGTGGGAGGGAACCACTGTTTGGGTGCATGGCAGAGCTCGGAAGGGAAGGAGCACCGTATACAATACAAAATTGGCTGGAATTGAGATTAGACGCCATGTCGCGTTTGGAGAGCCCCCGATGTGCCTAAACAGTGGAAACTTCCCACAAGTGACACCATTTTTGAAAGTAGACCCCCTAAAGAATTTATTTAGATGTGTGGTGAGTAGAGATGAGCAACTTTGCCTTTTTTAGGGTCGAGTGGGGTTTCATGAAACCCTACTTTCTCAAAAGTCGAGTCGAACGAAATCGGCCGACTATCGGGAAAAGTCAGAGGTCCGACTGAAACACAAAACCCAATGCAAGTCAATGGGGAAGCAAAGTCGGCAGGGAGTGGAGGACAGTAAACACTCCTACAGTGTCCATTTCAATGCCAACGACATCAATTTGGATTACTTAAGCTTGGTAATAATAGATACACATTGAAAACTGGTGGTTATTTGGCTAAAGTTGTAGGGGGGTAGGGCTGGCTCCAGGTTTTCGTGTACCCCGGGCGAAAGAGTGTCAGTGGGCCCCTTTAACACATTTAACCACAATTCATGATGCTCCGATACAGCACAGAAATATAGGTATAGTACAATGACAAATACTTCACTTCTTACATTACATGACTGATATCTATTTTAAATTTTTCAATAGCTCAAAAACCGGACAGTATATTACTCCATACAGTATTATGGCCACCACACAGTGCGCCATACAGAACAATGAGCCCCATATATTCCTCCATACAGAATAATTGGTCCCATATAATGTTCCATACAGTATATGATGAGCTCCACATAATGCTACAGTATATGATGGTCCCCATATAATATGCCATACAGTATATGACAGTCCCCATAGAGTGAAATGAGCCCCACATATTGTTCCATACAGTATAATGAGTCGCATATAAAGCTCCATACAGTATATGATGGGCCCCATATATTGCTCCATACAGAATGGGCTCCATATAATGCCCCATACAGAATAGGCCCCATATGTGCTCCATATGATGCTCCATACCCTATATGATGCCCCATAAATAATGAACCCCATATGATGCTCCAGTATTTGATGGGCCCCATGGATGATGCTCCAGTGTATGATGGGCCCCGTAAATGCTGCTCCAGTGTCTGATATCCCCTATTTAGAATGCTTCAGTATATGATGGGCCCCATGGATGATGCTCCAGTGTATGATGGGCCAATATAATGCTCCATATATAATGGGCCACATTTATAAAGCTCCAGTGTATAATAGGCCCCGTAAATGCTGCTCCAGTGTCTGATGTCCCCCATTTAGAATGCTCCAGTATATGATGGGCCCCATGGATGATGCTCCTATGTATGATGGGTCAATATAATGCTCCATCTATAATGGGCCCCATTGATAATGCTCCAGTGTATAATGGGCCCCATAGATCCTGCTCCAGTGTCTGATGTCCCCCATTTAGAATGCTCCAGTATATGATGGGCCCCATGGATGATGCTCCAGTGTATGATGGACCCCATATATCATTCTCCAGTGTATAATGCTCCCCATATATTGCTCCAAACATTAAAAAAAATGAAATACCTCTCCTCCCTGGGCACTGCTCTACTCTGGACTCCCCAGCGTCGCCATCTTCCAGCTCTCTGCACTTGGACTGTTCAGGCAGAGGGCATACAGAAGTGACGTCATCGCGCTCTCTGACCTGAATGTCACTGTCAGGAAATGCGGAAGACGTCACAGCGGTGGAGCAGGGAGAGGTAAGTATTGGAAGTGCTGGGGCCCTGAGTGGGCCCCCCCCACCGTCAGAGACACTTTTGCGTACTATGAGGGGCCCTGTGCAAGTGTCGTCGCCCACGAGTGGGCCCCCCACCTACTCAGGGAACCAGCACTTGCGCGGGTGTGCCAGGTGCTGACGCCGACCCTAGGGGGGGCAGCCCAGTTAGGGAGGTGGAAAAACTGGCATATCTTGAGGTGTAGTCTGGAAGTTCAGCAGCTGCAAATGGAGGAATTGGAGAAGTCGGAGGAAGAGGAGGACAAAGCGAGCCATTTTGCTGGCAACCTATGTGTCATCAGGGGAAGGTGGTACAAGATCCTTTGAAACCCAGGCATGGTTCATTTTTATGAAGGTGAGATCAACAACATTTTGGGTCGACAGCCGGGTCCTTGTTACTGTCAAGATTGATCCCCCTGCACTGAAAACTCTTTCTGATAGCACACTACCAGCAGGGAAAGCGAGCTCCTGTAAGGCATATTGTGCCAATTCAGGCCAGGTGTCCAGTATACAGGCCCAGTAGTCAAAGGGGAATGAACTGTGAGGGAGAACATCGATAGGGGAGGAGAGGTAATTTTGAAACATTGTTGACAACTGCTGTCTCCTGCCTGTTTTAATCGATTCAGTATTAACAGTCGTGTGAGCTGTACTTGAGAAATCAGTCCACAACATGGTTATGAACTACTAACACTGACCTACAAAGCCGTCCACAACCTGTCCCCTCCCTATATCTCTGAACTAATCTCCCAATATCTTCCTTCACGTAATCTTCGATCCTCCCAAGACCTCCTACTATCCTCCACACTTACTCGTTCCTCACACAACCGCCTCCAAGATTTCTCCCGAATATCCCCCATCCTCTGTAATTCCACGCCTCAACGGGTACGATTATCCACCACCCTTGGATCCTTCAGACGGAACCTGAAAACCCATCTCTTCAGGAAAGCCTATAGCCTGCAATAACCATTCCGCCTCACCGCCACCATCCGAGCTTCCGCCTTCTCCACCACCCGAGCTGCCGCCTCGCAGCCATCACCACCAGAGCTGCCGCACCCCCGACCTTCTGTTTCTTCCCCATTTTTCCGTAGAATGTAAGTCCGCAAGGACAGGGTCCTCTCCCCTCTGTACTAGTCTGTCATTGTAAATTTGTTTACTGTAAATGATATCTATAACTTTGTATGTTACCCCTTCTCATGTACAGCACCATGGAATTAATGGCGCTATATAAATAAATAATAATAATAATAATAATAATAAAAATAATAATGAAACCCCTATCTCCAATGCCACTTCGGCTGTGTGCACCACGAACACCTCTTTCATTTGGCCCACTACGGCTCGTGGTAGAACCTGCACCGCTGCTGTGTGCTGGGACTGCCTCTAACAAACGGTTTACAAGAGTTGCTTGTTTGTTCGCCAATATTAGCTCTAGGTTCTCCTGTGGCATGATGTGCTGTAATTTGCCTTTATAGCTTGGATCGAGGATGCTGGCCAACCAGTAGTCGGCATCCTTCATCATTTTGGCAATGCGGGGGTCCCTTTTTAGGATCCGCAACACATAATCACACATGTGGGTCAATGTTCCAGGTGTCAATGATGCACTTCCAGTGGTGGGTGGAGGAGCACTTTCTGCCAAATTCACATCCCTCCAGTCACGCACAAACCCTGTACCTGACCTTGGCAAGCCAACATTTTCGCTTTGCCCCTGAGAAGCATCCTCCTCCCCAAAATAATCATCCCCCTCATCCTCCTCCTCCTCTTCCTCTTCTTCCTCCACTCGCCAGGACAGTTCCCTGAGCAGACAATGGCTGAATGTCATCAAGGCTTCCTTCCTCCTCTTCCTCGTCCGCTGCAGACGTCTGATCGCTAATGTGCGTCAAAGTTTGCATGAGCAGACGCATAAGTGGGATGCTCATGCTTATGATGGCGTCATCTGCGTTTACCAGCCGTGTGCATTCCTCAAAACACTGAAGGACTTTACAGAGGTCTTTCAGCTTTGACCACTGCACACCCGACAACTCCATGTCTGCCCTCAAAATGCCTGCCCGTGTATGCTCCCACAAATGCATTACAGCCTGCCTCTGTTCGCACAGCCTCTCAACCATGTGCATGGTTGAGTTCCACCTTGTTGCAAAGTCTATGATTAGGCGGTGCTTGGGGAGGTGGAACGTTCGCTGCAGCTTCTGCATATGACTAGAGTCTATGGGCGAGCGACGGATGTGCGAGCACAGTCTTCGCACCTTATGGAGTAGGGCTGTTAACTCTGGATAATTACTTAGGAATCACTGCACCACCAGGTTCAAGGTGTGAGCCAGGAAAGGTATGTGTCTGAGTTTTGCCAGGACTATGGCCGCCACAAAATTACGGTCGTTATAACTGACTACCTAGCCTGGCTCAAGATGTAGACTGCCCAGCCATGACTCAGTTTCTCCCTGCAAGTAGTCAGCCAGTACATCCGTGGTGTGTCTGTTGTCGCCCAAAGACATCATCTTTAAAACAGCCTGCTGACGCTTACCACTAGCTGTTCGATAGTGGGACACCTCGTGTGCAACACTGGCAGCTGCGGATGGAGTGCTCGTGCGACTGCGCTCTGTCGATGAGCTTTCGCTTCTGGAGGAGGAGGAGGGTCGAACGCCTACAGCCAACTGTTTCCTATACCGTGGGCTAGGCAGCATTGTCCCACCACCGCTGTCCCTTGTGGAGCCTGCATCCACCACATTAACCCAGTGTGCAGTGATGGACACGTAATGGCCCTGGCCATGCCTACTTGCCCATGCATCTGTTGTGAGGTGCACCTTTCCACTCACTGATTGTTTGAGTGCATGGACAATGCGGTCTTTCACATGCAGGTGGAGGGCAGGGATGGCTTTTCTAGAAAAGAAGTGCCGACTGGGTAGGTCATAGCGTGAGACAGCATAGGCCATGAGCTCTCGGATAGCTGCGCTTTCAACCAAACAGAAGGGCATCATCAGCTCTATACGGTGTGGGAAAAAATGAACGCTCGGTAACTGTGCAGAAAAAAAGAATGAAAGTATTAGTGCTGTGTAGGTGCTGTGTAAAAAGCAGTCTGCACAGCAGTGTACACACAGCAATACAGCTAGCAGGCAGCCTAATAGCTCTGCTGCTGCACACAAGAAATTCCTCCCTGTCACTGGCAGCAGCCTATAATCAGCTCTGCTGCTGCACACAAGAAATTCCCCCTGTCACTGGCAGGCAGCCTAATAACCAGCGCTGCTGCACACAACAAAATCCTCCCCTGTCACTGCACACTAACTGTATAGCACAATCGCTATCAGCACAAGCACAGAATTACTTTTTTTTTCTGCCTAACTCTCTCCCTACTGAGAAACAGTGGCAGCAAACTCTCCCTACACTAAGATCAGCAGAAGTAAAATGGCGGTCGGCTGTCAGGGGTTTTATAGCCACTGTGATGCCACACAAACAAAGCCAATCACTGCAATGCCCTTCTCTAAGATGTTGGTGGCCGCTGCCCATGTCATCTCGTTGCCCACAGTGTGCGTCCTTGCTCATTGGCTGAGAAAAGGCGTCTTCAAGCATTATGGGAAAACCTACTTTGGCGCTCGGGTTGACGACAGTATGGCCGACCTCACGCTATGGTCGGGTTTCACACTGCGAAACCCGACTTTGGCGAAAGTCGGTGATTTTTGAATCTGACCAACCTGTTTCGCTCAACTCTAGTGGTGAGCACTTTAAACCCCAAGTACTTCACAGATGTTTATAGCGTAGAGCCGTAAAAATAAAAAATCATATTTCTGATTCATGACGACATCCGGGTCTCCAGAGCTGTGATACTTCTTGTCATGCGCAGTGTATGCCAGGAAGTCTCACAGGTCATTGTACAGAGACTGCAGCGCTGACAGCTTTTGTAGCATGCAGATGCTTCTTCATCTGCATGAAATAGAAGCGATCAGCCTGCACAAAATGATTGTCCCATAGTATAGGAAAGATGTGTATCTTCGTACCGTGTTAGCCAGTAGATAGAAAAATATTTAACCACTGAGGACTCTCAAGTCTAAATATTTTTCTGTCCCATAGTAAGAATTAAAGTAACAATTAAATTATTTTTTTTTTAATAATAATTGTAAAAATATTTTTTAAAATTATAAATAATAATAAAAAAAATCAAAATTTATTCTATCACTAAATACCCGACCCGACCTATAAAACTGTCCCACTAGTTAACCCCTTTAGTGAACACCATAAAGTTGATCAGAAGGATAGCTATGGATGATGATTGTTGAATCAAATATTAATGATTTTTGTTTTGGTTGGTAACATATAGAATTTTGCTATTAGAAGGCACTTTATTTCTCTTATTTGAACAAATTGTTCTCATTTTTTACGTGGGTATATATAAAACAACTGCAGTTATCAGTGTATAAAATGTAAAACATTCTTTAAAAATGTTTTTTTCTACCTTAGATAATAGTCGTATTTATTTCTCAATATTTCCACCATCCTGTGTAAAGTTCTCAATGTAAGTAGATCCTTGTATAGTTATCTGCTACATCCAATCTTTCCTCTTGTAACTAGATCATAAAACATGTATACTGTCACGCAAGTGACACCAGAAGTGTCCATAGAGAAGCAACTGGCAGTAAATAGTGCAGACACAATTTCCCTGCAGTCATTTTGATGGCACATATATTACATATAGATTACTTGATACAGGCTAGTGGTATGCACATAGCATTGTATCATTCCCAGTGCAGTGTAAATTAATCCTCCCACCATCTGTATATTAATGTTACCCTATGTTTTAACAAATGTATCTAGCTACATTGCTCATACAGGTTTCAAATCCCTTTGTTAAGAAACTTATGTGTTATTTTATTTCACAGCATTAACATAAAGCTCCAACA
The DNA here is from genome assembly GCA_033576555.1 of Oophaga sylvatica. Classification (NCBI taxonomy): domain Eukaryota; kingdom Metazoa; phylum Chordata; class Amphibia; order Anura; family Dendrobatidae; genus Oophaga; species Oophaga sylvatica. The sequence continues at coordinate 134,375,329 of JARQOD010000001.1, read as the reverse complement.
TAATAACAAAGTAAAAATGTTTTTTAAATAATTTTTAAAACCTACATCCAATGGCAATACAATGGTTAATCTCATGTACAGATATGACAACATGTGCTGATTTAATGCAGACTGAGACATGCAAGACTCGACAATCTGAATACTCTCATTTAATGTTATTTACTATTGGCTAAAAGGCCAATGAATAAAACTGTATTTCCTAATAAAGCTGTCACTTTTATTATTAAATTAATATTTTCAGCCTCCTCATTCTTTTTGTATATAAAAATTATTTTGCATTTAGAAGATAAATAAACATTTGCCCACATAAAAATCTAGCTACACATGAATCCAGAATTATCCTTACTCTCCAAATTTCCAAGTTTTATTTCTAAGGTTAAAAATGAACTTCTGAAGCTTTTCATACTCACATGTGTCAATATATAGCCAAGCTTTTGGAAATCTTTTTCACCCCCTACCAGATGTCTTTGAATAGAGGTTCTATATGTAATATTGCACATGGAACATATGACGGTGGATTATGATATAATAATTGATTGGCTTTATCTACCTGGTTTAAAAACAGATTAACTCCTTAGCAGACCTATATCATAAACAGTTTGACCATCACCTTTTTGTCATGCTTGCAGGTGGCGTATGTGGTGCTTGGACCCACTGTGCCACAGGGCCAGGCTTACCTAGCAGGGGCATAACCATGCGACTACTTGGTTTTCACTGTAGCTCCTGATGATGGACTGAGACTTGAGCTGCAGGTAGACCCCAGGTACCAATCCTTTGCAGGGGTCAGCCTTGCAGACACAGGTTAGTCTTGGAGTAACTGGCAGGAGAGAGTTCGGACTCATTTCAGACTAGACAGGTTCTGGGTCCTAGGGCAGAACAGTTACTGACATGGAATCAGACAGGGCAGGATTCAAATACTGGAACAGTCTTTGGCAGTACCGATTCTGGAACACTAACCAAGACTGACACAAGTTCAGGCTCTAGTACTGATGGAATGGTTAAAGATTCATGTACCATTGGTGCAGTTTCAGCGTTCAGGTACCATCACTGTGGCTTCAGAGTTCAGGGACGGCCAGGTGCGATTTCGTAGTTCATGGACTTCCAAGTGTGGATTCAAACTCAAAGGACAGCCAGTTTCAAGTTCAGGGCCCATCAGATGTGGTTTCACATTCAGGCCATGGACACACAAGGACCAGTGGTTTACGTTCTGGCTCTGGCCCCAAAAGGAGCAGGGGTTCAGGATCAGGCTACATGGGAACAATTTTAGGAAATGGGACAGGAACCTGGCAACTCACTAGTTGCACACAAACTGACAAGGGAGAACTTTGCTCTGGCATCTTCCTACTGGGAAGGGTGCTTTTATATCGAATTAGCGTGCTGCCCCTTTAAAAACAAGGGAATACTCGCGCACTAGGCACGCCGCTGGGAGGATAGTGCAATGTGCACAGGAAGCTTAGAGTTGGAAGCAGAATATGGGAAGCTCACTACATGGCCAGCACCGTGAGTATGTTGGGGTCCCTGCATGGAGGAGGTAGGGGAAACATGCAGGGATGTTGGCTTTAGTGACACTTTTCTTGTCTTCTTCCCCTCTTTCAGTTCTAACTTTGCATTTCTCTTTCTCTCTTTCACTTTACAGGTTTCTCTCTACTTCACCTGGTGTTTTTGTCTGTTGGTTGCTTGAATATCTTTAACCCCTTCACCTCCTGGCCTGTTTTTACCTTATTCCAGGCCAAAAATGTTAAATTTTAACCAGTGTCAATTTATGTGGTAATAACTCTCGAATGCTTCAATGAATCCCAGTGTTTCTGAAATAGTTTTTTCGAGACACATTGTACTTTATGTTAGTGGAAAGTTTAGGTCAATATCTGTGAGGCTATGTGCCCACGTTGCAGAAATGCTCCGGAATTTTCCGGAGCATTTCCGGAACGCCCTGCCGCGGGTAAAACGCATGTGGAATTCGCATGCATTTTCACACAAAACACAAGCGTTTTGCAAGCGTTTTTAGCTTGCAGAATACTTGTGCTTTTCCAAGCAATTTGAAGCATCGCTTGGAAAAGTGATTGACAGGTTGGTCACACTTGTCACGCATAGTGCTTGACAAGTGTGACCAACTTTTTACTATTCATGCTGCCTATGCAGCATCGGTAGTAAAAGATAGAATGTTAAAATTAATTTAAAAAAATAATAAAAAAAATATATACTTACCCTCTGTCGGCCACCGGAGTCCTCCCAGTCCTCAGTGACGCTGCCGGCAAGTTCCGTTCCCAGGGATGCATTGCGCGAATGATCTCTGATGATGCAGCGGTCACGCAAACTCTACGTCATCTGGGGTGATTCTCGCAATGCATCCCTGGGAACGGAAGTTGCTGGCAGTGCCACGCGCACTGCTGAGGACTCCGGGGACCGACAGAGGGTAAGTATATCCCTATTGTTTATTTTAATTCTATTTTTTACAGGAATATAGTACCTAGGGCCTGGGGAGAGTCTCCTCTACTCCAGACGCTGGGTACCATCCGCACATGAAGCACTCACTTTACGCATGTTGGGCATAGCCACATGCATAAAATGAGCATTTCAATGCAATCCTATGGCGGCGGAATCGCCGCGATTCCGTCAAATAAATGAACATGCTGCGTATTTTACACCGATGCGATTACACTCCGGAAAAATACGCAGCATGGGCACAGCAATTGCGGAATCACATAGGATTGCATGGGATGCATTTTGTTAGTGTTTTTTAAGCATTTACGGAGCGGAAAAATGCTGCAAAAATGCTTAAAAAATGCAATGTGGGCACACAGACTTACATTTATTTGTGGAAATATCAGAATTTTGGCAAAACTTAAGAATATTTGCAATTTTCAAAGTTTCAAATTGTATATCTTTAAACCAGTTGGTAATGATGTACAAAATAATTTACAAATACATTAACATTTGCCACACAGTTGGAAAAATAAGTATTTGATAAACTCCCAATTTTGCAAGTCTTCCACCTAAAAAGAATTTAGAGGTCTGTAATTTTTATCTTAGGTACACTTCAACTGTGAGAGACAGAATCTTAAAAAAAATTCAAAAAATCATATTGCATGATTTTTACCTTATTTATTTGCATTTTATTGCATGAAATAAGTATTTGATACAATAGAAAACAGAGCTTCATATTTGGTACAAAAACATTTGTTTGCATTTACAGAGGTCAGACATTTTCTACAGTTCTTGACCAAGTTTGCACACACTGCAACAGGGATTTTGTCCAAGTGAATGTCCCACATTGCAGCAGGGATTTTTGCTTACAGAGCTGTCGCTGGGCAACCTTGAGGCTAAGTTCACACGTTGCGGAATTGCCGCGGAAATTTCCGCGGCAATCCCGCACTTCTCCCGTGGGAAATACGCACGTTTTTTGTAAGCGTATTTCCGCCAGAATAATAGCGTTTTGCAAGCGTAATTAGCTTGCAGAATGCTAGCGTTTTCCTAGCGATCTGTAGCATCGCTTGGAAAACTGATTGACAGGTTGGTCACACGAGTCAAACATAGTGTTTGACAAGTGTGACCAACTTTTTACTATTGATGCCGCCTATGCCGCATCAATAGTAAAGAGATCTAATGTTAAAATAATAATTAAATAATAAATAATGATATTCTCACCTTCCGGCGGCCCCCGCAGCCTTCCCGCCTCTCAGCGACGCTCCCGGCAACTCCCGGTCCCAAGGATGCATTGCGACAAATCACACCGATGACGTAGCATCTCGCGAGACCGCTACGCCATCTGGGTGATTCTCGCAAAGGACTCTTGGGACCGGGAGTTGTCGGGAGCGTCGCTGAAGGCGGGAAAGCTGCGGGGGCCGCCGGAAGGTGAGAATATCATTATTTATTATTTTAATTATTGTTTTACCAGGGATATGGTACCCAGGGCCTGGAGGAGAGTCTCCTCTCCTCCAGACCCTGGGTACCATCGCACATGAACCGCTTACAGTCCGCAAAATTAATGAACATGTTGCTATTTTTTCCGCGAAGCGTTTTTTTCGCGGAAAAAAACGCAACATGTGGCCAAAACATGCGGAATCAATTAACATGTATAGGATGCTTAATGCTTGCATTTTTTTCGCGTTTTTACCGCGGAAAATCGCGGAAAAAACGCGAAAAAAACGCAAATATTCCTGAACGTGTGCACTTAGCCTGAGTTTCAGCTCCCTCCAAAGATTTTCTATTGGGTTCAGGTTTGAAGATATGCTAGAAAACCGAACAGAAAATGGCAAACCATAATTATACTGAATAAATAAATAAATATTTCATATCAAATATTGCAAAAAGAATTATAAACATTAATAGGAGAATCCAAAAACATGAGAGGGATTTAATTAGAAAAATAGAAAAGTTTATTAATTCTAAAGAAATTTGATCAAAATACAACAGACAAAGTGCACATGGAGAAAACATACAACTGAAGGGTTAATGTGCTGCAAGATGTAGGTTCAGCACACTGAGAAATGAGCATCTCCCAGCTGGTCTGTAATTAGAGAATAGCCAGATCTAATATTGATTGAATGCAAACGACCAATTAATTAGAATAATGTTATATGGTATGTAAGTATGGAATTGCCCATCTCAAAATATATTAAGTCGTGTATGATAGGATATAATATAGAGCAAATATACATACATTAATGGCTGGTTATATAGACGCATAGATAACAAGATGAAAACACCTAAGGGCTACATAGAAATCATAACGGCAACTGCATGAGTATTTATCTAGGTATAATACCTTGAGTCATGAGAGCACCGTAGACCAAGGAGCTGGGAGAGCGCACTTTAATCCCTCTCATGTTTTTGGATTCTCCTATTAATGTTTATAATTATTTTTGCATTATTTGATATGAGATATTTATTTATTTCTTCAGTATAATTATGGTTTGCCATTTTCTGTTCGGTTTTCTTTGTTAGCTGAGGGATCAGTCCCACTAGCCACGGTGACATTTTGTAGGTTTATAATATTGGAGATATGCTAGGCCTCTCCTTAGTTGACCTGGCTTAGTGTTTTGGTTCATTGCAATGCTGGAAGACCCAGCCATGACCCATTTTCAATGCTCTTACTGAGGGAAGGAGGTTGTTGGCAAAAATCTCATCATACATGACCCCATCTATACTCCCTTCAATATGGTGCAGTTATCTCCTCCCCTTTGCATTAAAGTACCTCCAAAGTATGATGTTTTCCCCACCATACTTCATGGTTGGGATGGTGCTCTTTGTGTTGTACTCATCCTTCTTCGTCCTCCCAATACGGCAAGTGGAGTTGATATCAAAAAGTTCTATTTAACTCTCATTTGACCACATGATTATCCAGATGGTCTTTTGTGAACTCTAAACGGGTCTGGAGATGTGCTGTCATGAGTACAAGGACCATACATGCCCTGCAGGATTTTAATCCATGACGGTAATGTTTGAGACTGTTGTCCCAGTTCTCTTCAGGTCATTAACCAGATTTTCCCATGTAGTTCTGGGCTGATTCTTGACCTTTATCAGAATCATCCCTACCCTACAAGGCAAGATCTTGTATCCATTGTATCCATTGTCTCCATTCTTTTTAGGTAGGAAAACTGGCAAAATAGGCAGCGTATGAAATACCGTATTTTTCGGATTATAAAACACACTTTTTCCTCCAAAAATGTGGAGGAAAATTGAAGGTTCGTCTTCTAGTCCGGATGTCCATGTTCTGGCTGTGGTGGGGAGATGGGGCAGCGGCCGAGCAGAGGGTAACAGGAGGCTGAAGCTAGCTGCTGCGGCTAACTCCTGCTCCCGCTGCTAAAGAGAAATGAATATACACTCCATTCCACGTCCATGGCGAGCACAGTGTAAGCCACAACACCCGGGTTCCTGCAGTTGATGGGCATTCTATTGTGCGGCTACTTAACCCCTCTCTGACATTAGACGTGTTATCCCGTCCATAAAACCCGTGACAATCTGACCATGGACGGGATAGTACGTCATAGGCGATCAGCTGCGCTATCGGAGGGAGCCCAGCTAATCGCCGCCGGGTGTCAGCTGATTATCACAGCTGACACCCGTGACTGTGTGTCAGGAGCGGTCACGGACCGCTCCCGGCACATTAACCCCTTGCACACCGCGATCAAACATGATCGCGTTGTACTGGGGGCACAGGGAAGCATCGAGCGGGGAGGGGGCTCCCTGCGCGCCCCCCTGAGACCCTTAGATCAGCGCGATGTGATCGCGCTGTTCTGAGGGCTTCCTCCCTCCCAGGACCCGATCCAAGATGGCGCCGGGGTCCTGGAGGGAGGCGGCTTCCTCAGTGCCTGCTGAGAGCAGGCACTGAGAAGCCTGCTGCACTGCCTGAGCGATCGCTGGTGTGACAGAGTGTTGTGCACACTGTCACACCAGCGATCTGATAAAATACAGTGATGTCCCACCCTGGGACAAAGTAAAAAAGTTAAAAAGATAAAAATAAACATGTTTTAAAAAAAAATCCAAAATGAATAAAAAAAAAAAAATATTCCCCAAAAAATTAATTTCTTCCTGTAAATAAAATAACCAAAAGAATAAAAGTACACATATTTGGTATCGCCGCGTCCGTAACGACCCCCCTATAAAACTGTCCTACTAGTTAACCCCTTTAGCAATCCCCTTAAAAAAAAAAACCAAAGCAAAAAATCAATGCTTTATCATCATACCACCGAACAAAAAGTGGAATAACACGCGATCAAAAAGACCGATATAAATAAACATGGTACCGCTGAAAACGAGCTGCCATACAGCATCATCAGCGAAAAAATAAAAAAGTTATAGCTCGCAGAATAAAGCGGTGCAAAAATAATTATTTTTTATATAAAATTGTTTTTATTCTATAAAAGCGCCAAAACATAAAAAAATTATATAAATGAGGTATCGCCATAATCGTACTGACCCGAAGAATAAAACTGCTTTATCAATTTTACCACACGCGGAACAATAAAAACGCCTCCCCCAAAAGAAGTTCATGAATTGCTGATTTTTGTTCATTCTAACCTCCCAAAAAAAATCGAAATAAAAAGCGATCAAAAAATGTCACGTGCTCAAAAATGGTACCAATAAAAACGTCAACTCGTACCGCAAAAAATAAGACCTCACATGACTCTGTGGGCCAAAATATGCAAAAATTATAGCTCTCAAAATGTGGCGATGCAAAAAACTATTTTTGCAATAAAAAGCGTCTTTTAGCGTGACAGCTGCCAATCATGAAAACCCGCTATAAATAGTAAATCAAACCCCCCTTTATCACCCCTTAGTTAGGGAAAATTAATAAAATAAAACAATGTATTTATTTCCATTTTCCCATTAGGGTTAGGGTTGCGGCTAAAGTTAGGGTTAGGGTTGGCGCTAAAGTTAGGATTAGGGTTAGGGTTGGGATTAGGGGTGTGTTAAGGTTAGGTTTGTGGTTAGGGTTTGGACTAGGGTTAGGGGTGTGTTGGGGTTAGGGTTGGAGTTAGAATTGGGGGTTTCCGCTGTTTAGGCACATCAGGGGCTCTCCAAATGTGACATGGCGTCTGATCTCAATTCCAGCCAATTCTGCGTTGAAAAAGTCAAACGGTGCTCCTTCACTTCTGAGCTCTGCCATGCGTCCAAACAGTAGTTTATCCCCACATATGGGGTATCAGCGTACTCTGGACCCCAAGAGTTATTGTGCAATTTGTCCTATTTCTTCTGTTACCCTTGGGAAAATAAAAAACTGGGGGCGAAAATATCATTTTTGTACAAAAAAAATTATTTTTTTGTTTTTACAGCTGTGCGTTATAAACTTCTGTGAAGCACTTCGGGGTTCAAAGTGCTCACCACACATCTAGATAAGTTCCTTGTGGGGTCTATTTTCCAAAATGGGGTCACTTGTGGGGGGTTTCCACTGTTTAGGCGCATCAGGGGCTCTCCAAATGCGACATGACGCCCCCAGACCATTCCATCAAAGTCTGCAATCCAAAACGTCACTACTTCCCTTCCGAGCCCTGACGTGCGCCCATACAGTAGTTTTCTCCCACATATTGGGTTTCAGCGTACTCAGGACAAATTGGACAACAACTTTTGGGGTCCAATTTCTCCTGTTACCCTTGTGAAAATAAAATATTGGGGGCGAAAAAATCATTTTTGTAAAAAAAAAAGGATTTTTTATTTTTACGGCTGTGCGTTATAAACTTCTGTGAAGCACTTCGGGGTTCAAAGTGCTCACCACACATCTAGATAAGTTCCTTGTGGGGTCTATTTGCCAAAATGGGGTCACTTGTGGGGGATTTCCACTGTTTAGGTGCATAAGGGGCTCTCCAAATGTGACCTGACGCCCCCAGACCATTCCATCAAAGTCTGCAATCCAAAATGTCACTACTTCCCTTCCGAGCCCCGACGTGTGCCCATACAGTAGTTTTCGCCCACATATTGGGTATCAGCGTACTCAGGACAAATTGGACAACAACTTTTGTGTTCCAATTTCTTCTGTTACCCTTGTGAAAATAAAATATTGGGGGCGAAAAAATCATTTTTGTAAAAAAAAAAAAAAAGTTTTTTTATTTTACAGCTGTACGTTATAAACTTTAGTATAACACCCGGGGGTTCAAAGTTTTCACCACACATCTAGATAAGTTCTTTGAGGGGTCAGTTTCCAAAATGGTGTAATTTATGGGGGTTTCCACTGTTTAGGCAGATCAGGAGCTCTCCAAACACGACATGGCGTCCAGTCAATTCTGCGTTGAAAAAGTCAGACGGCGCTCTTTCCCTTCCAAACTCTGCCATGCACCCAAACAGTGGTTTACCCCCACATATGGGGTATCAGCGCACTCAGGACAAATTGCACAATTACTTTTGGAGTCTTGTTACCCTTGGAAAAATAAAAATTGGGGTGAAAAGATCATTTTTGTGGAAAAAATATGATTTTTAAATTTTACGGCTCTACGTTATAAACTTGTGTGAAGTACTTGGGGGTTCAAATTGCTCACCAAAGATCTAGATAAGTTCCTTAGGGGGTCTAGTTTCCCAAATGGGGTCATTTGTGGGGGGTTTCCACTGTTTAGGCACATCAGGGGCTCTCCAAATGCAACATGGCATCCAATCTCAATTCCAGCCAATTTTGGTTGGAAAAAGTCAAATGGTGCTCCTTCCATTCCGAGCTCTGCCGTGCGCCCAAACAGTGGTTCCCCCCACATATGGGGTATCAGCGTACTCAGGACAAATTGTACAACAACTTATGTGGTCCAATTTCTCCTGTTACCCTTGGGAAAATAAAAAATTAGTGACTAAAATATATTTTTTGTGGGAAAAAAATAGGATTTTTTATTTTCATGCCCGGGCATTATAAACTTGTGTGAAGCACTTGGGGGTTCAAAGTGCTCACTAAAGATCTAGATAAGTTCCTTAGGGGGTCTAGTTTCCAAAATGGGGTCACTTGTGGGGGTTTCCACTGTTTAGGCTCATCTGAGGCACTGCAAACGGAACATGACCCCCATCAACGTCTGCATTCCAAAACGTTACTACTTCCTTTCCAAGCCCTGCCGTGCGCCCAAACAGTTTCCCCCCCACATATGGGGTATCAGTGTACTCAGGACAAATTGGACAACTTTGGGGTCCAATTTCCTTGGGAAAATTCAAAAATTTGGGACTAAAAAATCATTTTTGTGGAAGATTGTTTTTTTTTTTTCACACCCAGGCATTATAAACTTTTGTGAAACACTAGGGGGTTCAAAGTGCTCACAACAGATCTAGATAAGTACCTTAGGGGGTATAGTTTCCAAAATGGTGTCACTTGTGGGGTTTCCACTGTTTATGTTTAGGCGCATCAGAGGTTCTCCAAACGCGACATGGCATCCAATCTAAATTCCAGCCAATTTTAGTTTGAAAAAGTCAAACGGCGCTCCTTCCATTGCGAGCTCTGCCGTGTGCCCAAACAGTGGTTTTCCCCCACATATTGGGTATTGGCGTACTCAGGAGAAATTGAATAACAACTTTATCTGTCCATTTTCTCCTTTTACCCTTGTGAAAATAAAAAAAAAGTTTGTAAAAGATCATTTTTGTGGCTAAAAAGTTAAATATTCATTTTTTCCTTCCACGTTGCTTTAGTTCCTGTGAAGCACCTGAAGGGTTAATAAACTTCTTGAATGTGGTTTTGAGTACCTTGAGGGGTGCAGTTTTTAGAATGGTGTCACTTTTGGGTATTTTCTGCCATATAGACCCCTCAAAGTGACTTCAAATGTGAGGTGGTCCCTAAAAAAAATGGCTTTGTAAATTTTGTTGTAAAAATGAGAAATCGCTGGTCAACTTTTAACCCTTATAACTTCCTAACAAAAAAATGTTATTTCCAAAATTGTGCTGATGTAAAGTAGACATGTGGGAAATGTTATTTCTTAACTATTTTGTGTGACATATTTCTGTTTTAAGGGAATAAAAATTCAAAGTTTGAAAATTGCAAAATTTTCAAAATTTTCGCCATATTTGCGTTTTTTTCAAAAATAAACGGAAGTTATATGGAAGAAATTTTACCACTAACGTGAAGTACAATATGTCACGAGAAAACAATCTCAGAATCGCAAAGATCCGTTGAAGCGTTCCAGAGTTATCACCTCTGATAGTGGTCAGAATTGTAAAAATTGGCCCGGTCATTAACGTGCAAACCACCCTTGGGGGTGAAGGGGTTAAAGCAATGAATATTCACTGCATTCAAGTCCCATAGGAATGGAATGCAATGAATACTCATTTTCTTTAGTAGCTGCATATTTGAAATCCGGCAGCTGCAGGAACCCTGCGGCAGCTGCTAAAGAGCAATGAATACTCACTGCACTCCACGCACATAGTTTCGGTGTGGAGAGCGGTCAGTATTCCGGCAGATGTCCTCGGTGGCTTGTAAGCAGCACATAATGTCCCTTCCATGCGCTGCTTACAAGCATAAAGCAGCTGCTGGCACTGTAGCAGGACGCTGCGAGGGCGCACAGGGAAGGTAAGTAGAATGTTTTTTTTTTCCTGATGGGGTCCCTGCATACCATAATGGGGATTGGGGCCAATCATATCAGGATAAGGATGATGCCATACATACCAGGATGGGGATGAGGCCCTGTATACCAGGATAAGGATTGGGGCCATGCATACTAGGATGTAAATGGAGGCCCTGCATACCATGATAGGGATTGGGGCCATGCATCCCAGAACAGAGATGTGGTCCCTACATACCAGGATAGGGATTGGGGCCATGCAAACTTGGATAGGGATTGGGGCCATGCATACCAGGATGTAGATGAGGGCCCTGCAAACCAAGATAAGGATAGGTCCCTGCATACCAGGATGGGGATGGTGGCCAATCATACCAGGAAAAGGATTGGGCCATGCATACCAGGACAGAGATGGGGGCCCTGCATACAAGGATGGGGAATAGGGTGCCATGCATACCGGAATAGGAATAAGAGAGCCATGCATACAAGGATGTGGGATATTAAGTATAGAATTGACCACAATTTTGCTTCAATTTTTTTTTCTAATTTCCTCCTCTAAAACCTAGATGCATCTTATAGTCTGAAAAATACAGTACTTATTTTCCTCACTGTATGTATAATTTACATGAGCATCATTTTTTAAACTTAATTTTTCTTTATTAGGAAGTTAGAAAGATTAAAAGTTTATGTTAAGGATAACATAGGAGAGATCCCACATCTCCCACTGCTGGGAAGGGCCCCACTTTGTAGCCCCATCTAACATTACTAATATGTTGAAGGTTCACGCAGTATGGTCTCTCCGCTTTCACCGTGATATTCCGCTCCTCTTGGGGTACACGTAATGTCAGCTTTGCACAGTTTTACACAGGCAACCCCAGTCCATACGGAGAACAAGGAGGTACGGAGAGGCTGACGTGGCGCAACACTCACGCACAACCTTGAGGCTAAGTTCACACGTTGCGGAATTGCCGCAGATATTTCCGCGGAAATCCCGCACTTCTCCCGCAGGAAATACGCACGTTTTTTGTATGCTGATTCCCGCCAGAATAATAGCGTTTTGCAAGCGTAATTAGCTTGCAGAATGCTAGCGTTTTCCTAGCGATCTGTAGCATCGCTTGGAAAACTGATTGACAGGTTGGTCACACGAGTCAAACATAGTGTTTGACTCGTGTGACCAACTTTTTACTATTGATGCCGCCTATGCCGCATCAATAGTAAAAAGATCTAATGTAAAAATAATTAAAAAAATAATAAATAATTATATTCTCACCTTCCGGCGGCCCCCGCAGCCTTCCCGCCTTCAGCGACGCTCCCGGCAACTCCGGTCCCAGGAATGCTTGGCGACAAATCACACCGATGACGTAGCATCTCGCGAGACCGCTATGCCATCTGGGTGATTCTCGCAAAGCACTCCTGGGACCGGGAGTTGCCGGGAGCATCGCTGAAGGCGGGAAGGCTGCGGGGCCGCGGGAAAGCTGCGGGGGCCGCCGAAGGTGAGAATATCATTATTTTTTATTCTCCTCTCCTCCAGACCCTGGGTACCACCGCACATGAACCGCTTACATTCCGCAAAATTAATGAACATGTTGCTATTTTTTCCGCGAAGCGTTTTTTTCGCGGAAAAAAACGCAACATGTGGCCAAAACATGCGGAATCAATTAACATGTATAGGATGCTTAATGCTTGCGTTTTTATCGCGTTTTTACCGCGGAAAACCGCAGAAAAACCGCGAAAAAAACGCAATTATTCCTGATCGTGTGCACTTAGCCTAACAGTTTAAGAGACACCTTTCACTACCACTAGTAAAACAGAGCCGTGCCAGCCTGATAGAAATGCCACCAGTTCCTTGTTAGATATAAACCCACTCCATTAACAGGACTATTTTGTGCCAGAAACCAGCCTTAGCAGCATGTGAAGTTAAACTGAGAAAGTGGACTTGTGGATTTGTCGATCGACATAAAAGAGCACCCCAAGGTTAAATTGGAAATCGAATTGCCTTAAAGGCACACTAGACAAAACACAATATACACCATGGATATACATACACAATCGTCAGATACGCAAATACAGGTGGCAGTGCAAAAAGTGTAAACAGATGATACATAAGTCAGTTACAGGCTTATGTTGGACCGCAGCCCATTTTCATTTTTGCGTTTCTGTTTTTTGCTCCCCTGCTTCCATGAGCCACAACTTTTTTTATTTTTCCATCAATATGGCCATGTGAGGGCTTGTTTTTTGTGGGACAAGTTGTACTTTTGATTGACACCATTGGTTTTACCATATTGTGTACGGGAAAATGGGAAAAAGATTCCAAGTGGGATAAAACAGCAAAAAAAAGTGCAATTCTGCAACTTTTTTTTTATCATGTTCACCAAATGCTAAAACTTACCTGTCATTATGATTCTCAAGGTCATTATAAGTTCATAGATACCAAACATGTATAGGATTGTTTTTTTATTTAAGTGGTGAAAAAAAAACAAATTTTAAAAACGTGTAATTTTCCGAGACCCATAGCATCTCCATTTTTCGTGATCTGGGGCTGAGTGACGGCTTATTTTTAGTTTTCCCTTTTATTTGAGCAATGTATTAGTCTTTCCCCAATTAAAACAATTAAATGAATTTGTCTGTACAAAATGAAGTCCTTTCTGTAAAACTGAGTATTCCTCCCTTGAAAGGACATTGAATAGAAGGCCGGGGTCACACTGGCGACAAAATCGGACGACTGCAAAGTGATGAAATATCGCATTGCAGTCGGACCAATGTTAATCTATGGAGCAGCTCCCAGTATCAGATTTTTTGTCGTCTGTTTTATATGTGCGAGTGAAATCGCAGCATGCTGCGATTGTCACTGTTTGTGGATCGACAATCGCCAATGCAAGTCTATGGGTGCGATGAAAAATCGGATTACAAACGGACCACATTATATGTCAGTTTTGATAGCCACCGACAAAATCTCGCAAGTCGGATGTCAATCGGATGTGAAACGTACGCTCAGATGAGACTAAATCGCATCATCGCAGTACAATAGGATGACAGACCGAGCGATGTTCATGAAACTTTTGTGCGATAATAGACCGACTAAAACGGTCCGATTTTTTTAGACGTTGTGTGTGACCTCGGCCTAAGGTTTATAATCTGTCCCTGATCCATTACGGCCTTTTCCTCAGATTGTAGCCCATTAACAGCCTTTGGAAATAACAACAACCATTTCTATTTTGCTTTTCTCACAATGGACTCAAACCAGTTAAGCAGCAGTGCCCACTCCTCATACTTTAGTCATAAAGTGTTCAAGAATCTATCAGAGAGAAAAGATTAAATGCATGAATAAAATGGGTTTTAAAAGCAGGTAAAATATTATCCACGTCCTTCCTAACTGCCCCGTTTGTCACTATTTATACAAGATTGAGGTATTCTGATAATGATAGTAATAGTGCTTATTTATGTTAGCTTGACCTTGACAGGTATAGAAAAGAGCAGCAACTATATTAATTGATCCCTACCAAGTTGAATTTTAATAACAACGTGCAAAACTATTTACTGGTTTATTTACTGGTTTATTGTAGATTGCTCAGCACTCTCAAAAATGAGACTGCTGGGGGCGTGGCCTGAGCTTTGTGGCTGTAGGTAGCAGAAGCTCTAAGCTCCCACATTGGCATTCTAAAGCGACAAAAAAAAGCCTGCATAGGGTTTTTCAGATCACCCTTTTGGACTCTATTTCATCCATAAACCTGTGGAGCTTAATTTGGAACCAAAATCAAGACTCTGGTCCAAAGAGGACTGAAGAAATAACTTTGGGCAACTTTGGACAGCAATCTGCAGAGGATGAGGCGGAGGGATATCACTCCCATACATTTGCTCTCTCCTACTTTGATACCCAGGGTAGCAGCAAATTTACTTTTGAGCAGCTAAGTGGAGGTCTGTGGGGACCAAAACGTTTATCTAGACCCTTCAGAGTGTGGCACATAAAAGATACCAGCAGTGGTTGCCAGCAAATACTCCCTAATAAGCAGTGCTGAGGTCGCGGAAGGATCTCCTTACCAATACTCCCCATCAACTAGGAATTGTGAAGGGCATCCTCTATTTGCCCCAAAAACGACTGAGACAGGCTCTACTAACATCGGGGGACCTCCTGCAGTCGACAGAGGTAAGGCAAATCTGTGTCATGTGGGTTATTACCAGGGAGTAAGTAGCACTCAGCTGCACATAGAAGCAAAGGGGAAGTAGTTCCGGCTGCCTCTGCCTGCCACTAGCAGAGACTCACTGTTACTGTGAGAGACTTTACCTGTATGGGAAGTTACTGGAGCCTAAAACCTAATAATAACATTTCAAAGACCGGACATTTGTTAAATCTGAGAGAGTGAATAACCCTGACATTTTCCCTGGAACATTTCAATTATTATATTGGAGTCATAGTCTGATGGGGGAAAAAGTAGTGCAGGGAAGCATGTGAAACCCTGCTGCTACTGTAGCTGATTTGATGCAAGATATACTGTGCCTGGATTAACCCATTCAGGATCCCTGCAACTTTTTATCCATAAGACCTTTGTCTAGTCACATTTCAAGAGAACGTATCACGCCTGAACAGACTCTCAAATCTTCTAGGATTTTCTTCTACATAAAAGAACTGTGCTGATCGGAGCCAATTGCTGTACTCCGGATCAATAACAATACATTTGACTACCAGGAATCCTAGACACCATCACTCAAAGTCATTGTTTGTTTTGTGTTTTTTTTTTTTTTTAATTTTCATTATTATTATTCTCCCGCTCTACATATAATTATTGTCTGGTCAATTTGATTTGGGGTGGGCCTGTGGTTTGGTGATTTTGGTTATTTATATCAATATATGCAATTGCTATAGGCGGATTCAATCAAGCGTTTACTATTTGAGACCTGAGACCTGGGTAGAGGTGCTGTTGGGCTACAGTGTGATCTAACGCTCGAGACTCTGTCCTGACCTAAGTTTAGGTCTGGGGAAATTTTTGACATTTAAAGTTTTGTGTTTGAATTATTCAGGTGTGGGCCCTGAGATTTCTAGTTTAAGATGAGGTCTGCTAGGGGTAGGGCCAATAGCAGTTCGTCTAGGACTGGTAAGTCCTCTCTAGGGAAATTCTCAAAATCCTATGAAGACTTCCCTAATTTGTTTAGCCCCCTAAAGTCCAGATCACCTTTAAAAATACATGAACCAGAACCCACCTATCCGAAGCAGACACATATCTCGACCTATAGCTTTTCTATGCTCCTGAATGCATCATGTATATTGCTTTGTTAATGGTATGAAAACTCCAGCTTTTCTATGCTCCTGAATGCATCATGTATATTGCTTTGTTAATGGTATGAAAACTCCAGCTTTTCTATGCTCCTGAATGCATCATGTATATTGCTTTGTTAATGGTATGAAAACTCCAGCTTTTCTATGCTCCTGAATGCATCATGTATATTGCTTTGTTAATGGTATGAAAACTCCAGCTTTTCTATGCTCCTGAATGCATCATGTATATTGCTTTGTTAATGGTATGAAAACTCCAGCTTTTCTATGCTCCTGAATGCATCATGTATATTGCTTTGTTAATGGTATGAAAACTCCAGCTTTTCTATGCTCCTGAATGCATCATGTATATTGCTTTGTTAATGGTATGAAAACTCCAGCTTTTCTATGCTCCTGAATGCATCATGTATATTGCTTTGTTAATGGTATGAAAACTCCAGCTTTTCTATGCTCCTGAATGCATCATGTATATTGCTTTGTTTAATGGTATGATTTGCTCACCCATCTTCCTGTGTACATAATTGTACTCCATACTTCTTATCTTCACCACACATCTGAATGGTCTGTGTAATCCCTACCCCCTTTTATGACCTTTCCTTAACTCTGCATCTGGCCAGAGCAGTCTCAGCCCACTTTCCACTCACACCTGATTGGCATTAGCTGCAGATATAACCAGTGCAATGGGTCTGCTCCAGACGTAGTCTGCTTCATATATTTCAAATCCCATATTTCAAATTACAGATTTCTAATTACACTACTGTGAATTAAGGGTATGCCACACTAAACAGTGTCGCTAACGAGATCGCTAAAAAACGTCACTATTTAGCGATCTCGTTAGTGACGTTGTTGTGTGTGGCATGTACTAGCGACGTGGCCCCTGCTGAGATCCTGCTGTGATCTCGTTCATAGTTCTCATCGTTCCGGACCCTATTTTTATCGTTGGTGTCCCGCTGGTGAGCATATATCGCTGAGTGTGGCACCTGGTAGCACGGCGGCCGTCTGCTCCTGGGAGGGGCAGTAACATCTGCACCGGGGACGTCCTCCTCACAGCAGCTGTATGACGGGGAGAACCGGCCTGCGGAATATCCGGTGATTGTGCGCACTGAGCGCTGGGTGTCAGCCGTGCATCTCCCTCAGACAGGCGCTGCGAGCCGGGAAGAGGAGGAGACCGACCACCCATCCCCCACAGGAGCGCCAGGCCCGGAGCAGGGGGACAGCACCGGAACCCTCCCAGCACAGCAGACCACATCACGGAGCGGCCGCCGCCCGTAGCCGCTGTCACTGACTGCAAGGAGGATCTGTTGACGTGGAGGTAGTGTGAGCGATGTGCGGTGTCGTTAAGGAGATCGCTAACTGCGTTAGCGTCCTTAACGACATCACTAAATTAGGCAGCTACTAGCGATGTTAAAACAATCCCGCTAGCGATCTCATTAGTATGCGACGCTAACGAGATCACTAGCGGGATTGTTT
>JARQOD010000001.1:134281780-134357538 GCA_033576555.1 Oophaga sylvatica | reverse complement strand
TGACTTGGCAGAGATGGCTAATGGACACGAGCAGAAGTGTGAAGGGATGGAGCAGTCAGAGCTCTCCCCCCACGGAAGCGACCCGATCGCCACGGAATCACCGTTGGGCACCCGGCCTGGAAACCCTCCTACGCTGCAAGAAGCGGCGGATACCCTAAGAGGCCTGGCCCGGCACCGGGAGGAGGTCGCCAGGATGGAAGCGAGCTGGCGTGCCCTAAAACTAAACTTGGAGCGGCGCCAATCCCTCTTACCTGAAGTGTCTGTACCAGAAGGTGAGGCACCTGTTCTAGTAGAGGAGTCCGTGCGGGCATCCCAGCCCTTGCAATGTGATCCGCTTGACGTTGTCGCAGTGGAGGCACCCGTTCCTGCAAAAACCGCAGCACCGTCAGCACCCCAGATCCCGCTGTCTGCCCCCGTCGCTGAGACAGAAGAAGCGACACCCGTCCTCATGGAGGAGGCCGCGCAGGCACCAGAGCACTACCTGCCTGTACCGGAGCCCCGACTGTCATCTGATTTAGAGCCGTCTGCTTCCTCCGCAGGGGAGCGCCGCCAGGACTGGGGGGCGACAGGAGAGCTGCCGCAAACCGGACACTGTAAGCTGCAGTGGAGTGGTGGAGACATGGAGCAGCTGGTGGAGGAGAATTACAACCGGCGTCAGGAGGAAGAGTGGAGACGTTGGGAGCGGGAAGCAGAGCAACAAAGGGAGCAGCGAGAAACCCTAAAACTTCGCCAACGTCACCTGGAGAAGGACGGGCAGATAAGGACCGGATGAGAAAGGATAAAGGAACCCTGTGTGAGCCGCGGCGTAAGGGTGCAGTACGGAGCTTTAAATTGAAAGGTGGGTGGGGCTTCATCAAGGAGCCTGGACTTTATTTAGAAGTCTTTGTGAACCGGCGGGACGTGGAGGCTCACCTCCCAGAAGGACACCCGGGGAGGGACCTGTTGCTAGGAGACTTGGTGACTTACACCCAACACTGGGGTTACAATGGATGGTACGCCCTAAATGTTACCAGGTGCGACCCCTACTCCCCAGTGTGTCAGGAACCTGTGAGACCCTCGGAGCCTTCAGCCTCCCACATCCAGGCCTCTGCAAAAGTGCCCACCCCTCGCCGTAAATCTCCCAAGCCTCCCTCAGTGGTCTCCTCAGCAGCCCCAGCTATGGACATGATAAGTATAGCTGGCCCGTACCCGGCGCCTGTTAGGCCCCCTGGGGTTCGTTCAGTCCGGGACATAGGGTTCCAGACCCGGAGGGAGATGAAAGAGGTGGCCACACAGACCCAGATAGCGGGTCACGACTTGACTGTACAGGCCACATGACGTCATCAGGTCCTGGTGGTCCTTGGTGCCTCGGATGTTTGGCAAGCATCAGAAGAGTACCAGGTGGTACCTGGAACACCCCTGCCAAAGAAGTATAAATAACCCAGACAGGGTCCCTGTATGTAAATAGTTAAATTGTTGATAAATAGTTAAATTGTTTATGTACCCGGACGGGTGAATGTTTATAAATAAGTTTTTTAATTTAATAAAAAAAAAAAAAAACACAGTTTTCATTACTTTTATTACAGTCTCATCCTGCGACGCCATCGATCTCCTGTAAAAAAATGAAAAAAAAAAAAAAGTATACCACCTGAACGACGCAGTCCATAGTAACGAGTGTCCCACGACGATCCAGCTCTGCTACATCAGAATCCCGGCGCAGCACAGCTGATTACCTGCTTCCCCGGCGGTGACGTCATCGGACTGGTTTACGGCCGGGATTACCCTGCAGTCACTGCAGTTATCGCGAAAAACTGCATGTGACCGCCAGGGAGAAGATAATGGCGGCCATCAAGCAGTCCAGGACGTGACCGCCGGAGATCTTCTGCCAGGTAAGTGCCGCTGACTCCTGACAGACCCGACCGACGGACACTCACAGTGACAGTGACAAATCCGATTCCGGTATTCGATAAGACGAAAATATCGAAACTAATTATCGAAAGGCCGATAGAGCTAATATCGGCCGATAGCCGATATTTGCATTATCGTATCGCTCAACACTAATCATTAACAAAATAGAGAACACCATCAGAGTGACAGACAGATGAAGGAGAAGATGTAGGGTAGTGCAGCGCATTTAAGAGCTTTCTGAGTGGGAATGATACAGTAAGTTTAAGTTATATTCTATTGCAGAAGGGCAGCCGGTGTAATGGCTAGCACAGGGTGGAGGCATCAGTGTAGCAGCTGCACAGAAATATGACGTATACCCCTGAATTCAGCATAGATTGGTGAGGGGAGCGTTTAGTGAGAGGAACACCAATTAGTAGCAAACTGTAGAGATTACCCAAAGACTACACCCTGAGGAACTCTAACAACAAAAGGAAAAGGAAGAGGTGAGCCAGCAAATGAGACATTGAAAGAGCAATCAGAAAAATATCAGGAAGATTAGGGGAGAGTGATTTCTCTAAGACCTATGGGTGATCTATGCTGTCAAAATCAATGTATATGATGACATTAACTTAAACGTTTCTTGCAGATGAATAAAGAGCTATGGGCAGTACAAATCGGTGAATTTGAGTAGAATAAACCTACATAACTATTAGTTTTTAAAAATTACTGTATGTAGAGATTTTTTTTGAATAATAAGAACTTAACAGGCATTACAGCAGACATGCTGCCTGGAAATTATGGAAATAAAAAATATCAAATTTAGGTACCGTAGTTTACCTAATTACTAAGCTCATTTACTTGGGATGTCTGTATCTGCAAAGTTTGTGCGCTCAGTGATTGGCTGCAGCTGTGATGTTCACTATAGTTATTATATCATCATTGCAGCAAGCACACAGATACTGGAGAAACAGAGAAGAGTCGGCACCACCACAGTGGAGACCCGGGAGGGTGAATGTGATATGATTTTATTGTTTTCACACTATACAGGCAGGAAGTCTGTAAGTGGAACACTCCTTTAAACTTATTTCCAACAGATCTGATTAATTTGTAAATTCTTTGCATTTTTGATTGCATAATTGTAAATAATTTATTATTATTATTATTATTTTTTTTTTAAGAGCATTTAATAAAATGAACCTCAGGGAAACAGGGGAATCAATAAAATACATTACATATACTGTAAGAAATACAGTCTATAGAATGTTTACAATGCTATTAACAAAGTTGTAAATTATTCAGGACTCTTCCAAGTAATGAAATCTATAAACTATCTAACGGCCTAATAGATATTGAATAGATTTTGCTTTAGATGAAACTATGCAAACATATGGGGATTGTGTTCTCTACATTCTCTACAACACCCCTGCATTATTAATTGCTGAATTTTTCCCGATTCTGAAAATGCTAAAATGCCATAATAATAAACATAATATTTGCCCTATGATATAATTGATTTGGTTGTTTAAATAGAGTGAAAAACACAGTTAAATTTACATTTGCAATTTTTTCAGTAAATTACAGAAGTGCTGTAAGAGATTTTTTTTTTTTAATAATTCATGAAGATACATGGCAATTATTTTTCCCTTTGCATGTACAATATGAAAAAGACATAAAAAAAATTATTCCAGGTGCACAATGGCTATGTAGTTTTTTTTTTTATCCATCTCTGCATTACTAGATAAAGGCAATTGTCGTATCACAATATTGCAGATGTTAAGGATTCGGAAAGACAAATACTGTACTATGTCCACTGTACAATATTGCAAACTAATCCTGTAGCAAAATAATATGCAAGCAGCTCTGGCATAAGCTAACTGGAAGCAAGAAACAGAAATTGTATAACTGCCAAATACTAACAGAGATAAGTAGGGGAAATCTAGGGAATCATTAGTTTAGATTGGGCATATTATTTTATGCCCAGATTCATCATTACTTTTATGCCTGTTTTTTCTAGGTTCGTGTGCTTTGTAACTTTTCTTTTTTGTCCATTATTCTATTTGAGCCTTTTGTTAAGTCTATTTTATATGTGACATCTGTTTTTTTATTTATTTTTTTATTTCCACTTTGTGGCTGGAGTATAGCATTTCCAGATGTTTTAGGCTGATTCATAGATTGCAACTTTAGAAAAAGTCTTAAAATGAGGGTCTACTTCACTCCGGTTCCTGGTATATTTTTGAGTATGTCAACACTTTGGTGCAATTTTTGTGACTTTTGGAGCCAAAAGTCACAAAAAAAACAGTTCAGATCAGGAAGAAAGCCTAAACTTGACTTTGTAACAATTCATGAATTGCGTTTTGATGAATGTGGTGCCAAAAATGGCAACTAATAGCACAAGACAAAAAGGAAAGTGACTTAAAACAAAATGCAAATGATGAATTGGAGCCTTAGTCCTGATTAGAGATGAGTGAACATCGTCGGTTCCCTCCTTATTCGACAAGCTAAAGCGCTTACCGAAGAAGCTACATCGAGAACACTGATACCTGGAGTGCTCCCGATGATCAGCTGTTCGGCTCCGCAGCTGCATGTGTCGCAGGTGTGTGACAGTCACAAAACATGCACGAAAAGCCAGTGTGTTGTGACTGTCACACAGCCTCAACACATGCAGCTGCGGTGCCGAACAGCTGATTATTGGGAGTACTCCAGGTATCCAGGAACCCGATGCAGGTTCTTTGGTAAGCGCTACAGCTTGCCGAATAAGGAGGGAGCTGATGATGTTCAATCATTTCAAGTCCTGATGTAATTTTAGCCTCTGTCAGCCTATTTGTCTTTCCTTTAACTCACAATTTGCATAAAGCATAAAGAAGTGACTGAAAAGGAGTAGAGTTAAAAAGTAGAATTTTATTGAATATATAAATATTTAAAATAGTGAATAAAAAAGACAGGGGAAAGGGGAATCCTCAACTGAAAAACCAGGGACGGACACAGCTAGTTAAAGTTGTAAAATGTACCTGCAAAGGCATCAACCAAAGTGCTCAGTGGGGATAAAGGAAATTAGAGGGGAAATGATGAAGGACGTCGCTAATATATATTTTTGCAATATACAAAAGGAATTTATAAAGTGACCGAGTCTCAATAGTATCCACCTCAGTGTTACCCAATTAGGAGGCACTTGTAACAGGTTAACAACAGAATTAAATGCGGTAAATTGGTGAAAGAGGAAATATCAATGGAAATTGCTTTTACCTTAGTAAGGATTGTTGTATAGATCTGCGGTGTGCTGCGGTACAGATGGGAGATGGAAAACGCTGTGGCCGTCCCTGCGCCCGACGACGGCGTTTCGCTGTAAACCTTATTTGATATAGGGGCGAGAGTGGAGACTAGGTGTCAGGATGGCGTTATAAAGACTAATCACAGGTGCCGCAGAAGATTATTTGTATCTAGCTGGAAATGCCTAGCAATGCTGCTGTTGCAAGTAAAAGCAATTTCCATTGATATTTCCTCTTTCACCAATTTACCGCATTTAATTCTGTTGTTAACCTGTTACAAGTGCCTCCTAATTGGGTAACACTGAGGTGGATACTATTGAGACTCGGTCACTTTATAAATTCCTTATGCATATTGCAAAAATATATATTAGTGACGTCCTTCATCATTTCCCCTCTAATTTCCTTTATCCCCACTGAGCACTTTGGTTGATGCCTTTGCAGGTACATTTTACAACTTTAACTAGCTGTGTACGTCCCTGGTTTTTCAGTTGGAGGTTTCCCCTTTCCCCTGTCGTTTTTATTCACTATTTTAAATATTTACAGTACAGACCAAAAGTTTGGACACACCTTCTCATTCAAAGATTTTTCTGTATTTTCATGACAATGAAAATTGTAGAATCACACTGAAGGCATCAAAACTATGAATTAACACATGTGGAATTATACATTACACTTTACAAAAAAGTGTGAAACAACTGAAAATTTGTCTTATATTCTAGGTTCTTCAAAGTAGTCACCTTTTGCTTTGATTACTGCTTTGCACGCAGAAAAGGTGAATGGATGGACTCTACATGCCTGGTTCCCATCGTGAAGCATGGAGGAGGTGGTGTGATGGTGTGGGGGTGCTTTGCTGGTGACACTGTTGGGGATTTATTCAAAATTGAAGGCATACTGAACCAGAATGGCTACTACAGCATCGTGCAGCGGCATGCTATTCCATCCGGTTTGCGTTTAGTTGGACCATCATTTAATTTTCAACAGGACCGCTCACCGCTTCAATTTTGAATAATCCCCAACAGTGTCACCAGCAAAGCACACCCACACCATCACACCACCTCCTCCATGCTTCACGGTGGGAACCAGGCATGTAGAGTCCATCCGTTCACCTTTTCTGCATGCAAAGCAGTAATCAAAACAAAAGGTGGCTACTTCGAAGAACCTAGAATATAAGACATATTTTCAGTTGTTTCACACTTTTTTGTAAAGTGTAATGTATAATTCCACATGTGTTATTTCATAGTTTTGATGCCTTCAGTGTGATTCTACAATTTTCATAGTCATGAAAATACAGAAAAATCTTTGAATGAGAAGGTGTGTCCAAACTTTTGGTCTGTACTGTATAGTGCGGACATATTCTGCAGCACTTTACATCTTAGAGATATCTTGTACAGACAATAAAAGGCATTACAGAATAACAATAATCACATAAATCAACAGATACCAGGAGTAGTGAAGGTCCTGCTCACTAGCTTACAATCTATGAGGAAATAGGGAGACACGAGATGTGGACGCTAATAATTTCTTGTATTGTAAGGTCCAGCCATCAACTTAATAAATAGGGTGTTCACGTAATGCTGCATGAACCAGTCACCCACTAATATGTGTATGAACACAGAGGGATATTAAGTGCATGTAGGGTGTGTCAATAGATGATACGAGGGTCCTGGTTTTGATGTGATAGGCCAGTCTAAAGAAATGCGTTTTTGGGGCAAGCTTAAAACTGTGGGTATTGGGGATTAATCGAATTGTCGAATTTCCTGGGTAATGTGTTGCAAAAAATTAGCACAGCATTACAGAAATCATTCATAATAGATGGCACTTAAGTCCTCTTCCTCTCTGAAAATGCAATTTACATATTTAATTTACCAGAAGAACATTGCATGGCCTATAAGTCTACTTACAATGACATGTGAGGCATGTCACTCTCCACAAAGAGAGACGTTACCCCATAAATCTGCAGTCAGAGGCTTCTCATATAACCATATTAGAGCTCTTGCTTTGCATTGAGGATGGGCAACACCCCAAAACACCTGTCTGCAAATGGAGAATCTGGCTTTTATCCTAAGCCATGTGGCAAGGCTCATTAAAGGGTCGATATTGACTTTTAGGACTGCGAACTCCGATTGGAAGCGCTAGAGTTCAAGTCCTCTTCCTTTCTGAAGAGGCAATTTGCATATTTAATTTCCCAGAGTGACATTCATGGCCGATAAATCTTACACTGGCATGTCAGGTATTTCACCACTTAGACTGCATGTAATTTATTCAATGTGATGTACTTAACATAACATGTCAATTGACTTTAGAAATAATAACACAAATAATAGCAATACATATCTCAAAAATATAAGTGAAAGAAAATCAACGAAACTCGCATCTTTGCATCAGGTATTATTATTAATATATTACCGCTATGCGAAACACATAAATATATATATGTATTTAAGTATCAAAAAAACTGACCGTCACATCCAAACATAAATCAGGTCTGAACAGGTGCTTACCTAGAGTAACCAACTTGTTTGATTATATGTATTTAAGAGTTGAAAAAGCCTCCAAATGTCATGTACCAGATTAAATTAAAATAAAGTTAGCATTAATTAAGAATATTAACAAAATTATATGAAGTATGGAGTTTTGAAAAAAATAATATTTTTTGGTTTTAGAAGACCTGATTTATAATTAAATAAAAAGTAAAAAAAATTGGACTGTTTCCCAAGAATTGGTTCTTAAAAAAACTCCAGCAGTGCCTAACATTATAGAACATGATGTTTTAGGCATCTTGAAGATTCTCTAAGAAAATAAGGGTGAAATTCAAGTTGGATTTCAGAGCTATTCTCAAGTGGATAATCTGGATTCTTTCATTTGCTTCATTAGCAATGGCTAAATTGGTCTTTGAGCTCATCAGCATTGAACAATCTGGTCCTTACAAATAACTACTCACAGGGAATAACAATGAGGCTGTAAATGCTTTAATACTACACTATATTATGATAAATGGCATTGCATACATCAAATGGCCTTTGATTGTTTATAAAATGATGTAGTAAATAATTGAAATAATAGATTTCCTTTACATAAACATTGGATACAGTCCACATTCATTAATAAAGAAATATGAATTACAGTATAAATTTGTGATGAGAAAATAACTAATTTGTTAATACCTTTTTTGCACCCAAAGTTTTTTGCTGATTTTTATTTATAATCACAGGATTTATAAAGTAAAAAGCACGTTTTAAAAAGAAAATCAGATTTGCACATGTACATTTTTACCCAGGAAAAAAGGAGACAATGGAAGTCAACGGGAGAAAATAAACACAGGGTGGCTAAAAAAGAGGTAAAAAAAGAAAAAACTGTGATATTTACAACAAATTTAAGAAAAGTTTGTATTGTGTTTCATGTTCCTGCACAGACTACGTAGTTTGCAACTAAGTAGAGTACACCACAGACTCAGAACACTGGTAATGGTGGAGAAACCTTGTCACTGAAGGAGCACCATTTGTATTTTCAGTGACCAATTTTCTACCATATTTTGGACAAGCCATTTATGTGCAATATACATAAATTGATGATGGTGGATGTAGATGTCTCTTTTTAAAGTTTTCTTCTTTTAGTTTTCTGGCCTCTAATAGTGTTAGGGTTGGCAGAACGCACCAAATGAGATATATATAATAATAATAAGGTGCGTTCACAACCCGGGGTCCACACTGAGGAGATGGAACCTGCTGCTAAGTAATGGCGGAACAAGATGGCGGTTGAACGCGAAAACACGAGGGTTGGATGTCACCCTGTGTGAACAGGGGCGAACTCTGTTACTTCACAGAGCCGCCGCAACAAAGTAATAGAACGCTGTTCCCTGTTAAATGTCACAGGACACAGCTGATCTGACGTGAGTGAGGTCTCTAGGCTCAACCCCTAGAACGTGGGGACTTGAGTCTGACCGGACCCACAATGCACATGGCATCGCACAAAAAATGACACTGCTTGGTGCTGAGTGGTAGCAAAATACAGCTAACTAAAGTGCACCAGGAGTTTGCGCAAAACAGGGGCAAAAGCTCAACTGACCGGAGAGCAGTACCAAAAGGTGTGTGCCAGAGCACGTGGATTGACTGTGCCCTGTAAACAGCCTGTGCTAAGCAGCACACATGGCCGAGACAGGCGCTAGGTCAAGCCAAGTAAAAACCTGCCTGACTAAGGAAAACTAGGCGATCATACACGCCGACAGTGCTGCAGGTTCTCAGCCCAAACACACGTGCATACACAGAGTGGTAGCGTATCCACTCGCTCACACACCACATGGTTTGTACTAGCAAGCGGCCATGCAATCCTTTTATAACCGCAGCCTTCATGGACCTGGCTGATGGCCCAATCCAGACTGCTTGAGGACCTAACATGTGACCTCCGACCACCAATGAGCGGTTGTCTCATGGGCATGCTCAGATAGAGAAAAGCAGGACTTAGTTTCAGGAGTGTCTGCTCGCCGCAGACTAATGCTGGTTGCTATAGCTGAACCTGGGGCGGCAGCAGCAACCAAACGCAGAGCATTAGCCTGAGCAAGACGCTGGGACCGACGTCTCCACTGAGCAGGATCCTCTGCGGCTGAAGGAGAATAGGAGACCTCAGAGGACATAGCTCGAGATTCCCTCTGTGCAGCGGCGGGATCTCGATGCTTAACAAATAGCAAGCACTGAGTTAAAATAGTAAATCCAGATATTAATCATTCTCCGTGAGGCCAACGCTGCCTGTCTACTGTTGCTCCAGTCTCGGTTTACTGACTGCAGCAGTGATATCATGGCTACTTTATATATTACAGCTGCAGCCAATCACTGAGCTCAGTGGCTTTTTCCATCTCCATCAGCACTGCTGCTCAGTTCAGTGATTGGCTGCAGAGGTGATATGAACTGTAATTGTGACATCACAACTGTAGCGATTTTATTATTTTAGCCCAGCACTGGTTATTAGAAGCCAGAAAGTTTTAAGCAAGAAACCCCTTCAAAAAAACTAAATAAATTACATGGTTCTTAATCTTTACTCATAAATGACATTTCGAAAGTTTCAAACAACTATCAGGTTAGTTGTTATTCATTGTACTGTTTCCAGCTGTGCACCATTTTTTTCTAGAAACTAGTGCCCAGAACTGTTCTATATGTGTCACATGAGTTTGGAATATTATGCCTATGCCCAGAAAGGCAATGTCTTATAAATAGGGTTGAGCATTCCGATACTGCAAATATCGGGTATCGGCCGATATTGGCTGTATCGGAATTCCGATTCCGAGTACCGATATTTTCGTCATATCGGATACCGGAATCAGAATTGTCACTGTCACTGTCAGTGTCCGTCGGTCGGGTCTGTCAGGAGTCAGCGGCACTTACCTGGCAGAAGATCTCCGGCGGTCACGGCCTGGACTGCTTCATGGCCGCCATCATCTTTCCCCGGCGGTCACATGCAGTTTCTCGCGATAACTGCAGTGACTGCTGGGTAATCCCGGCCGTAAAGCAGTCAGTCCGATGACGTCACCGCCGGGGAAGCAGGTAATCAGCTGTGCTGCGTTGCGATGACAGGCTCTGCCTGTCATTGCGATGTAGCAGAGCTGGATCGTCGTGGGACTGTCGTTACTATGGACTGTGTCGGACAGGTGGTATACTGTTGGTTTTTTTTTTTTCTTTTTTTACAGGAGATCGATGGCGTCGCAGGAATGAGAGTATAATAAAAGAAATGAAAACTGTGTTGTCTCTTTTATTTCATTAAAAGACTTTTTTCTTGCTTTGTCTTTTTTTTATACATTTAATAACTTTGGGATTAATAATGGATCGGTGTCTTATTGACACCTCTCCATTATTAACCGGGCTTATTGTCACCGTGCAATCAACGATGACATTAACCCCTTATTACCCCACTTGCCACCGCTACAGGGCAGTGGGAAGAGCCGGGTAAAGTGCCACAATTGGCACATCTTTTGATGCGCCAAATGTGGGGCTGCTGTAGCCTGGTATTATCAGGCTGTTGAGGGCCAAAATCCATGGGCCTTGACAGTCTTTTAATACCAGGCCGCAGCAGTCTGCATTTTACTTGGCTGGTTAACAAAAATAAGGGGACCCCTACGCCGTTTTTTTTTCGAGGGGATCCCCTATTTTTGTTAACCAGCCAAGCTAAGCAGACTGCTGTGGCCTGGTATTATCAGGCTTGCAAGGTCCATGGATATTGGATCCTTACCAGCCTGAAAAACCAGGCCTCAGCGGTCTGCTTCATCTGGCTGGTTAACAAAAATAGGGGGGACCCCACGCCAATTTTTTTCGAGGGGATCCCCTATTTTTGTTAATCAGCCAAGATATGCAGACTGCTGTGGCCTGGTATTATCAGGCTGGCAAGGTCCATGGATCTTGGCTCCTTAACAGCCTGAAAATCCAGGCCTCAGCGGTCTGCTTCATCTGGCTGGTTAACAAAAATAGGGGGGACCCCACGCCATTTTTTTTCGAAGGGAACCCCTATTTTTGTTAATCAGTTCCCTCTGACGTCACTGATGGTGTCCCTGGCTGACCTGAAGTGAAAGTGGAAAGCAATCAATTAAGCTTTCCACTTCCTCTCCTGTCAGCCAGGAGAGGAGCTCATTCATTTGGGGGTTTACTGTGAGGCTGCAGCATTAGCTGCGGTCCCTGCAGTAAACATTAACCCTTTCTGAAGGATTACACCGTGGGACCTGACTGTGCATGGAATAGGTAAGAATAATTTTGCTTTATTATCTTATTTTTATTACAGGAAATGGTTTTAGCAGGTAAATAAAATATGGTCAAAAACTGTGTGATTATTTCATTAAACTTCTTTTTTATTAAAGTGTGTGTGTTTGATTTTTCTTTCATACAATAGGATTAATAATTGATAGTTGTCTAATTGACAGCTCTCAATTATTAACCTGGCTTAAAGTGACCTTTCAATTGCAAGGTCATTTTAACCCCTTATTAACCCATTCGCCACCGCTACAGGGCAATGGGAATAGACGGGCAAAGTGCCAGAAAGGGCAAATCTAATTAGAGATTTGCCCTTTCTGGGGTGTCTGGGGGCAGATTTTAGTAGCCGGGGGGGGGGCCAAAAATAATGGTCCCTCTCTGGGCTATTATTATCTGCCCCCACTCACTGGCTTTGTCTGTCTGGTTGCGAAAATAGGGCGGGAGCCCACGCATTTTTTTTCAGCAATTTTACACCTCATATATATATATATACATGTCATTGAGTTTGTGACACATATATATATATATATATTTATAGTTCATACACTTCTACATAGTATAATAGCCGCTAATTCAATTGCCGGCTTTTGTGAAAATGCAGAACCCGACATGAAATGACACTTGGTTTACATAGAGTTAACCATGTCTTTTCATGTAGTTTGATATCTGATTTGCACAAACAATTACATGAGTGTAAGTGTGCAAAATTTCACACCTGTAGGGGTTAATTAAAGGTGTAAATTCGTAGCAAAAAAGTCCGTTTTTTTTACAACGAATTTACACCTTTAATTAACCCCTATAGGTGTGAAATTTTGCACACTTACACTCATGTAATTGTTTGTGCAAATCAGATATCAAACTACATGAAAAGACATGGTTAACTCTATGTAAACCAAGTGTCATTTCATGTCGGGTGCTTCTGTCTTTTCACAAAAGCCGACTTTACCCGGCAATTGAATCAGAGGCTATTTTACTATGTAGAAGTGTATAAACTATAAATATATGTATATATATATGTCACAATGACATGTATATATATATATATATATATATATATTATATGTATTCTATGTGTGTATATTTAGTGTTTACAAGGAAAGAAAGAGGTTTTTTTTAGTTACGATATTTTGTTCCCATAGACTTACATTGGATTTCCGGTATCGGTATCGGGTATCGCCGATATTTTAATGGTATCGGCGATACCATTCCGATTCCGATACTTTTGGATATCGGAAAGTATCGCTCAACTCTACTTATAAATAAACAACCATATCCTATGAGCTTTACTTGCAGCTTATTGACATTTCATGGTTTGTTCAATCTATGATACAAACTCAGAGCCTTCTCTACAAGTGACTCCCCAGTTTTACCATCGCATTATGAAGGCCTTGATGTTTGTCTATATCTGTGTTTTCCAACCAGGGTAATTATGGGCCCTGGCGTTCCTTTAACCCTTATAAGAAGGTCCCCAGAATGATATAGTACAGAAGAAGAGGATTTTCTATCTGCTGGTGGACTGCAGTGGCTAATTTAAACAAAACATTTTTATTGTAGTTGTGACAATCACAATCAATTCCCCTAGATAAGCAACATATTACACCCTACTACCACCACCTTCCATACAATACCACCATGAGTGCTTGTCTCTTTTTTCTCTTTCCTCTCTTTCCCAAACACTTAACCTGTCCAAGTCAGATGAATTTTCTTTTCTTTCATAGACTATATTTTTACTTCATAACGTGATGTCATCTCTTCTATCAAGAGAATACTGAAGCCCTGTGCCTGCGTAGCTGCAGCTGGAGACAGGATTGTGTCCCCGCTGCTAAAGCTAAATGAATATTCACGCTTCCCCACGCCCCTATGGGCGTGGAGAGGCGTGAATACCATTTCTCTTTAATAGCGGGCAATGTTAGCCGCAGTCTGCAGCTAACACTGCCCACGTGTAAAGTCCCTTCACCGCACCACACACACACACACACACCACATACAGAGAGAGACACACACAAATACTCACCGCGCAGCACATCCTGGCATCCTGCACGGTTCTTCCTGTCTGAGAGAGCACAGCTGGATGTCGTCATCATCCAGCACTGGGTCTCAGACAGAAAGCAGCAGGCGAGGAACAGGCTGCCGTGATGTGCTGCTGCTGTGGGGAGGTGAGCTGTGCTGTGTGCCTGCGTGTGTGTATGTGCTGCGATGCTTTGTGTGTGTGTGTGTGTGTGAGAGAGAGGATTGGTGGGGTGAGGCAGTGATGGAGGTGATGGGCAATGATTGTGGGGGAGGCAATGATGAAGGTGATGGGCAATGATGGTGGGGGAGGCAATGGTGAAGGTGATGGGCAATGATGATGGGGAGGCAATGGTGAAGGTGATGAGCAATGATGGGGGAGGCAATGATATAGGTGATGGGCAATGATGGGGAGGCAACGATGGAGGTGATGGGCAATGATTGTGGGGGAGGCAGTGATGGAGGTGATGGATAATGATGGGGGTAGGCAATGATGGATGTGATGGGCAAAAATGGTGGGGGGAGGCAACGATGGAGGTGATGGGCAATGATGGCGGTTGGGGGAGGCAGCGATGGAGGTGATGGGCAATGATGGCAGTGGGGGGAGGCAAAGATGAAGGTGATGGGCAATGATGGCGGTGGGGGGAGGCAATGATGGAGGTGATGGGCAATGATGGTGGTGGAAGGAGGCAGGGATGGAGGTGATGAGCAATGATGGCAGTTGGGGGAGGCAATGATGGAGGTGATGGGCAATGATGGCGGTTGGGGGATGCAGCGATGGAGGTGATGGGCAATTATGGCAGTTGGGGGAGGCAGTGATGGAGGTGATGGGCAATGATGGCGATTGGGGAGGCAGCGATGGAGGTGATGGGCAATGATAGCGGTTGGGGAGGCAATGATGGAGGTGATGGGCAATCATGGTGGTGGGAGGAGGCAGGGATGGAGGTGATGGGCAATGATGGCGGTGGGGGGAGGCAATGATGAAGGTGATGGGCAATGATGGTGGGGTGAGGCAATGGTGAAGGTGATGGGCAATGATGGGGGTGGGAGGAGTCAGGGATGGAGGTGATGGGCAATGATAGCGGTGGGGAGGCAGGGATGGAGGTGATGGGCAATGATGGCAGTGGGGGGAGGCAATGATGAAGGTGATGGGCAATGATGGCGGTGGGGGAGGCAATGATGAAGGTGATGTGCAATGATGGTGGGGGTAGGCAATGGTGAAGGTGATGAGCAATGATGGGGGAGGCAGCGATGGAGGTGATGGGCAATGATGGCGGTGGGAGGAGGCAGGGATGGAGGTGATGGGCAATGATGGCGGTGGGGGGAGGCAATGATGAAGGTGATGGCAATGACGGTGGGGGAGGCAATGATGCAGGTGATGGGCAATGATGGTGGGGAAAGACAATGATGGAGGTGATAGGCAATGATGGTGGGGAGGCAATGATGGAGGAGATAGGCAATGATGGTGGGGGGAGGCAATGATGGAGGTGATGGGCAATGATGGAGATGATGAAATGGGCAATGATGGTGGTGGAGGAGGAGGCAATGATTGAGGTGGTGGAATGGGCAGTGATGGGGTGGTGGGGAGAATGATAAGGGTGGTGGGGGAGAAGGCAATGATAGAGGTGGTGATGAGGACAATGATGGGGGTGGAGAGGGTCTGCATTATACTTTGAGGGGGCTACATTATATTCTGTGGGGGACTGCATTATTCTTAGGGGACTACATTATATTCTGGGGGCTATATCATACTATATGAGAGGGCTACAGTATACTCTATGGGGAGCTGCATTATATTCTGTGGTGGGGCTGCATTATTCTCTCAGGGGACTACATTATATTCTGGGGGGCTACATATTACTATATGATGGGGCTACAGTATACTCTATGGGGGGCCTGCATTATTCCGTCAGGGGACTACATTATATTCTGGGGGGCTATATCCTACTATATGAGTGGGGCAGCATTATGCCCTATGAGGGGGCTACAGTATACTCTATGGGGGGCAGCATTATTCCCTATGAGGGGGCTACAGTATACTCTATGGGGGGCTGCATTATACCCTATGAGGGTGCTACATTATATTCTATGGTGGGGACTGCGATATACCTTATGAGGGAGTTGCATTATATTTTGTGGGGTGCTGCATTATAGTCTATAAGAGAGGGTTGCATTATATTTTATGAGGGGGCTACATTATATTCTGTGAGGGTGGCTACATTATATTCTTAGAGGGGGCTACATTATATTCTATGAGGGGGCTACCCCTCTATGATACTACCGCAACCCCTACTACATAATTAAGATTTGTATTACCTTATATTATACCCTGATATAGTGCGTTTTACAGCACAATTGGCGGTCTTGTATTTATTTGTATGTAGCTACATAGTGGGCCCCAAGAATGATTTTCTCTGGTGGGCCCAAGGTGCTCCAGTCCGACGCTGGTAACGCCCATACTTTTAGATCAGGCGGGATGCCCAGTGCTAACCAAAATGCATCCTGTGTGAACAGAGGCCACAGTTTACAGAGCCATCTGGGCCCAACTGCACCCTGAAAAATTGATAAAGTGCAAAAAACATATCAATATATGTGAGGTATTAGTTGATATTAAGGCCAAAATATGGAAGCTCGCAACCCACGTCAATGGTCCCCACGTTTACGATAATGCATTTGTTTGGAAGTCTGGGCAGGTAAGCATCTCTGTCATTTTTCTGTGAATTTTAAATATTTTGGGGGATTTCTAAGTCCTATTTTCATGTCGGTGAGCTCTGTTTTGATGTTTAGTGATAGGACCCGCAATCTTTGAAATTCATTATTATAGACTATTTTTCTTCTGTTCATCAAATGGGAAACCCACTGCTGGACATCAATATAATATGCCCTTATTGGATATAGCATTTGGACTTGTAGTAGCTATTTAATAGTCACAAAACAAGTATGTAGACTCATAGTATCATTACCATTGAAGATAATACCGTATGATTGTAATAACCTCTAGTTTACAATGTATACATTTCCATGCTTCAATTCTATTTAAGTAGTAGTAGTGAAACTTGGCACTCAAAAGGATATTTTTTAAAATAAGGTAAATTTATTTACAATGAATCAGTCGGCAGATAAACAGCTAGTAGACATAACGTTTCGGTCCTCATAGACCTTTGTCAGATAAATGTTGTACAAGGATAATTGTATAACAAAGTCAGTAAACTTGCAATTAGAAAAATCAAGAATAGAAATGAGACAGTAAAATCTGAAAGAAAATAAACTGAAGTGTTAATCTGTAAAGCTACTGGAGTGGTCGGTAAGAGGGGGTCGTGAACTGCAAAGCAAATAGAGCAGTTAATAAAGCTACAAGATGCCGGAAAGGAAAGGATGGAGAAAGAAAGGAAAAGGAAGGAGAAGAGGAGGGGAGCAAGGAAAGGGAATAGAAGGAGAGAGAAGAAAGACAGAGAAATGGAAAAAGGGGAAAATGGAGTAAAGGAATAGGAGGTGAGTGTAAAATTGGGAGCAAAGGGCAGTAAGCAAGTAAAGGAGCATATAAAACATGGTAAGGTGCTGCTGGATGGAATACTGAAACTTAGCAACTGACCTGTAAGGAAGGAAAGGTGTACTCACTGGGCTGAAGGTGGTAAGAGGAATGTCAGTGCTGGGGTATGGTGGCTGAAGAGCCCCAGTTGGGAAGCACTGGGCAGACTGTAGCTGCACGTCTTTTTATATTTGAAAGCTCCTGTGGGAGTTGCTATAAGAAAAAGAGGCGGGTATAAAAATGTGGAGTGTCCTAACAGGATGAAAATGTGTAAGGTGGAGTACTGGCTGATTACAATAGTATCATGTTGAAGCTGGGCGGAGAGTCTGTAGAGACTCCTAGTGCTCATGTCATGTGATGACCGTTATCGGTGAGGGGTCATATGATGCGAAATGTGTCGCTGTTGAACACTTCGTGGTGTAAGCATCATCTGGGAGGCTTAGGTTATACATGCTGTATCGCTGGAGAGAGGACTATGGGGCGCACCCTAAAAGGGGGTTGTGTGTGGATGCATCACATTGAGTGGGATAAAGAGGAGAATGCTGGTTGGAAGAAGTGGGTGAATGGGCGTAACTATAAACACCGCGCAAAAAAGAAAATAAAGACACTGACACAGCAATGACTGTACATTGAATGTGTGTAGAAGAAGCCAGTAGTGAGATGGGAATGGAATTGTGTAGTTAAAGCAGGAGATGACTGGAATGACAGGAATAGAATGAGAAGGAAGACGGAGTGTGTGTAGTTAGAAGGTAGATGCAATGTGGATGTAATAATACCAAGACCAGGGTTTGTGCTTTAGTGGCGAGGTATTCTATCGATTGTGTGGATGAGGAGAACAGAAACAATTAGATATAACTAGTGTTGAGCATTCCGATACCGCAAGTATCGGGTATCGGCCGATATTCGCTGTATCGGAATTCCGATGCTTAGTTCCGATATTTTTCCTATATCGTATACCGGAATCGGAAGTTCCCATAATTCTTTGAGAGGCAGTGTGATTTTAGTCAGCCAATGAGGAATCCTACGAAGTGTGGGCACATCCTGTAATGCTGCGGTCATCTTAACTAATGGCATGGCTGTGATTGGCTGCTGAAATGATGTCAGAATGCACTATAAAAGTCGCCACCGCCATTTTAGCGTCACTGTGCTGTGAACTCAGTTAGGGACAGAACACTGCTCTGCTGACTCAGAGGGACAGTTAGAGATTGCGATTTTGTGTACTTTGCTTTAGGCAGGCTAGTTTACCAACCGCTGTGTAAAGCTTCCTTTTGCCTTGCAGTGTTGTTTTAACAGCTCTGTGCAAGGTGTGTGTGTGTGAGAGTGCAGGTGACGCTGCAGTTTGCTCTGCATCCAACGCTGTCTGTAGGCATCTGCACGTGTCACTCACAGACTCTTTTTTTTTTCTTTAGTGTAATTCTAGCTGCTCCATTCAATAGAAATTATAGTGTGACGCGCTTCCATCCGTATACAATACATTGGTTGCAAACATTATAGAAGTACAGAAAGGAGCCTTTCACAGAAAGTGAACAGTTGTGTTTCAGTGTTCACAGCAGTCTGTGAGGTATTTTTTATTTTTTTTTTAAATGCAGATCACGCTCCAGTTACTTTTTCAACTAATGCTGCGTGTACTCTGCTGAGCGTGTGTCACTGGCTCATCCTTGTCATTTTTCTAAAATTGGTGCTGCTTTATTCTATTTTAAATTTACTAAAATCTATTAGTGTGACGCTCTTCCATCAAAATACAATACATTGCTTGCAAACATAATAGAAGTCCACAAAAAGGCCTTTCACAACAAGTGAACAGTTGTGTTCAGTGTTCACTCTAGTCTGATGTTTACATTTTTTGTAGGAGTGTAGATCCCGCTCCACTTCCTTCAACCACCGCTGCGTGTACTCTGCTGAGTGTCTGTCACTGGCTCATCCTTGTCATTTTTCTAAAATTGGTGCTGCTTTATTCTATTTTAAATTTACTAAAATCTATTAGTGTGACGCTCTTCCATCAAAATACAATACATTGCTTGCAAACATAATAGAAGTCCACAAAAAGGCCTTTCACAGCAAGTGAACAGTTGTGTTCAGTGTTCACTCTAGTCTGATGTTTACATTTTTGGTAGGAGTGTAGATCCCGCTCCACTTCCTTCAACCACCGCTGCGTGTACTCTGCTGAGTGTCTGTCACTGGCTCATCCTTGTCATTTTTCTAAAATTGGTGCTGCTTTATTCTATTTTAAATTTACTAAAATCTATTAGTGTGACGCTCTTCCATCAAAATACAATACATTGCTTGCAAACATAATAGAAGTCCACAAAAAGGCCTTTCACAGCAAGTGAACAGTTGTGTTCAGTGTTCACTCTAGTCTGAGGTTTAAATTTTTGGTAGGAGTGTAGATCCCGCTCCACTTCCTTCAACCACCGCTGCGTGTACTCTGCTGAGTGTCTGTCACTGGCTCATCCTTGTCATTTTTCTAAAATTGGTGCTGCTTTATTCTATTTTAAATTTACTAAAATCTATTAGTGTGACGCTCTTCCATCAAAATACAATACATTGCTTGCAAACATAATAGAAGTCCATAAAAAGGCCTTTCACAGCAAGTGAACAGTTGTGTTCAGTGTTCACTCTAGTCTGAGGTTTAAATTTTTGGTAGGAGTGTAGATCCCGCTCCACTTCCTTCAACCACCGTTTCGTGTACTCTGCTGAGTGTCTGTCTCTGGTTCATCCTTGTCATTTTTCTAAAATTGGTGCTGCTACATTCAATTTCAAATAATTCAAATCTATTAGTGTGACATGCTTCCATCCGTATCCAATACATTGGTTGCAAAGAATATAGAATTACACAAAGAGGGCTTTCACAGCTATTGAACAGTTGTGTGAAGTGTTCACTGTAGTCTGAGGTTTTCAGGTATTATTATATTTACTTGTATGCTTTTATTTAAAAGCCAAGAACAATGAAGGCAAACATTCGCACTGCAGCTGTTGTCAAAGTTCAACCCACATTATGCACTTCCAACATTGCAGCTTTTGAGGCATGATGTGAGTTTGATTTGCCTAAGTTATGGAGTGACAAAATGGCTCAGGGAACAAAACATAGAGATTTTGGGTCCATGGGCAGGAAACTCCCCAGATCTTAATCCCATTGAGAACTTGTGGTCAATCATCAAGAGACGGGTGGACAAACAAAAACTTAAAAATTCTGACAAAATGAAAGCATTGATTGTGCAAGAATGGACTGCTATCAGCCAGGATTTGGTCCAGAAGTTGATTGACAGCATGCCAGGGAGACTTGCAGAGGTCCTGAAGAAGAAGGGTCAACACTGCAAAATTAGACTTGCTGCATTAACTCATTCTAACTGTCAATATAAGCTTTTGTTACTCATATGTTTGCAATTATATTTCTGTCTGTGATAAAAATATCTGTCAAACACACATAAAAACCAGAGGGCAGCAGATCATGTGAAAATATCATATTTGTGTCATTATGAAAACTTTTGGCCATGACTGTACAGTTCAGGTGGTAGAAAGATGAACATAACAGGATAGATGTATAACGTTGCCAACCAGTTATTTAATCGGAAACAGGACAGGCAAATTCATGCGTGATCCATGCCTTGTTCATTTTCAGCAAAGTAAGCCGGTCTACATTATCGGAGGATAGTCGCATGCGACGGTCTGTTAGTACACCACCTGAAGCACAAAAGACGCGCTCCGATAATACACTGCCAGCAGGGCAAGCCAGCACCTCCAATGCATACTGGCTAAGCTCTGGCCATGTATCCAGCTTAGAGACTCAAAACTTGAATGGGGAAGAGCCATCTGGGAGTACACTGAGTGGGCAAGACATGTCGTCTGTCACCATCTTACGGAAACGTTGCCTCCTGCTGACTGGAGCCGTCTCGGATGGTGTAGACATTGGTGGCGCTGCCACAAAACTTCACCACATTTGGAACATACTGGTCTTGCCCTGTGCAGAGGCGCTGCTTGTGCTCCCTCTTGTTGCAGAGCTGTCTCCACTGCCTCGACGCACAGAGCTGCTTTGTAAAGCAGTAGCAGCAGCAGTGCTCTCGCTGGAATGGAGAACATTATGGATTCCGACAAGCTTACAACCTGCAATGATCCTCAGTGTACTCAACCATCGTACGACCAGCTCTACCCTTTCCTATTGCATTCTCACCCATCCCTGCAGACTGTGAGCCCTCGCGGGCAGGGTCCTCTCTCCTTCTATACTTGTGTGTCCCTTGTCCAGCACATCTTTATTGTACCTGTCTATATTTTTCCCTTGTCATATGTAAAGCGCCATGGAATAAATGGCGCTATATAAATGTATAATAATAATAATTGCAGCAGTGTGTCTTGTTACTCCCGCATTTTACGCTCCCGGTTCAACGGTCTGATGAGGCTTTGAAAGTTGTCGGTAGCGAGGGTCTAGGAGTGTGTACACCCAATAATCAGACGTGGTGTGAATGTGTTCGATGCGGCGGTCGTTTCTCAGGCACTGCAGTATGAAATTAACCATGTGCTGCAGACTCCCAACTGGCCAAGAAACGCAGTCCCCTGCAAGAGGCGTCATCTCTGCCTGCTCTGCATCACCCCACCCTCGCTCTACATACTGACTAGAGCGTTGTGTACCTCCCTCTGGAGCGATGTCTTCCTCCTCCATTGACTCCTCCTCATCCTCCTCACAAAGTCCTTCAAATACATAAAAATTTACAAATTTTAAAACTCATAAAATTTAAAAACATTGTATCATAATTCTGTAACATCACTTTATGGAAACACAATAGCATTACAAAAGGATAGACAAAAACTGTACATTATGTGCTTTGTAAATACATTAAAAGTTTGGAATGGTTATGAAAATATAGACAGCGACTCTGGAGGTTCAATTGTTGATACAGCATGGTACTTTGAAAGTCCTCCAGCCCTTTGTGAGGAACCACGTTGCGCTGACTGTCCAGAAGGTGATGGAATTTGTGACTCCTCATCCTCCACCTCTTCCAAAACCTCATGCCTTAGTGCTTGCAGTGTTTTTTGAAGCAGGCAGATAAGGGGGACAGTCAGGCTGACTAGTGCATCATCTGCACTCGCCATCCGCGTTGACTCATCAAACGCACGCAAAACGTGGCAGATGTCCTTCATAAAGTCCTTCGCCACTCATTACACTGGCTGCCCATTCATTATAGGATCCAATTCTAATTACTGGTTCTCACCAACAAAGCTCTCCACAGTGCAGCACCCCCCTACATCTCCTCCCTCATTTATATTTATCGGCCTAACCGACTGCTGCACTCTGCAAACGACCTTCGACTAACCTCTGCACTAATCCGTACCTCCCACTCCCGACTCCAAGACTTCTCCCGCGCTGCGCCAATCCTCTGGAATGCTCTACCCCAAGAAATTAGGACTATCCGCAATTTGGATGGTTTCAGGCGCTCCCTCAAAACACATTTGTTCACAGTGGCCTATCACATTCACTAATCAAAGTCATTCTATGTGTAAGTCTGTGTGTGTAGCCCATTCACTATCTCCATGCATCCCTCACTCCCTTAAAATGGCTGGACCATCATTGTAAAAACACCATTGTATATAAACACCTGTACTTTGTATCTCCCCCACCTCATTGTAGATTGTAAGCTTTCACCAGCAGGGGCGGCTGATTTTGCTTTAATTATTGTATTGTTAACGTTGTTACTTATGACTTGTGTTTTGAAACTGTTAAACTGTAAAGCACTGCGGAATATTATGGCGCTATATAAATAAAGATTATTATTATTATTATTATTA
Source organism: Oophaga sylvatica (assembly GCA_033576555.1). Lineage (NCBI taxonomy): Eukaryota > Metazoa > Chordata > Amphibia > Anura > Dendrobatidae > Oophaga > Oophaga sylvatica. The sequence continues at coordinate 134,334,364 of JARQOD010000001.1, read as the reverse complement.
TAGAGGCCAACTCAGTAGTGGTAAAGTGTGAACGGCGCAAATTGCTAGTTGATTGCGCCTGATGCAGCTGATACTCCATTACTGTTGGCTGCTGCTCACACAACCGCTCCAACATATGTAACGAGGAATTCCACCTGGTGGGTACGTCACATATGATGCGATGTTCATGAAGGCGAAATCTGCGTTGCAGAGCTGCAATCAGCGATCTGGCCATGCTGGAACGTCGCAAGTGAGCGCACTCTAGGCGGACCTTGTGCAGCAGTGCATCAAGATCCGGATAGTCCCTCAAAAACTCTGCACGACCAAGTTGAGCACATATGACAGACATGGTATGTGAGTGAGGTTGCCAAGGCCCAGAGCTGCCACCAGATTTCGGCCATTGTCACACACTACCAAGCCTGCCTGTAGATTCGCTTCCAAAAACCACATGTCGCTCTCCTGCTTTATGGCATTACAGAGCTCCTGCGCTGTGTGGCTAAGATTCCCCATGGAAATTAATTTCAGGACGGCCTGTTGACATTTGGACACGGCTGTGCTCATATCGGTCGCAACAGGTAAACGTTCACGGGTCCATGTGGAGGTAGACCGTGACGTCTCCTGCAGCGATGATTCTGAGGAACTGGAGTAGGAGGAGGAGTCAATGTGTACAGACTTGATTCCTGCAATCCTTGAAGTTGGCAGAACACTTACAGCGCCACTCGCAAGATCAGTACCCGGCTACACAACATTGACCCAATGGGCAGTGAGGGAAAGGTATTGTCCCTGGCCATGGGTGTTAGAACCCTCTTGATAGGTTTTGTTTCAGTTTGCTGGTCACATGACCTTTTTTCCCTATTTAGTCTGGCTCCGCCCTTCTGGCTTTGCTTGACTTCATTGTATTATCTACTGTTAAGCTAGCCGGGTGCTTAGGTGCCTTAATCAGTCAGTTTTGCTTGATGTTAGGATCGCAAAGTATTTTTTTTTCTGTTTAATTATCCATGCTACAATTTATGTTAGGAGGTGTCCACCTTTTCTCCCAGTCCCTAGATCTTGTAGGGATTCCTCCCTCGCAACTATAGGTCTTCGTTCACACTAGATGAGGACTTTAGCGGGTCTGGTCGCAGGATCAGGTTCCCCGTTACATCGTAGGGATTCAGCTTAGTTGTATTGTAGGGACAGAATTCCCTTCTTTCCTTACTGGTTGTAGCAGATCCTAACAATGGGTACTGGTCCACGCATCGGTGGTCAGGTGGACCTTGCTACTGAGGGCGTTTAGTAGCGCATGTTTAATTTTTCCCTCAACATGCTTTTGCAGACCAGGGACGGCTGCTGAAATGAAATCGGCATGGCACATTGTATTGTGGGACTGACAATGATATTCAGTTACGGAAACTGTCTGTCTCCACCAACCTGAATGACAGCATTTCAAGGGACAGGAGTTTTGCAATGCCAGCATTCAGAGCCTGTGCTCGTGCATGGTTTGCGGAGTATGGCCGTCTTTTATCCCATGCCTGTGCTACCGATGGCTGTTTTGTGGCCTGGGAGTGTGAGGATGACAGGGAACTTGCTGCTGTGTGTGGAATAACACTTTGTCTCTGGACAACAGTGACCGAGGTTCTTCCATGGCGATCCTGTGAGGAAGCAGAACCAGCTGTGTGTGAGCTCGATGAAGAGGCTTCAACACAACCTGAAGATGTAGGTGCTGCTGTAGGTTGGCCTACATCTCCAGTGTGTCTTTGTAACTCAACTACGTGCTTTGTCTGCACATGTTTCCACATATTTGTGGTATTGAGGTGACTAACACTTTTAGCTATTTTTAATTTTTGATTAGACAGCTTGCATTTGACATAGCAAATATCATGTGCAAGTGTGTGAAAAAAGGACCACGCAGTGCAAGTCCTGGGAGCGCACGTTTTGACTTTTGGAAGACAACTGCTCCGAACAGGTGACAAACTGGAGGCTACAGGCAACCGAGTCTGCAGCCTAACTCTCCCTCCTGTTTGTACCGTTGGGGCAATGTCTTCCTCTATCTTCCTTCTATCACTAACCACTTCTCTAGGCCTCTCCCAGCTTTCAACCAAAGTACTGGTTCTCAGCCACAAAGCTATCCACAGTGCAGCACCCCTCCTACATCTCCTCCCTCATTTCTATCTATCGGCCTAACCGACTACTGCGCTCTGCAAACGACTTTCGACTAACCTCTGCACTAATACGTACCTCCCAATCCCCACTCCAAGACTTCTCCCGCGCTACGCCAATCCTCTGGAATGCTGTACCCCAACAAATTAGGACTATCCACAATTTGCATGGTTTCAGGCGCTCCCTCAAAACACATTTGTTCAGAGCGGCCTATCACATTCACTAATCAAAGTCATTCTATGTATTCTGTGTAAGTGTGTATGTGTGTGTGTGTCTCTAGCCCATTCACTATCTCCATCCCTCACTCCCTTAAGATGGCTGGACCATCATTGTAAATGCACCATTGTATATAAACACCTATACTTTGTATCTCCCCCACCTCATTGTACATTGTAAGCTGTCACGAGCAGGGGCGACTTATTTAGCTTAAATTATTGTATTGTTAATGTTGTTACTTATGACTTGTGTTCTTAAACTGCAAAACTGTAAAGCGATGCGTAATATGATGGCGCTATATAAATTAATATTATTATTATTAGGATTCCTCTGAGCTGCTCCCACCACCTTCCTGTTCCTCACGCCATGTTGGGTCTTGGACCTCATCATCTCCACTACCCTCTTCCAACACCTGCTGCTGTTGGGTGGTCTGGCCAGCACCATGCTCAAGAGAAACTGGCACCTGAGTCTCATCATCATCAGATGCGTTCTGCGGTGTGCTGACCACCCGCCTCTTCAGATTCAGAGAGACACAGCTGTTGCGCATCACTGCATACTCCCTCTTCTTCACATTACAGAATGCTGCTTGGCTGGGCCCCTGTTTGCAAGCCAATAGATTCTGAGAACAGAAGCAGACATTCAGCTGGCTCCTGTACAGAACTCGCTGACTGCCTGGGCAATTTGCCACTAGTACAGAAAAACAGCCGCACTCAAAGTTGATTGTGAAGCACACTGCAGCCACTGAACGGATCGCTCCTTTTTGCTCCTGACCACAGCCTATACGGGACTTTGTTCTTTTCTAACTTCCTCCCTTATACCCTGCATCTCAAGTGAGGTTTTGAAAAAGACCGTTCACGGTCGAAACGTTAACCCCATCATTTGTTGTCCGTTCTACTTCATACCACACAAATTGTGGCTCCTGTCTATAATCTTGTTGTAATAAATGGAACTTATTTTGCTTCACAATCAACTTTGAGTGCGGCTGTTTTTCTGTACTAGTGGTTACTGGGTTCAGCCAGCACCAACTATTGACTAAACAGTGTGCACATCATTTACTTACTACTGGGCAATTTGCCAGGCGGTGAAGAGACAGATGGTTGCTCAACAGTGCTGTGGTCCTGAGAGGAGGTGGAAGCAATTGAAGTCGATGCATTGGCTGCCATCCAACCAACAACGGCTTCAATTTGTTCTTCCCGCAGCAGGGGGTACTCCGAGCTCCTACAAAAGTGCGCATAAAGGAACGCTCACGGGGAAAACTGGTGGATGCTGTGTCACTGGGGGCCGCAGCAGCCACAGAATCCCCACGTCCTCTCCCTGAAGAAACTCCACGGCCACGACCACGTGCCTTACTCCCTGCCTTCTTCATCTTGGTAGATTGATAAAGAAAGTCTGAAAAGTTATAAGGCCTAAGTGTGGTTATTCCGCAGAGACTGCAGTGAACACTGCACACAACTGTTCACTACCCAACGCGTCTCAGCAGGAAGGCAGTCTGTGCGTCAAAACAAAGGCGCAAGCATACATCCACGTACCCTGTTTATAAAGCTATATAAAAAAAATTTTGTAGTAGTGATGCACACTTTATTGAGGTACAGTATTACATCGCCATTCACCATCTGTGGCTATGCAGTCTCATCTATATATACCTTATCTATCCGTTGTCATGCTTGCAAGTCGACGGTCAGGCATAAATAGCAATTTTCACTATGCACTATGCACTTTTTAAAGGTTATGTTTGTTAATAAAAATGATTATTGCCACATATTATGAGTATTACATGATGGAAATTGTATAATTTTGTATAAACTGTTTAGTGACATTATTCAGCAAATGTAACATTTTAGTAATGTCACAGATAACTTGTAATGCTGATGATGTTTTGAAGTCAGACATTCATTGTCTATACAATAAAAATGGTGTACATACTGTTACTTATCCATCATTAATGGATTCAGATATGTACTTGTATGCTTTTATGTACAACCGTATAGCAGATTCCTTAACTAATTTATTTTGTGGTTTGCATTGCTGTTCAACATGTTAATGTATGTGTTTATGTTTGTCAATTCTTTATTTATCTCGATATTAGTTTAAATAAAATCATCATCTTATGGTAGTAAATGTTATCTTTCTCTTGTTTGAAGTATAGACATTTAAAATTGACAGGTAACAAGGAAATTACTTGATCTAGTATTTAAACATCCTCCTTGACCCTGGGCTCCAACACCGCCAGTTGTTGCCTGTAAGTGCTGTTAGCACAGTCAACACTTGCTCCTGTGTTACTGGGGTTCAGTAATGTCAGCTGTTCCCCTGCTGTGTGAACGGCAAAAAGTCCTGCTGCCTCCACCCTGTTCTCTTCTAATCCCTGGGCTTCAACACCGCCACTTGTTGCTCGGAAGTGCTGTTAGCACAGTCAACACTTGCTCCTGTGTTACTGGGGTTCAGTAATGTCAGCTGTTCCCCTGCTGTGTGAACGGCAAAAAGTCCTGCTGCCTCCAACCGGTTCTCTTCTCATCCCTGGGCTCCAACACCGACAGTTGTTGCTCGGAAGTGTCATTGGCACGGGTACTCACTCCTGCCCAGACTGGTTACAGCACGCCATCTGTTTCCTGTCAGTGTAAACGTCACTTAGCCTCCAATAAGCTGTCCTGTCGTGTTGCGGTTGGGTTAGCCGACTCTATGGTGCCTGGAGTTTAGGTGCTTCCTATGTGTGCTGCGGGATATGCAAATAAAGACTGTTTCCGTTGTGACAATAGGACAATCACCCACTGTAGTACTGTGGGATTCGGTAACTGCGGCCGGCTCGCGGCCTGTCAACTTAAATTTCCATGGGTACCTTCTGCTACCCGTCCGGGTTCCAGTACCGTCAGCTGGTTCTCCGCAGTGCCTTTGGCCTAGGTGCCTCCATCTCGGTATCCGAGTTCCAGCAACGTCTGCTGGTCCTTGGTACTGCTTTGGAGCACAGGTACCTCCTGCTTAGTAACCGTGTCTGTTATGATTTGGTAGCTGAGGAGAGCAGGCAAAAAAGGAAATACACCAGAGCAGTTGGAAACTATGAGATTGCAGTACCCTGACTAACCACCACAACTAGAGGCAGCCGTGGAGCGTTCCTACGTTGGTCCTAGACGCCTCGTCACAGCCTGAGAAACTAACTACACCTAAAGATAGAAAGAGGAAAGCTATCTGCCCCGGAGCAGATCCCCAAAGAACATAGAAAGCCCCCAAACATGTAATGGCGGTTAGACAAGAAGAAATACTGACACAGACAGAAAATAGTATGAGCAAACGTTGGGGCCCAAACTTACTAAATAGAAAAGGATAGGAAGGGCACTTACTGCAATCCCAAAAAACTCTGAAAAGCACCAACTCTACTAATTTCAAAAACACCTGAGATCACACGACCTCTACCACCTAAATTAGTTCTCTGGTGTAACCAAAAACAAAACAGCAGCCACTGAAAAAACTGGAAAAAGCAAATGTACAAACAACAGTGGCTGAACTGAACTGAGAGGCAAAAGCCCCCAGAGGGGACCCTGAAGGCCCCCACAGAAGTGCAGGACAAAATGCAAAAATCAAGCACAAAAACAAAAAGAAGAAAATGTCTTATCTGTTAGCAGGAGATTCAGACACGACACAGCAGGCTACCAAGGAAACAGGAATCAAGGATTGAGACCAGAACAATTGATCACCGGCAACCCTGATGGGAAGGTGACTCCCTTATATAAGACCAGTCAGTAACACCTGATTCCCAATCCTCACAATCTTCACTGGACAGTCCAGTACCGTTTGTAACCACCAGAGGGAGCTTCTGCTCAGAACTCATTTCCAGCCTATTCACAACAGTACCCCCCCCTTGAGGAGGGGTCACCGAACCCTCATTTGAGCAACCAGGTCGGTCAGGATGAGTTCTATGTTACGCACGGATGAGTCTCCTAGCATGGATGTCCGAAGCAAACACTCAAGAGTTGTCTTCCTGACCATAACCTCTCCATTTAACCAAATACTGGAGTTTCCGTCTAGAAAAACGAGAATTCAATATTTTCTCAACCACATACTCCAGATTGCCCTCAACCAAAACAGGGTCAGGAGGCACAGTAGTAGGAACCACTGGCTCAACAAACCTCTTCAACAAGGACTTGTGGAACACGTTATGGATCTTAAATGTCCCTGGAAGAAGCAAACGAAAAGAAACAGGGTTAAGAATCTCCATGATCTTATAAGGTCCAATGAACCTAGGCTTAAATTTAGGAGATGCCACTCTCATAGGAATATTTCTTGAGGACAACCAGACCAAGTCCCCCACTTTAAACCGAGGACCATCAGTCCTATGCCGGTTAGCAAACCGCTGGGCCCTCTCCTGAGAGAGGGACAACCTCTCCACTACCTGGTCCCAAATCTGTTGCATACGCTCCACAACAGAGTCAACACCTGGGCAGACAGAAGCCTCCGTCTGTCCAGAAGAAAATCGAGGGTGAAACCCAGAATTACAGAAAAATGGAGACATCAAAGTGGCAGAGCTAGCCCTATTATTAAGAGCAAACTCAGCCAAAGGCAAAAAAGAGACCAGTCATCCTGATCAGCAGACACAAAGCATCTTAGATAAGTCTCCAATGTCTGGTTTGTTCTCTCAGTTTGACCATTGGTCTGAGGATGAAACGCCGAGGAGAAAGACAATTGAACACCAAGTTTAGAACAAAAGGTCCTCCAAAATCTGGAAACAAACTGGACTCCTCTGTCAGACACAATGTTCTCAGGAATGCCGTGTAAACGAACCACGTGCTGAAGGAACAAAGGCACCAATTCAGAGGAGGAAGGCAACTTAGGTAATGGCACAAGATGTATCATCTTGGAAAACTTATCGCAAATCACCCAGATGACGGTCATTCTCTGAGAAACAGGGAGGTCGGAAATGAAATCCATAGAGATATGGGTCCATGGTCTCTTGGGCACAGGTAATGGCATCAACAAACCACTAGAACGATAGCAAGGCTTGGAGCGAGAGCAAGTCCCGCAGGACTGCACAAACTCCCTGACATCACGAGACAAGGTAGGCCACCAAAACGACCGACCAACCAAGTCCCTGGTACCAAAAATTCCGGGATGACCGGCCAACGCGGAACAATGAATCTCAGACATTACACTCTTTTTCCACTGGTCCGGGACAAACAATTTCCCAACAGGGCAGCGCTCGGGCTTATCCTCCTGGCACCCCTCCAGAGCCAGTCTCAAATTGGGCGAGATGGCGGAAAGAACTACACCCTCTTTCAAAATAACAGAAGGATCAGATAACTCAGGAGAGTCCGCCAGGAAACTCCTCGAGAGGGCATCCGCCTTAACATTTTTAGTGCCAGGAAGAAATGAAACCACAAAATTAAAACGTGTGAAAAACAAGGCCCACCTGGCCTGTCTAGGATTAAGTCGCTTGGCAGATTCCAGATAAACTAGATTCTTATGGTCAGTAAGGACCACCACCTGATGTTTGGCTCCCTCCAGCCAATGTCTCCATTCTTCAAAATCCCACTTCATGGCTAATAACTCCCGATTACCCACGTCATAATTACGTTCAGTGGGAGAAAATTTTCGAGAGAAAAAGGCACAAGGGTTACTTTTAGAGGTCTCTGGATCTCTTTGGGACAAAACAGCACCTGCCCCAATTTCAGAGGCATCAACCTCCACCTGAAATGGTAGAGAAAATCAGGCTGCCGTAGAACAGGAGCAGAAGTGAATCTCTGCTTAAGTTCCTGAAATGCAGAGACTGCCTCAGGAGGCCAATTCACCACATCAGAACCCTTCTTGGTCAAATCAGTTAATGGTTTAACAATAACAGAGAAATTACCAATAAATTTACGATAAAAATTGGCAAAACCCAAGAATCTTTGAAGAGCCTTTAATGAAGTAGGTTGGACCCAATCACAGATAGCCTGAACTTTGACCGGGTCCATTTCAATAACAGATGGGGACAAAATGAAACCCAGAAATGAGATCCTCTGAACGCCAAAAAGACACTTTGATCCCTTCACATACAGAGCATTCTCTATCAAAATCTGGAACACAGTCCGAACATGTTTTACATGAGAGTCCCAGTCATTGGAAAAAATCAAGATATCATCCAAATAAACAATCAGAAATTTATCCACAAAATCCCTGAAAATGTCATTCATGAAGGACTGGAAGACAGAAGGAGCATTAGTGAGCCCAAAGGGCATCACAAGGTACTCAAAATGCCCTTCAGGGGTATTAAATGCCGTCTTCCATTCATCCCCATGCTTAATGCGAATAAGGTTATATGCCCCCCTGAGGTCAAGCTTGGTAAACCAAGTAGCGTTTTTCACCCTGGAAAACAGATCAGAGATCAAGGGTAACGGATATTGATATTTCACAGTAATATTGTTCAAGAGACGATAATCAATACACTGCCTTAATGAACCATCCTTTTTGGCCACAAAGAAAAAACCGGCACCTAAGGGTGAAGAGGATGGTCTGATATGACCCTTCTCCAATGACTCCTTGATATAAGACCGCATAGCGTCATGTTCAGGTACAGACAAGTTAAAAAGGCGACCTTTAGGGAATTTACTACCAGGCACTAATTCAATAGCGCAGTCATAGCTCCTATGGGGAGGTAAGGATGCAGATTTACTTTCGCTAAACACATCAGAAAAATCAATCAAAAAGTCAGGAACATCCTGAGCCTGGGGGGAGGCAGAAAAAACAGGAATGTTGGTATTAACACATTGACAGCCCCAACTGGTAACAGACACAGATTTCCAATCCAAAACAGGATTATGAGACTGTAACCAAGGGAAACCCAGTACAATAATGTCATGCAGATTATACAGAACCAAAAATTTGCAACTCTCCTGATGATCAGGTTCTACCCTCATTATCACCTGAGTAGAGAACTGAGGTTTATTCTCAGCCAAAGGGTAGAATCGATCCCCAGTAGGGGAATAGACTTCCGTAGGGGTATCAAGGGAAACCCACAACGTTTAGCAAAATCAAAATCCATCAGGTTAATAGCTGCTCCAGAATCAACAAAAGCCTGAGCAGAAAATGAGGACAGAGAGCATATCAGGGTAACAGTTAACAAAAACTTAGTCTGAACACTACCCAAGACAACTGAGCGAACAAAACGTCTTCCCCGCTTAGGGCAGACAGAAATAGCATGAGAGGCATCACCACAGTAGAAACATAACCCATTGCGCTTTCGAAATTCATGACGCTGTGCCCCAGAAACCACTCTATCACACTGCATGGATTCAGAAGCAGGTTCACAAGGCAACATTATTCCACGCATACCTTTCCGCTCACGCAAACGTCTGTCAATTTGAATCGCTAATGACAGAATCATTGAGACCAGAGGGAACAGGGAATCCCACCATAACATCCTTTACATTATCTGACAGTCCATTCCGAAAAAGAACTGCCAAAGCGTCGTCATTCCATTTGGTCAGGACTGCCCACCTACGGAATCTCTGACAGTATAACTCAGCGTCCTCAAGCCCCTGACTTAATGCCAACAAAGTTTTTTCAGCTTGATCAGTGACATTAGGCTCATCGTACAATAACCCCAAAGCCTGAAAAAACGCATCAACATCACTCAAAACAGGAACCCCAGGTGTCAGGGAAAAAGCCCAATCCTGAGGGTCGCCGCGCAGGAGAGAGATGACAATTTGAACCTGCTGCGCTGCGTTCACTGAGGACTTAGATTTTAAGGCAAAAAACAATTTACAGTTATTTTTGAAATTCAGAAACTTAGCTCGATCCCCTAAAACCAAATCTGGCATGGGAATCCTAGGTTCCACAACAGGCAACCTAGCAAGATAGGTAGCAATACTCCGAACTTCAGTGGCAAGCTGATCCACACGGCCAGACAACTGTGCAAACTCAATTGAGAGAAAAAAAAATCCTCCTCAGCACCCAGAGATACAGAGGGAAAAAAAATGCAACAAACAGAAAAAAAAAAAATCTCTGACAACTGACAACTCTGTCAACTTTTTTCTTTCACAATATTTTTCCCTTCTGTGAGTACCATATAATTTTCAGTTTTGGCCGGTGATACTGTTATGATTTGGTAGCTGAGGAGAGCAGGCAAAAAAGGAAATACACCAGAGCAGTTGGAAACTATGAGATTGCAGTACCCTGACTAACCACCACAACTAGAGGCAGCCGTGGAGCGTTCCTACGTTGGTCCTAGACGCCTCGTCACAGCCTGAGAAACTAACTACACCTAAAGATAGAAAGAGGAAAGCTATCTGCCCCGGAGCAGATCCCCAAAGAACATAGAAAGCCCCCAAACATGTAATGGTGGTTAGACAAGAAGAAATACTGACACAGACAGAAAATAGTATGAGCAAACGTTGGGGCCCAAACTTACTAAATAGAAAAGGATAGGAAGGGCACTTACTGCAATCCCAAAAAACCCTGAAAAGCACCAACTCTACTAATTTCAAAAACACCTGAGATCACACGACCTCTACCACCTAAATTAGTTCTCTGGTGTAACCAAAAACAAAACAGCAGCCACTGAAAAAACTGGAAAAAGCAAATGTACAAACAACAGTGGCTGAACTGAACTGAGAGGCAAAAGCCCCAAAGGGGACCCTGAAGGCCCCCACAGAAGTGCAGGACAAAATGCAAAAATCAAGCACAAAAACAAAAAGAAGAAAATGTCTTATCTGTTAGCAGGAGATTCAGACACGACACAGCAGGCTACCAAGGAAACAGGAATCAAGGATTGAGACCAGAACAATTGATCACCGGCAACCCTGATGGGAAGGTGACTCCCTTATATAAGACCAGTCAGTAACACCTGATTCCCAATCCTCACAATCTTCACTGGACAGTCCAGTACCGTTTGTAACCACCAGAGGGAGCTTCTGCTCAGAACTCATTTCCAGCCTATTCACAACACGTGTCCCAGTAACGTCAGCTGGTCCTCGGTTGTGCCATTGGCTCTTTTCCTTCTGCTGCCCCTCCGGGTTCCAGCACAGTCAGCTGGTCCTCGTTACTTGCATTGGCTCTTGTACCTTCTGCTACCCGTCCGGGTTCCAGTACCGTCAACTGGTTCTCCGCAGTGCCTTTGGCCTAGGTGCCTCCATCTCGGTATCCGAGTTCCAGCAACGTCTGCTGGTCCTTGGTAGTGCTTTGGAGCACAGGTACCTCCTGCTTAGTAACCGTGTCCCAGTAACGTCAGCTGGTCCTCGGTTGTGCCATTGGCTCTTTTCCTTCTGCTGCCCCTCCGGGTTCCAGCACAGTCAGCTGGTCCTCGTTACTTGCATTGGCTCTTGTACCTTCTGCTACATTTACAAATTTAAGATTTTTTAAATGTTTTTTTGGGTAATCACTCTGGATCTCCAACAATGAAGACGACGACCCTGATGACCACCCCGAAGAAGATGAGGACCACAAGGACGACGAGCATCAAGCCAACCAGCCTAAATACCATCACAAAGAAGAAATAAAAGATTACCCAACAGGACTAAGAAGGTTAAGACAAACTACAAGATACAGAACAAGAGACTGAAGAACAATAAGCAGAAGATCAAAAATCAGAAGAACATGAAGTATAAGACCAAAATGAAAGCAAAATATATGCTCTAAATTATAAGCAGAAGAAGACTAAGCAGTGTATGGGGGTGAGTCCGTTCCTCCTCGTGGTGCCCCTGGAAAATGCCTGCTGCTGCAGGCTAAACTGAACACGGACAAATACTGTTGTAATTTAAATCTTTTGTGACAGCAAGAACGGAAGGATGAAAAATTCATACTTTGACAGATTACAAGTACAGGAATCTCTGTCCAAAATAAGAATATGATGAAGAAGATGAAGATGAAGTAGAATATGAAGAAGAATAATAGTTTAATAAGAACAATATGAGTAATGTTAACAAAAAGATGAATAGCAAGAAGTTTAAGAAGAAGATAAAGAAGGTGAAGAATAATTTGATGAAAAAGATGATGCTGCTGAAGATTATGAAGGAGAAAGTGTGTCAAAAGTTAAAAAGGTGAAGAGCATGGAAGTTGTGAAATATACATATTTGCCAAAATAGAAAAAACGTTAACAACATTGTCAATTTCTTCGTCAATCCGAACATCTTTAAAAAAAAATATATTTATGCTATTCCATTTGATTGGGTTAAACATCTATGCCTTTAATGTCTCCTCAACCTTCCCCAATACATTCTACATTACTCTTTGTTGTTTTCCTTCATGTACAATTAACCAACAAGGCAAGAATGGGGTTTTTTTAATTCCGATATTTTTTTCCCATAGACTTACATTGGATTTCCGGTATCGGTATCGGGTATCGCCGATATTTTTTGGGTATCGGCGATACCATTCCGATTCCGATACTTTTGGATATCGGAAAGTATCGCTCAACTCTAGATATAACAAAATGTCAACAATTTACAACACTATTGTGGATAGTTATCCCTGATATACGACCATTGTATAGAATTGTCTTACATAATAAATCTAGGCAGTGTAATACAGATCAGTGTACTCTAAGTCAAGAAAAAACCACAGGTGCTAGGCATTACAATGTTTCACTTGCAAATTGTGGTAGTTCCTCTCGGTAATAATATAATCTACTTGATATACACAAAAATCAAATTGATTCCCTTGCGGTTTATCACAGTGTAACAATTATGCTGAACAGCTGTGTGCTCCAGCGTCGCTTCTTGATCCATTACATAATTAGTTTATTAGGTTAAGTCTATGCAGCTTTGTTTATTAAATGTAAAGCTTTTTTTTTTTTTAAATCAATTTAAAACAGCAACTGTTATCTAAACCAGAGTCAACATTGATCAATGTACGTAGACCTATATTATAGAACTGGTGCAATATATTCAGAAAATTTAAATTCCGAATTCCATAATAATTGCAATTATTATATTAAGAAACGTGTCAGCTCTTCATAGAACGCACATTTACATTCCTCTGCCCTCTGTGCACTGAGACTGGTGCATAATATCTACTCAATGTGAATGCAAAGCAGGTTACATCAATCACAAAAAAAATGTTACTAGACATGCGTGGATCAGGAAAAATTTGAATTCATCTGTTTGTGCATTTTTTTATTAGGAAATTTGACACAATAGTCACTATGTCACAGAAAAGTTTGGCAGAGCGTTAGAAATACAAAAGATTTTTTACTGGTTTCTTCCCCTTCTTCCAAGAGCCATAACTTTCTTCTGTTCCATCAAAATGGCTGTATAAGGGTTTGTTTTTCGCAGGACGAGTTGTACTTTTGAATGGCGCCATTGATTTTTATTGGAAAATTAGAAAAAAATTTCAAGTGCGGTTAAATTTCAAAAACAAGGCAATTCTGCAATTTTTTTAATGCATCTTTTTCCCTATATAGTAAAAGTAATCAGCCAATATGATTCCCGAGGTCATTACGAGTCCGCAAATACCATATATGTATAGTTTAATAATAACCGACATCTTGGAAATACATGTGTATTAAAACCCTATCCAGGGAGAAGCACTAATTAATAACAAGGGATGGGCAACTCCCATGATAAATGGTTCCTACAAATACTTTTGGAGTATTATGCCCCAAGAAAATATGCAACAATGACAACCAGAATAGCAAAAATACAAACTTTATTTAAAAAAACATACAAATGTAAACATATATGACATTTATTATTTATTTATTTATTTATTATTTATTTATATAGCACCATTAATTCCATAGTGCTATACATGAGACGGGGTTACATCAAAATACAAATATTACTTACAGTAGACAAACTAACAATGACAATATAGAAAAATCTAACCCTGGCACACTCCAAAAAGGTGAGAATCAGAACGGTTGCTTTTAAAGTTTATTTATTTATTTTGCACAAAATAAAGAAACTTTAAAAGCAACCATTCTGTTCTCACCTTTTTGGAGTGTGTCTGGGTTAGATTTTTCTATATTGTCTCAACGCTTTACCGCTGAGCACCTAACAGTGGTCGAGCCTGATCCTATCCGCTTTTAAACTAACAATGACAGACTGGTACAGAGTACAAAAAAAAAAAAAAAAAAAAACCTGTTTGGGAGAGAAGAATAGACAAATCGCGGCGCCCTAAGTGCGTAAAAACAATATTATAGTCTTTAGAGTGTGCACAATTTTATGCACTCACCTGATAGAAGACTAATATGGCTTTAGATTATGTATCCTCAAAAATCCTTCTGGGATACTTTTCAATAGACAGGGCTTGCAGCTTGCCTCGACTGGTACAGAGGGAAGAGGACCCTGCCCTTGTGGGCTTACATTCTACAGGATTATGGGGAAGGAGACAGTAGGTCGGGGGTTGCAGTAGCTCCGATGGTGTTGAGGTGGCAGCGTGGTTATTACAGGTTGAAGGCTTTTTTGAAGAGATGGATTTTCAGGTTCCATCTGCAGGGTCCAAATGTGGTGGATAACCGGACGTGTTGGAGCACAGAATTCCAGAGGATGGGGGATGTTCGGGAGAAATCTTGGAGGCGATTGGCTGAGGAGCGAATACGCGTGGAGGAGAGAAGGAGGTCTTGGGAGGACAGGAGATTACGTGAGGGAACATATTGAGAGATTAGTTCAGAAATATATGGAGGAGAAAAGTTATGGATGGCTTTGTAGGTCAGTGTTAGTAGTTTAAACTGGATATGCTGCGAAATTGGGAGCCAGTGAAGGGATTTGCAAAGAGAGGAAGTAGGAGTGTAGCAAGGAGAGAGATTAATTAGTCGGGCAGCAGAGTTCAGGATGGACTGAAGGGCTGTGAGAGAGTTAGAAGGTAGGCCACAGAAGAAGATGTTACAGTAGTCTAGGCGGGAGATGATTAGGGCATGCACAAGCATTTTGGTAGAGTGAGGGTTGAGGAAAGGACGAATTCTGGAAACATTTTTGAGCTGGAGGCAACAGGAGGTGACGAGAGATTGGATGTGCTGTTTGAAGGACAGGGCAGAGTCAAGGGTTACTCTGAGGAAGCAGATTACCAGTACAGGGGAGAGTGTGATTTCATTTATTGTGATAGACAGATCAGGTTGAGAAGGTATGCGAGATGGAGGAAAGATAATTAGTTCAGATTTGTCCACATTGAGCTTGAGGAAGCGAGAGGAGAAGAAGGAGGATATAGCTGATAGACAGTCTGGGATTCTAGAGAGCAGAGAGGTGACATCTGGGCCAGAGAGGTAGATCTGAGTGTTATCTGCATATAGATGGTACTGGAAGCCATAGGACTTTATGAGTTGCCCCAGGCCAAGGGTATAGATTGAGAAGTGAAGGGGTTCTAGGACAGAGCCTTAAGGGACACCAACAAAGAAAGAGCAGTATGAGGAAGTAGAGTGGGAGTAAGAGAGGCTAAATGTGTTGTTGGTAAGGTATGAGGAGATCCAGTATAGGGCAAGGTTTTTGCCACCAAAGAAAGAGAGGATCTGTAGTAGGAGGCAGTGGTCAACTGTGTCGAAGGCAGAGGACAGGTCTAGAAGGAGGAGTATAGATAATTGTCTTTTAGCTTTGGCTGTAAGTAAGTCATTAGTAAGTTTGGTCAGGGCAGTCTCAGTGGAATGGTGGGGACGGATGCCATATTGTAAGTTGTCAAAGAGCGAGTTAGATGCAAAGTGAGAGGAAAGTTCACAGTGGACATGCTGCTCAAGGAATTTGGAAGCAAATGGGAGCAAAGATATGGGGCGATAGTTGGACATAGCGCTCGGGTCAAGGGATGGCTTTTTTAGGATAGGTGTGATTGTGGCATGTTTGAAAGCAGAGAAGGGACCAGAACTTAGTGATAGGTTGAAGAGATGGGTTAAGGATGGGATAAGTGTAGTGGTGGGAGGAGGTGGGATGGGGTCAAGTGCACAAGTGGTGAATTGTGATTTGGAGAGAAGATGAGCAAGCTCTCCTTCAGTGATTTTGGAGAGGGAAGTTATGGGATTAGGGCAGTGGTCTAGCATACAAAGAGTTTGTGGTGGTCGGACAACAAAGACTTGCCTTGTTTGGTCTATCTTATTTTTGAAGTGCATTGCAAAGTCATCGGCAGAGATTAGGGAAGTCAGATGGGGCAGTGGTGGGCGGAGGAGGGATATAAAAGTGTTGAACAACTGTTTGGGGTTGTGGTATAAGGAAGATACAAGGGATGTAAAGTAGACCTGTTTAGCAGAAGTGAGAGCTGATTTGAATGCCAGTGTTGCTTGTTTTAATGAGGTGAAGTCATCTTGGGAGTGAGTTTTCTTCCAACGCCACTCTGCAATTCTGGATACTTGCCAAAGCTTTTTAGTGATGTTATTGTGCCAGGGTTGTCTATTGATTCCTCGCACTCTGCTATGCATGACACGGGAGACCGAGTCGATGTCTGATGCAAGAGTGGCATTGTAGAAACTAGTGGCCATGTCTGTGTCGTGGAGTGAAGATATGGAGGACAGTGGTAGAATAGAGCCAGAGAGTGTGTGAGTGTCTAGATGTGTGAGGCTTCTGCGGGGGTGCACAGCTTGCTGGACATGGGTGACAGGTGAGGAGGACAGGGATGAAAAAGTGAGTAGATGGTGGTCAGATAGAGGGAAGGGGAGGTTGTGAAGTTAGATAGAGAGCAGAGATGGGTGATGAGCAGGTCTAATGTATGTCCATCTGTGTGGGTGACTGAGGAGGACCCCTGAGTAAGTCTAAAAGATGAAGTGAGCGACAGTAGGTTGGAGGCTGCTGAACTGTGGGTGTCAATAGGGATGTTGAAGTCACCCATGATGATGGTGGGAATGTCAGCAAGGTGAAAATGAAGAAGCCAGGTGGAGAACTGGTCAATAAAGGCAGTGGTGAGGCTCGGAGGTCAGTATATGACAGCCACTTGGAGGTTGGAGGGAGAGTAGATGCGGACAGAGTGGACTTCAAAGGAGGGGAGGAAAAGGGAGGGTAGAGTTTGGATTGGGTTAAAGCTACAGTTGGAAGAAAGGAGAATGCCCACTCCTCCACCATGTATGTTGCCAGGGTAAGGAGTGTGGGTGAAGTGGAGGTCCGCTGTAACATAGCGCAGCAGAGGAGGCTGTGTCAGAGGGTGTCAGCCATGTTTCGGTGAGGCACAGGAAAGAAAGTTTACGAGAGCTAAAGAGGTCGTGAATCACATGGAGTTTATTGCAGATGAAGCCGGCATTCCAGAGTGATTCAGAGAGAGAGAGCAGGGTGGTGGGCGTCAAGGGCACGGATTTGAAGTGGGCGAGATTTCAGGTGTTTATATTGTGTTGTGAGCGATAGAAGTGGGTAATAATGGGAGGTACACACAAGGTCAAAATTGTTGTTACTCCTCGTTTAATGACAAAAAAACCCACAATGTTCACAGAAATAACTTGAATCTGACAAAAGTAATAATAAATAAAAAATCTATGAAAATGAACAAAATGAAAGTCAGACATTGCTTTTCAACCATGCTTCCACAGAATTTAAAAAAAAATAAAACTCATGAAATAGGCCTGGACAGAAATGATGGTACCCTTAACTTAATATTTGTTTGAAGGTTGTCTTTTCCAGATAGCATGTTTCAGCTCTTTCCAAAGATGCTCAATAAGATAATAATAATAATTTTATTTCTATAGTGCAGGTGCAGATAACAAGAGCGAGCCAGTGATTGGAAGTGGGGGGTAAATGAAAGCTTGGAATCAAGTATGACCCCAAGACAGCTGGCATGTTGCTGGGGAGTAATGGTGGAACCACACACGAAATGGCAAAGTCGGGCATAGGTACATTAGTAGAGGGAGGAAACACAAGGAGTTCATTTTTGACAGGTTCAGTTTCAGATAGAGGGAGGACATGATGTTAGAGACAGCAGTAAGACAATCACTGGTGTTTTCTAAAAAGGCAGGTGTGACTTCAGGAGAAGAAGTATATAATTTGGTGTCATCAGCATAGAGATGGTACTGGAAACCAAATCTACTGATTGTTTGACCAATAGGGGCAGTATGCAAAGAGAAGAGGGCCTAGAACCGATCATTGAGGAACACCAACAGTAAGTGGAAGATGAGAGGAGGAACCAGCAAAAGATACAGTGAAGGAGCGGTCAGAGAGATAGGAGGAGAAACAGGAGAGAACGGTGTCCTTGAGGCCGATGTAGCGGAGCTTAGTGAGGAGGAGCTGATGATCCACAATGTCAAATGCTGCAGAGAGATCCAAGAGAATTAGCGTGGAGTAGTGACCATTAGATTTAGCTGATAGTAGATCATTAGAGACTTTAGTAAGTGCAGTTTCAGTAGAGTGTAAAGAGCGGAAACCAGATTGTAAGGGTCAAGAAGAGAGTTATTTGATTGAGAGATAGCGGATAAGACAGGAGTGGACCAGGCGTTCCAGGAGTTTAGAGATGAAAGGAAGATTAGAGACAGGTCTCTAGTTAGCGGCACAGTTTTGGTCGATGGATGGTTTTTTAAGTAATGGATGTATGATGGTATGCTTAAATTAGGAGGGAAAGATACCAGAAGAGAGAGTCAGGTTGAATATTTTTGTGAGGTGAGCAGTGACAGCAGGGGAAAGAGCCTGGAGGAGATGTGACGGAATGAGGTCACTGGTGCAAGTGGTCGGGCGAGAAGATGCAAGGAGCCTGATTACTTCTTCTTCTGTGACTGGTTCAAAATCAGAGAGTGAGCTAGATGCAGTGGGGGAGGGAGGACAATGCATGGTATGAAGGGATTGGGAGATAATTTCCTGTCGGATATGGTCAATTTTTTCTTAGACGTAATTGGACAAATCATCAGCGCAGGGAGCTCTGTGGTTGGGGCCTGCACTCTTGGGTTGAATAGGGAATGAAAAGTGTCAAAGAGACGTTTAGTGTTATTGGATAGTGAGGTGATGAGGGTGTTGAAATAGGTTTATTTGGAGAGGTGAAGGGCAGTGTTGTATGTTTTAAGCATAAACTTATAATGTATGAAATCTTCGGGTAGCTTAGATTTTCTCCACAGGCGTTCTGTGCACCTGGAGCACCGCTGCAGGAAACGTGTTTGCAGCGTGTGCCACGGTTGTCGTCATCTATGCTGTATAATTCTATGTATAGGAGGTGCAGTTTCATCCAGGGCACTTTGCAGGGTTTCGTTGTAATGCTTCAGTGCAGAATCAGGATATGAGAGGGAGGAGATAGGGGCCAATGATGACTGCAAGTTTTTCATAAGTTTCTGGGTGTTAATGGCCTGAATGTTTTCTATAAGTGTGGAAAGTAGGGGTGACCTGAGCGGGATGGCAGTTTTTGATAGAGAATGAAAGAAGGTTGTGGTCAGAGAGTGGGAGAGAGGAGTTTATGAAACCAACCACTGAGTCAGCTGAGAGAAGACCAAGTCGAGGGAGTTTCCGTCTTCATGCTTTGGAGAGTTAATAAGCTGCAAAGGGCCAAAGGAGGAAGTTAGAGATAAAAGGTGAGTAGCAGATGGGGAGAGAGGAAAAGCAATAGGGATGTTGAAATCACCCATGATGAGAATGGGGATGTCACAGGAGAGAAAAAGTGGAAGCCAGGTGGCAAAGTGATCCAGGAACTGATGGGAGGGGCCTGGAGTACGATACACCACCGCCACTCGCAAAGGAGGAGGGGATGTAGAGTCTGACAGCATATACCTCAAAAGAGGGGAAGACAAGTGAGAGTACTTGAGGAATAACCTGAAAGGTACATTTGGGTGATAGGAGCAGACCAATGCCTCCACCTGCTCTGTTGTCCGATCTTGAGGTATGAGAAAAGTGTAGTCCACCATATGAGAGAGCAGCAGCAGCAGTAGTGTCGACTGCTGGATCCAGGTTTCAGTAAGAACCAGAAGGTTAAGAGAATTTGAAAGGAAGAAGTCATGGATGAAGGAGAGTTTATTACACACTGAGCGAGAATTCCAAAGAGCACAATTGAAAGAGACAGAAGGCATGTAGAGAATATTAATAAGATTAGAGGGGTTTCTGAGTTAAGCAGTTGGGGGTTTGACTTGCTATAACATGGGGGGCTGGGGTTGGGAGCGATATCTTCTGTGACTAGGAGAAGGAAGATCGAAAGAGTGAGCAGATGGTTAAGTGATTTGTGAGAGCATCTCTTGAGTTGGATGGTGGCACTAAATGGATCTGTGCAGTTTAGCAATGTGAAGAGAGCATGAGTGCTATACATAGGAGAGGAGAGGACTGAGGGGCTGATATGGATGGGGTGTAAAGAGTTAATGCAAGGACTGTGGATATGAGTGAATGTGACAGCCAGGACATACATTATGCAAATGAATAAGGTAAATATTTGTTGTAGTCCAAATTTACTGTGATTAGATTGGTATACATGTCTTACCTGTCTCCTGCCTTTTCTAACTGCTATGCTATAACTGCCAGTACTTTGAAAAAATGCACTTCGATTAAATGTACATAAATGCTCCCCTGCATAAATGCTTCCCGAGACTATAGGATTTAGTTCAAGGCTCATAGTCCAATGTTTTCCTCTTAGCCATTCTTGGGTGTTTTTAGCTGTGTGTTTTGGGTCATTATCCTGTTGCAAGACCCATGACCTGTGACTGAGACCAATCTTTCTGACACTGGGCAGCACATTTCTCTCTAGAATCCCTTATGTCTTGAGATTTCATTGTACTCTGCACAGATTCTAGACACCCTGTGTCAGATGCAGCAAAGCAGCCCCTGAAAATAACAGGGCCTCTTCCATGTTTCACAGTAGGGAGTGTTATTTTCTTGATTTCCTTCATTTTTCCATCTGTGAACATGATGTACTTCGCCAAAAAGTTCCATTCTCCCAGAGGCTTTGTGGCTTGTCAACATGTAGTTTGGCAAATTCCAGTCTGGCTTTTTAATGATTTTTTTTCAACAATGCTGTCGATCTTGGTCGTCTCCCCTGAAGTCCACTTTGGCTCATACAATAATGGTTGATGCAATCTGACATTGATGTTCCTTGAGCTTGAAGTTCACCTTTAAAGGGAATCTGTCACCTAAATTGGCGGGATATTTAAATGATGGCAGTCAGGTCAGATGGGCGGTGTTTTGGGTACTTGCCTTAACATGTTGTTCGCCGCTGTCTCCATTATTTCTGGGAATTGTAGTCGTTGCCCTCCATATAACGCGCCTGCGCATTGCAATCATGAATTGCGCACGTGCAGTATGCTTTGCCCGCAGATTGCAATGCGCAGGCGCGTTATATGGAGGGCAACGACTACAATTCCCAGAAATAATGGAGACAGTGGCGAACAACATGTTAAGGCAAGTACCCAAAACACCGCCCATCTGACCTGACTGCCATCATTTAAATATCCCGCCAATTTAGGGTGACAGATTCCCTTTAATCTGTTTCGAAGTTTTTCTGGGTTCTTTTGTTACAATTCATTTTATTCATCTCTTTGATTTGTCATTAATTTTCCTCCTGTGGCCACGTCCAAGGAGGTTGGCTACAGTCCCATGGAGCTTACATTTCTGAATAATATTTGCATCTGTAGTCACTGGAACATCAAGCTGCTTGGAGATGGTCTTATAACTTTTACCTTTAACATGTTTGTCTATAATTTTCTGTCTAATCTCCTGAGATAACTCTTTCCTTCGCTTCCTCTGGTCATGTTGAGTGTGATACACCATGTCACCAAACAGCACAGTGAGTATCTGCAGCCCTCTATACAGGCCCACTCACTGATTCCAAGATTGTAGACACCTGTGATGCTAATTAGTGGACACACCTTGATTTAACATGTCTCTTTTGTCACATTATTTTCAGAGGTACCATCATTTCTGTCCAGACCTATTCCATGAGTTTTATTTTTTTTAAAATTCTGTGGAAGCATGGTTGAAAAGGAATGTCTGACTTTCATTTGTTCATTTTCATAGATTTTTGATTTTTGTTACTTTTGTCAGATTCAAGTTCTTTCTGTCACCATTGAGGGTTTTTGTGTCATTAAACGAGGGATACCAACAATTTTGACCCCGTGTGTATGAGATGTGGGGGTCCAGGATTGGGAGATATATCGCCAGCAGTGAGGAGAAGCAGAGAGAGGGAGAGCAGGTGGGAGAAGGAGAGTGGGCGGCTTGTTTTATGTTTTAGTAGGAGAGACATGATGTTGAGGAGGAGGTCAGATGGGGAGGCAAGAGTTAATTAGAGATTATTACTTGGTTAGAGAGTGCTGGGGTTTGCGGATAGTGAAAGAGAGTGAGGAGTGATGGAGCCAAAACTGTTAGAGCGTATCTCAGCATGATGAGAGTAAGTGTGGAGGAAAGAGAAAGAAAATTAGTACATTTAACCACAGTGGTTAGTCGTACCTTCTGTTCACTTCGGTTTCATTTCTGGTATATGTCTGATGTATCCTTAAAGAGCCATCCTTATGGAGACAGACCATGGTCAGACAGACCTGAGACTCAGAATATATAAGAAGCTAAGTGCACATGAAATAGACCAGGTGTGATCAAGAGGGAGGGGCAGCAGGGATATTAATCACAGACACAGGAGGGGATTAATTAGAAGTCAGAAGGGAAAATACAAAAGGAAATAGTCAGATCCAAATGGACAGATAAAGCCAACTGTGTGTTAAGGGCCCATCTCACATAGCGATATCGCTGCCGAGATCGCTGCTAAACAGCGATCTCAGCAGCGATATCGCTATTTCTGACACGTACCAGCGATCAGGCCCCTGCTGTGAATCGCTGGTCGTGTCAGAAATGTCAGGACATTTTTTTGATCGCTAGTCTCCCGCTGACAGGCACGCATCGCTGCGTGTGACAGGCGGGAGACCAGCGATCCGCTGGTAACCAAGGTACACAGCGGGTTGCCAGGCGCGGGGCTGTGCCTGGAAACCCGCTGTGTACCTTGGATACCAGCGTCCTGATGCAGGGAGCTGGTAACCAAGGTACACGTCGGGTTTCCAGGCATCCCACAGCGCCTGGAAACCCGACGTGTACCTTGGTTACCAGCTCCCTGCATCAGGGCGCTGGTATCCAAGGTACACTGCGGGTAACTAAGCGATGTTACCCGCAGTGTCCCTGTGCTGATCGCTGCCCTGAGCTGCCTGTGTGGCAGCTCTTAGCATCGAAGAATTAAGGAGAGAAAACATGCAGGGAAGAGAAAAAAAATCCTGGAATGACATACAGATCAGATGCAGGGTGAGTGGAGTCAGGAAAAATGGGTGATGATATTGCAGCCAGTGGACATACTAGTAATGACAGACAGATGAGATACAGGGTGAGAGGGGTCAGGAAATATGGGTGATGATATTGTAGCCAATGGACATACCAGTAATGACAGACAGATCAGATACAGGGTGAGTAGGGTCAGGAAATATGGGTGATGATATTGCAGCCAGTGTACATACCTGAGGATGAAGCAGATTGATTGTCAGATTAATAGTAATAATGAATCATAGAATGGTAGAGTTGGAAGGGACCTCCTGGACCATCTGGTCCAACCCCCTGCTCAAAGCAGGATTCTCTAAATCATCCCAGACAGATGTCTGTCCAGCCTCTGTTTGAAGACTTCCATTGAAGGAGAATTTACCACCTCTCGTGGCAGCCTGTTCCACTCATTGATCACTCTAACTGTCAAAAAGTTTTTTCTAATATCTAATCTGTGTCTCCTCTCATTCAGTTTCATCCCATTGCTTCTAGTCTTTCCTTGTGCAAATGAGAATAAAGATGATCCTTCTACAATGTGACAGCCCTTGAGATATTTGTAGACAGCTATTAAGTCTCCTCTCAGTCTTCTTTTTTGCAAGCTAAATATTCCCAAATCCTGCAACCGTTCCTCATAGGACATGGTTTGCAGACCGGTCACCATTCTGGTGGCTCTTCTTTGAACTTGCTCCAGTTTGTTGATGTCTTTTTTAAAATGTGGTGCCCAAAACTGAACACAGTATTCCAGATGAGGTCTGACCAAAGAGGAGTAGAGGGCAATAATGACCTCACGTGATCTAGACTGTATGCTTCTGTTGATACATCCTAGAATTGTATTTGCCTTTTTTGCTGCTGCATCACACTGTTGACTCATGTTCAGTCTGTGATCAATTAGTATACCCAAGTCTTTTTCACATGTGCTGCTACTTAGCCCTATTCCTCCCATTTTGTATATGCTTTTTTCATTTTTATTGCCCAGATGTAGTACTTTGCATTTTCCCTGTTAAAAACCATTCTGTTATTTGCTGCCCACTGCTCCAGTTTATTTATATCTTTTTGAATCCTCTCTCTCTCTTCTCTAGTATTAGCTACCCCTCCTAGCTTTGTGTCATCAGCAAATTTGATCAGTTTACCATCAATTCCTTCATCTAAATCATTGATAAAGATGTTGAACAATACAGGGCCCAAAACAGAGCCTTGTGGTACCCCACTTGAGACATTCTTCCAACTGGATGTGCAGCCATTTACGACCACTCTTTGAGTCCGATCACTAAGCCAGTTATGAATCCACCTAACAGTTGCCTTGTCCATTCCATACTTAGTCATTTTTTCAATAAGGATTGTGTGAGATACTTTGTCAAATGCTTTGCTGAAGTCAAGATATACTATATCTACAGCATTTCCCTGAAGCATGAAGCATAGTAAAAATAATAATGAAGCATCTGTAGCAGGGGGTTATTTTTCTCAGACATTTCAGTAATAAAGATGGATAAATGTTGATGACAAAAAAGGACACAAAAAGGCAGCACTAAATAATGTAAATAGAAATGTATAGTTTCAAAGGCTACCAAATTTGGATGTGTGTCACATAGTCTGTCTCAGAGACTGTCCCATTGTAGGCTGGAAGTGGAGCAGCATTTATGCCATCAACAAAAATTCCAAAAGTCTGTGCACAATCGCATGATATACCCACAGACACAGTCAGCAATGGAAACAGATGTCCGGTAGCAAGACACACACCTTAAGGGAAAAGTGTAGAGTGCTTAAATGAAAGTGCTACATACAGTGTTTACCTATGAGAGACGCAATTCAAGTGCTAGTCAGGTCCTTTAGCGCAACGCACGTTTCGCTCTGTGGGCTTCTTCGGAGGCCTTGTGTGGGTTGCTGAGAAATTTGGGGCTATAAATAATACCTCCACACCTGAGTAGAGACACCACCGCGTTAATCGAGCACATGGGGGCGGGTCCAGGGCCACAAACCGTGTCACTTCCATCAATCCAGGTGATGGTGCGGGTCAAGGAAAAAGTTCCTGTGATGTCAGTGACCCCCACCGCACTAATTGGATGCCTTCAGAGATGGGGTTGGAGCCCGGATACATGACGCATGCGCGCACCGCGGCGGCCATCTTTGATAGGGGCTACAGACTGGGCAACACATAAGTATGGAGCTGCTGGCAAATAAAAATATTAAAAATTAACCACGCATTGGGACATCAATAAATATACATCAGAGGCACAAATGCAACTACATAGTGCAACTACAAACTAGTGACACAGTGCAAAAATTAATAATATTATTTAAATAATAGCAATTCAAGTGTTAGATGTCCATGCTTGTCTCCAGACACATCAGGTAAATAGTCGAGGTGTGATGGTATGGAAAAAGGGCAGTTAAGCAAATCCACTGCGCAGAGCAAAATCGACAGCCGATGTCAAAACATAAATTCTGAATTTGAATAAAAATAGAATAAAATTAGAAAGCAACAACAATTAAAAATTAATAACAAATAAGAAAGCAAGGGGGAAAAAAGGGGAGGAAAGAAAAAATGTAAAAATTATAAAAACAGCTATAAGGAAGCTAAAAAACGCCCCTACACTGCACCTCATAAGAAAGGTACAAATGATAACTTCTCATTTAGCCTATGAGGTCCCATGGTTCCCAGGGAGACTATCCAGCGACATTCCAGCTGAGACAAGATTTTTTTCAGGTCACCGTCTCTGATCCCACAATGTATCTTATCTGTGCCCCGTACTTTGCGTGCATCTGGGTCACAATTATGGAGCAGGCTGAAATGTCATGGGATAGTCTTAAGGTCAGAGACATCAGTAGCATCCTTGGCCGCCCTGATGTCCCTGACATGTTCCCTCACCCTAATATTAAACTCCCGAGAAGTAAGGCCCACATAAATCAAATTACATGGACACACAGCATAGCATACAGCATAGCTAGTGCTACATGAGATGTAGCTTGTGATCCGGTAGTCCCTACTTCCATCCGATGATGCAAATGTATTTGCACGTGTGATATTTCTACATGCCAAGCAAGACACACAAGGATAACATCCCCACCTATGTCGGCTAGCTCAAAAGGGGTTTGGAGTTTTAGCCGCATAGTGGCTCCTCACCAATAAATCCTTAAGATTTCTTCCTCTTCTTGCCGTCAGAAGTGGTTGATCAGGTACAATCTGTTTTAGTGTGGCATTTGTTTTCATTATTGACCAATGTTTCTGCATAATCCGCCAGTTCTTGTCCCATTGATTATTATATGTAACAATGCATCTAAGTGGTGGGTCCTTATTAACACTGACTGATGTCCTACAGAGGATTTGATGTCTTGGAGCCTTCCAGGTACGAAAATAGCCCTTTTTAATATTACACATACTATATCCTCATTCCTGGAAACAATGGGAAAAGTCCCGGGCCTGGCTCTGAAAAATCTCATCCGTGAAACTAATTTGTTTCCTCATCAAAAATTTTCCAATAGGGACTGCACGTATAGTTGAGGATGTATATGCATATGTAGCATGAAGCAGTGAATTGACTGATGTTTCTTCGCGGAACACATCAGTTTGAATTATAGCATCAAGACATGACATATTAATGTCTAATTAATCAGTCTCACTTGCTGCAGTTTTATATGTTAATTTAATATTGAATTAATTTTGATTAAGGCCACAGTAGAAATTCAGAAAGCTAGACTCAGGATCCTGCCAGACGACGAAAACAGCGTCAATATATCTGTACCTGCACTGCGCCTGGGAGGCAATGCACACACCATCCCCAAAAATCTCCTGCTCCCAATACCCAAGGAAAAGATTAATATAAGACAGCAGGCACATCGCGCCCATCGCAGTGCCGCGGCCTTGAAGATGAAACCGGTCCTTAAATGTAAAATAATTATGAGTTAAAATAAATTCTAATAATTCCAGGATCAAGGATCATAGTTCTGAATCTAAATTACTCATGCCTACTAAGAACTCCACGGCCTCCAGTTGATCTGCATGTTTGATACTAGTATATTAGGATTCCACATCCACTGTGGCAAAGAACATATCGGGTTCAAGATTTAGGCCATCTAATTTCCTCAGGACGTCCGTGGTGTCCCCGACATAGGAGGGCAGTGTCTCTACTAAAGGATGTAATAATAATAATAATCTTTATTTTTATATAGCGCTAACATATTCCGCAGCGCTTTACAGTTTGCATACATTATCATTGCTGTCCACAATGGGGCTCACAATCTAAATTCCCTATCAGTATGTGTTTGGAGTGTGGGAGGAAATCCACGCAAACACAGAGAGAACATACAAACTCCTTGCAGATGTTGTCCTTGGTGGGATTTGAAACTAGGACTCCAGTGCTGCAAGGCTGCAGTGCTAACCACTGAGCCATCGTGCTAGCCGCGTGCTGATGTAGATAATATTTAATGAATTTACAAATAAGATCACAGCCCTCCTATGCCAGAGACATACAGATGTTCCGGGGGATCCACTGGATCCTTGTGGATCTTTGGCAGGAGATAAAAAGTAGGGACCACCGGATTCTACACAAACAACCCCTCAAATATCTTTTTTGATATTGTGCCCTGTGTGTGGGCCCTCTCAAGGATCTCATATAGGCTTTTTGAGAAGCTACCTGTAGGGTATATGAAAGTGAAGTGTAGGAGTCCCGGTCCCTAAGTTGGCGGAAAGATTCTTTTTCATACTTACACGTTGGCCAGATGACCACATTCCCCCCTTATCTGCTGATTTAATTACGTCATCTATAGATTTTAATTCCTTCAAAGCTATTCAATATGCCAGTGTCAAATTGTCCCCCTTGTGTTGTTGATTAGTATTTGTTATTCAGGTATCCAAAGCCAATTATTAAAAATCTCAATATAGAGGAGCACAAAAAAGGGGGGAATTGTGTGTATCTCTGGCCAACCGAAGAAGAAAAATCCTGGTGCATTAAGAGAATTCCTCCAGAATGGAGAGGGCCTCTTGTTCCACCAGTGTTAAAAATAGTGTTATCCGTTGGTTTAGTGTGTAGCTTCCGCAAAAGAACCCTCCTTAGGAATAGTTGTAAACCCTTCATTGCTGAAAAGAAGTTAAAATTATTAGTAGGAACAAAAGTCAGTCCCAAGCTCAAAACCTCTCTTTGTGCCCTAGTTTATTTTTTTATTTTAGTAGTGAAAAAAATTCTGAAATTTCTGTGAAAAAATTTTTGCGTTTGTCGCCATTTTCTGAGACCCGTAGCATTCCCATTTTTTTTAATTTGGGGCTGCATTATGGCTTGTTTTGTGCACTCTGATCTGACATTTTTATTGATACCATTATGGGATAGATATGATATTTTGATCACCTGTTATTACATTTTACAGCAATTTTGTGGCAGCCAAAAAAAACCTATTTCTGGTGTTTGGATTACTTTTCTCATCATGCTATTTACCAATCTGATTAATTTATTTCATATTTTGATAGATCTAACAATAATGAACTCACCGATACCAAACATGTGGGTTTTTTAATTGTTTATTTTCAATGGAACAAAACGGGGTGATTTGAGCTAGCATTTTTTTCATATTTTTTAAAACCTATTTTTTTACTTTTATTTTATTTAATAGTTCCATTAGGAGACTTGAAACTGTGAATGTCTGATTGCCTGTGCAATACATGGCAGTGCTTCAGTACTTCTAAGTATGGCAGAAGTCACAAACTCCTATGAATGCATGAACTCTGGCAACAAGTCAGCCTTCACAGGAGTATCACAATGACAGACACAGAGGGGTCTTCTGCAGACCCCCCAGCTGTCATGTCAACTCATATGTGCCCCACGATCACATGACAGGGGCACCGATGAGTTACCGAAATGACGAGCTTTCAGCGGGCACGTGTTAAATCGAGCTGTCAGAAATTGACTACGGAATTTAACTGTTTAACAGCGGCGGGTAGAGCACCACACCAACTGCGACTGTTAAAGGCATATTACGGATGATTAAATCGGCTATCCTGTGTGAGGAAAGATGCAAGCTCAGTGTTGGAGCCTGCATCAAAGTCAGGGACACGACATATAACCTAACATATATAATACAGGTCCTTCTCAAAAAATTAGCATATAGTGCTAAATTTCATTATTTTCCATAATGTAATGATTACAATTAAACTTTCATATATTTTAGAATCATTACACACCAACTGAAATTTGTCAGGTCTTTTATTGTTTTAATACTGATGATTTTGGCATACAACTCCTGATAACCCAAAAAACTTTATAGTAGATACCCTGTCATATCCAAAGGGGGCAGGCACCCATATGTATGGTATAATACAATATAGATAAAGGTTGCCTTCTTCCCCTACAGATAACATAAATGCATAGGTGTAATAAAAATCTATGTATATGAAACATGCCACTGATACTTAGCAAAATTACTGTCGGAGTATATAGATAAAGAAAGTATTCATAGCAGTGGATTAGAAAGTTCTAAATAATCAAGCACTATAATGTGAGAGTTACTCCGACATAGAGAAAGCAAAGGCAATAGTAAGCAGAGTAGAAACATATACGACCTTTGAACTGGAGCCCGGATTCCCCGACGCGCGTTTCGCGTTAGCTTCGTCTCTGGGGGTGAGTATGTGTGGTCTGGTAATTAATGTGCCCTTTTATATGTTTCCCAAATGAGCGATCACCTGTTTAATTTCCTCAAATGGAGGGTGTGTTGGAGCTCCCGGCGTGTGACGTACCCGGAGGACACGCCCACCGGATGCCGGGTCATTCCCCCCTTCCGACGCGTCAGGAAGGGAAAGAAGCCACAGCATTTCCGGTTAGACGCGTCTCCCAGGCAACGTGCCGCATCACATGATAGCGTCCTCAGCCGTCTGGCACACCTCCACCCGACGCGTCAGAGTAGAGGCGGTCCAAATCAGCCCGAGGAACGTCAGCAAGCAATGGTAAGCCCAGGGCAGCAACCAACATGTTGCAACAAACCAGGAGGAATAAAATGTCTATTTGTGAAAAAACACTGCCAATATATTAATGTGTATCTATTGGTTAATAAACTGCTAGATGGCATTATTACTCACATCATAAATGTAACTAAGGTATCTATGAACAGGTTTACCATACAGTGAAAATATACCTCAGCATACATGCAGTGTCTATTAATAATAACTACAGGTTATGACGGCACACAGAATCAACAAATATATTAATCAACTAATAAATCAAAACAATTAAAAAATACAATATAAAACACATGCTGCGATGGATACAAACGGAGAGGACATCCAAAGATTATCTATGAATGTTGTCCATGTTTATCCCAGGATCTGTATAGCTGGATAAGGAAAAGATGTTCGCTTATTCCACAATCGGACTTGATCAGGAGAAGATGTTCACTTATTCCATAGTCGGACCTGATCCAAAGAAGTATATCATAATCTCTATTTTCTCATCCGGAGATTTCTTCTATGTACGATTCTTGCTTTGACCTCACCAAACATTTCACATATTAGTAGTATGCATGTGTACTAAAAAATAGGAACAGAAAAAATTAAAATCAACAAGCCCAAAACCACTAAAATTATAAGAAGGGGGCAAAGCTCAGAACCTCATTGAGTCCCTCGGGTTGTAGGGAGCCTATTTTATAGATCCATTTGGTTTCTGTTTGAGCTAGTTTTTTTCTCCAGTCACCACCTCTAACGTCCACAAAAACTTTGTCTATCCCCATTACCTGCAATAATCCAGGGTCGCAACCATGGTACAGTTTGAAATGCCTAGGTATGGGTTTCAAAATTGTAAGATCGTCAGTTTCTTGGGCATTTTTTATATCCCTGTAATGCTCTCTGACCCGAACCTTCAAAGGTCTAGAGGTCATACCCACGTATATTTTAATACAGGGACAGGTAGCATAGTATACAACCCCAGAAGAATTGCAGGTAATGTGTTGGGTGACTTCAAATCCAATAGTTTCCAGCCACTCTGGTGTATTGCTATTTTTTTGCTATTTCTCCTCAGCTATCGAAACATAACATCTGAGATTGGTGCAGGAGCCATTTTATCCAAAGGGATTCGGAGACCTCTAAGAGTAACCATTGTGCCTTTTTCTCTCGAAAATTTTCCCCCAGCGGAACGTAATTATGATGTGGGCTTTTGAGGAGTGGAGACATTGGCTGGAAGGAGCCAAGCATCAGATGGTGGTCCTCACGGATCATAAGAACCTGGTTTATCTTGAATCAGCCAAGCGACTTAATCTTAGACAGGCCAGGTGGGCCTTGTTTTTCACACGTTTTAATTTTGTGGTCTCTTTTCTCCTGGGCACTAAGAATGTTAAGGCGGATGCCCTCTCAAGGAGTTTCTTTCTGGATTCTCCTGAGGTAACTGAGCCTGCTGTTATTCTGAAGGAGGTGTGGTTCTTTCCGCTATCTTGCCCAATTTAAGACTGGCTTTGGAGATATTTCAGGAGGATAAACCTGAACGTTGCCCTGCTGGGAGATTGTTTGTCCAAGACCAGTGGAGGAAGAATGTGATGTCCGAGATTCATTGCTCCACGTTGGTTGGCCATCCTGGTATTTTTGGTACCAGAGATTTGGTGAGTCGGTCCTTTTGGTGGCCCACTTTGTCTCGTGATGTCAGGGACTTTAAGCAGTACTGTGGAACTTGTTCTCGGTCCAAACCTTGCTCTCGCTCTAGTGGTTTGTTAATGCCATTGCCTGTGCCCAAGAGGCCATGGACCCATATCTCTATGGATTTTCTTTCCGACCTTCCTGTCTCTCAGAGAATGACCGTTATTTGGGTAATCTGTGATAGGTTTTCCAAGATGAATCTTGTGCCACTACCTAAGTTGCCATCCTCCTCCGAGCTTCGAGTTGGTGCCCTTGTTTTTTCAACAGGTGGTTCGGTTGCACGGCATTCCAGAGAACATTGGGTATGACAGAGGAGTCAGTTTATTTCCAGATTTTGGAGGACATTTTGTTCTAAACTGGGAGTTCAGCTGTCTTTTTCCTCTGTGTTCCACCCTCAGACCAATGGACAAACTGAGAGAACAAACCAGACCTTGGAGACTTATTTGAGATGTTTTGTGTCTGCTGATCAAGATGACTGGGTCTCTTTTTTGCCTTTGGCTGAGTTTGCTTTGAATAATAGGGCTAGTTCTGCCACCTTGATGTCTCCATTTTTCTGCAATTTCAGGTTTCATCCTCGATTTTCTTCAGGGCAGGTGGAGGCTTCTGTCTGTCCTGGTGTTGACTCTATTGTGGAGAGAATGCAGCTGATTTGAGATCAAGTAGTGGATAAGTTGTCTCTCTCTCAGGAGAAGGCCCAGCGGTTTGAAAACCGGCATAGGACTGATGGTCCTCAGTTTAAAGTGGGTGACTTGGTTTTGTTGTCCTCAAAAAATATCCCTATGAGGGTCGCGTCTCCAAAATTTAAGCCAAGGTTCATTGGACCTTATAAGATCGTGGAGATTATTAATCCCATTTCCTTCCATTTGCTTCTTCCAGGAACATTCAAGATTCACAACGTATTTCACAAATCTTTATTGAAGAGATTTGTCGAGCTAGTGGTTCCTATGGCTGCGCCTCCTGATCCTGTTTTGGTTGAGGGCAATTTGGAGTATGTGGTTGAGAAGATATTGGATCTCGTTTGGCCAGGCGGAGACTCCAGTACTTGGTGAAGTGGAAAGGCTATGGTCAGGAGGACAATTCTTGGGTGTTTGCTTCTGACATTCATGCTGAAAGACTGGTCCGTGCCTATCACCAAGCTCATTCTGATCGTCCTGATGGCACAAGTGAGGGTTCGGTGACCCCTCCTCAAGGGGGGGATACTGTTGTGAACGTATTGGAGACGAATTCGGAGCAGAATCTCCCCCTGGTGGTTGCTGAGGGTATTGAACCTATGTTGAACACCAAGAGTCCTACACCTGCAGTTGACGAGTGGTTGTCAGGTGATACTGACTGGCCTGATATAAATGAGCTGACCTCCCATGATCCTCGCCGGTGATCAATTGCTCTCCCTGGTCTAGGTTGGAATTCAGCTTGCTTTTCTGCTGTCTCCTGCTTGCATTCAGATAAGTCTCTTTCAGTTTTTTTTTTGCTGTGGTTTGAATTCCTTGCTTTTTGCTGCATTGCTTTTTGTCTTCAGCCGGGTCCCCTTTGGGGGACTTTGGCTGGTCTCCGTTCATTTATTGTACTTGTTCATTTGCTCAGTTCTTGTGATATTTTACTGCTGGGTTGCTACGTGTCCACACCAGAGATCTGATATAGGTGATCGAGACCGTGTGATCTCAATATTTTTGGATTCAGAAGTGTTGGAGTTTTTACTAGGGTTTTTTGGGTTGCAGACAATATTCTCTCCTTTGCTGTCCTATCTAGACAGTTTTGGTCCCCAGCGTTTGCTCAATCTATTTTCTGTCTGTGTTCGTATTTTCATCTTGTCTAACCTCCATTATATGTCTGGGGGGCTTCCTATTCTTTTGGGTTCTACTCCGGGGCAGTTAGTTTTCCTCTTTCCATCTTCAGGGATAGCTATCTCTCCGGCTGTGAGGAGGAGTCTAGGGCACCGTAGGAACGTCCCACGGCTACTTCTAGTTGTGCAGTTAGTTTAGGGGTCTGCAACCTATTAATTTCCAACCTCTCTGGTGTTAGGCTGCCTATGCGTTTTTTTGCTCCTGCCTCTTCAGCTACCTAAACATAACAGAATCAC
This sequence comes from Oophaga sylvatica, assembly GCA_033576555.1. NCBI lineage: Eukaryota > Metazoa > Chordata > Amphibia > Anura > Dendrobatidae > Oophaga > Oophaga sylvatica. The sequence continues at coordinate 134,300,304 of JARQOD010000001.1, read as the reverse complement.
CGGCCATACTGAACAATTTATGGTACTCAATAGAAGGGAAAAATAGTAAAGGAAAAATAAAAGTTGTCAGAGTTGTCAGAATTTTTTTTTTCCTGTTTGTTACATTTTTTCTCTCTTTTTCTCCGGGGGCTGAGGAGGAATTTTTTTTTTTCCTCCTCAATGGAGGTCAAGCATTTGTCCGATCGTGTGGAGCAGCTTGCTGCTGAAGTTCGGAGTATTGCTATCTACCTTGCTGGGTTGCCTGCTGTGGAACCTAGGATCCCTCTGCCGGATTTTTTTTGGGGGGATCGGTCTAAGTTTTTGAATTTTAAAAATAACTGTAATTTGTTTTTTGCTTTGAAGCCTAAATCCACGGCTACATCTAGTTGTGCGGTTAGTTTAGGGGTCTGCAACCTATTAGTTTCCAACCTCTCTGCTGTTAGGCTGCCCATGCGGTTTTTTGCTCCTGCCTCCTCAGCTACCTAAACATAACAGGTTGCTGCCGCTGTTTCTCAGTAGGGAGAGAGTTAGGCAGGAAAAAAAAAGTTATTCTCTGCTTGTGCTGATAGCATTTTTGCTGTACAGTTAGTGTGCAGTGAAAGGGGAGGATTTTGTTGTGTGCAGCAGCGCTGGTTATTAGGCTGCCTGCCAGTGACAGGGGAGGAATTTCTTGTGTGCAGCTGCAGAGCTGATTATTAGGGCAGAGACACACTGCCGTATTTCACGTGCGAGAATCGCATCGTAAAACTCGTCCTGGCTGTTTGCTCTCCTGACCTGAGCTTGACCTCTGCATAGTAATCCATCAAGCTGTGTTGCTCAGGTCAGGAGAGGTGTCAGGCCAGTCCGTGCAGTGCGATGCGTTTATCACACGAGTTTTACGGCCTTAGGCTGCCTGCCAGTGACAGGGGAGGATTTTCTTGTGTGCAGCAGCAGAGCTGATTATTAGGCTGCCTGCTAGCTGTATTGCTGTGTGTACACTGCTGTGCAGACTGCTTTTTACACAGCACCTACACAGCACCTACACAGCACTAATACTTTTATTCTTTTTTTCTGCACAGTTACCGAGCATTCATTTTTTCCCACACCGTATAGAGCTGTACGCTCCTCACACACTACCGTGTACAGGCTGCTATCACGGACAAATACATGCTGACTATCTGAGTGTGACTCCAGAAATATATACGGAGATTTCAATTTTCCCCTACACTGTATACAACTGGTATCTTCTGATACAGTACCGTTTTTCTGCCTTCTGTATTATGTTCAAATCCATACTGAGAGAGCGTCTGTGCGTCACTCCGGAAATATATACGGAGATTTACAATTACCCCTACACTGTTTACGCCTGGTATCTTCGGATACATTAGCCTTTTTTGTTTTTTATATTCTGGTCTACTCCATACTGAGCCTGTGAGCGTCTGTGTGTTACTCCAGAAATATAAGAGCAAAATATGTATATGGGGTTCACCTAATGTCATACATATCAATCCGGGTGCAGAACCTTGTATGGAAAAGACCATATAGCAAAACAAGAGAAAAGACGAGACAATAACAGGTCTGCAACCCTGGGCAATATTTAAGATGCGAAAAATCTCATGAAATTTTATTTGAAAAAACAAGACACACAACAGATAAAATCACTTAAAAAACACACATAATGTGACATAAAACACCATGCACCTAAATCCTGACCTATGCAAAATAATATAATGGTGACTCCTAGTTATATTTAAAACCGTTTGCCATGTGTAAACAAGAATCGCCAGTACCTGCAATAAATGTGAGCAAATACATATGTCCTACACAGACAGTCTACCGATAAATACAGCACAATGAAAAGCATAAATGTCTAACACATGCAATTGGCAAATGCATAGAGACCCAAGAATTGTAATGGGACTGGGACTGAGATAATAACATCCAAATTTACAGATGAAGGTAAAGAGCCCTGGAAAGACTAAAACATACAGCCCCTTGCCCATACTCACTGGTGAAACAAGGAAATGTCCCAAATATTGCACTAATATAGAAAGGAGGGGCAAACTGGTACTCTGCCCATCCCCAGGAGCTATACAGCCGGTCCCAGTAGAGGAGTCAATATGCCATTACTGGCAAGAAATGACAAGAGCCAGGAGCAGGGCATGTGGGAAAAGGCCCCACGCGTATCGCTGCGCAGAGCAACTTCGTCAGGGGAAGTGAGCTTGCTCTTTCAAAAGATGCATATTATGCCCCTGCCAATTACCTTTATCACATACCGGTGGGCGCTTATCCGACATGTCCCCAGTGGAGGGCGGATATTACTCCAAGCGTTGCAGCCGGTACTGCCATGATAGGAGACGGGATCCCATGAGATCCAATATGGCGCCGATGTATTCACATCATGATCTCGCGAGATACCAAGGTAAATACCGATATAGAGAGGATGCGCATGCGCAGTAGGAAAGATCGGTCTACCCCGACAACTATGAGTTGCCGGACCTAGTGAAAATAACCCGCGTGGTGCCAGTGCTAAGTGAACATCTGTGCACTGCATCACTAAGATAAAAAGGGGGAGAAGGGGGAGAAACCAGGGAGGAAGCACACGGTATAGGCAATAGTTGGCTGGAGGAGTTCGACCCTCCTCCTCCTCCAGAAGCAAAAGCGCCTCGAAAGAGTGCAGTGGCACGAGCACTCCATCTGCAGCTGCCAGTGCTGCACATGAGGTGTCCCACTATCGAACAGCTAGTGGTAAGCGTCAGCAGGCTGTTTTAAGGATGATGTCTTTGGGCGACAACAGACACACCGCGGAGGTACTGGCCAACTACTTGCAGTGAAAAACTGAGTCATGGCTGGGCAGTCTACATCTTGAGCCAGGCAAGGTAGCCCTGGCAAAACTCAGACACATTCCTTGCCTGGCTCACACCTTGAACCTGGTGGTACAGTGCTTCATAAATAATTATGCAGAGTTAACAGCGCTGCTCCATAAGGTGCGAAGACTGTGCTCACACATTCGTCGCTCGCCCATAGACTCCAGTCATATGCAGAGGCTGCAGCAATCACTCCACCTCCCCAAGCACCGCCTAATCATAGACGTTGCAACAAGGTGGAACTCCACCATGCACATGGTTGAGAGGCTGTGCGAACAGAGGCAGGCTGTAATGCATTTGTGGGAGGCTACAAGGGCAGGCAGTTTGAGGGCAGACATTGAGTTGTCGGGTGTGCAGTGGTCAAAGCTGAAAGACCTCTGTAAAGTCCTTCAGTGTTTCCGATACTTTTGGATATCGGAAAGTATCGCTCAACTCTAATGACGACTACTGGTTGGCCAGCATCCTCGATCCACGCTATAAAGGCAAATTACAGAACATCATGCCACAGGAGAACATAGAGCTAATAATGGCGAACAAACAAGCAACTCTGGTAAACCGTTTGTTAGAGGCATTCCCAGCACACAGCAGTGGTGCAGGTTCTACCACGAGCCGTAGTGGGACAAATGGAAGTGGTGCACACAGCCGAAGTGGCATTGGAGACAGGGGTTTCATGACCATGTTGTGGACTGATTTCTCGAATACAGCTCACACGACTGTTAATACTGAATCAATTGCAACAGACAGTAGACAGCAGTTGTCAACTATGGTTCAAAATTACCTCTCCTCCCCTATTGATGTTCTCCCTCACAGTTCATTTCCCTTTGACTACTGGGCCTGTAAACTGGACACCTGGCCTGAATTGGCACAATATGCCTTACATGATCTCGCTTGCCGTGCTGGTAGTGTGCTATCAGAAAGAGTCTTCAGTGCTGTTGGATCAATCCTGACAGAAAGAAGGAACAGGCTGTCGACCCTAAATGTTGATGATCTCACCTTCATTAAAATGAACCATGCCTGGGTTTCAAAGGATTTTGTGCCACCTTCCCCTGATGACACATAGGTTGTCAGCAAAATGGCTCGCTTTGTCCCCTTTTTCCTCCGACTTCTCCAATTCCTCTATTTGCAGATGTTGAACGTCCAGCCTACACCTCAACATATGCCAGTTTTTCCACCTCCCTAACTGGGCTGTACCCCCCCAGGGCCGGCGTCAGCACCTGGCTCACCCGGGAAAGTGCCTGTTCCCTGAGCAGATGGGGGGGCCACTCGTGGGCGATGGCACTGCCACAGGGCCCCTCATAGTACGCAAAAGTGTCTTTGATGGTGGGGGGCCCTCTCGCCGTCAGACACACCGGCGTACTTTGAGGGGCCCTGTGCCAGAGCCGTCGCACACGAGTGGGCCCCCACTGCTTGCTCAGGGCCACAGCACTTACAATATTAACCTCTCCCTGCTCCACCTCTGTGACGTCTTCCGCGTTTCCTGACAGTGACATTCAGGTCATATAGAGAGCGATGACTTCACGTCTGTATGCCCTCTGCCTAAACAGTCCAAGTGCAGAGAGCTGGAAGATGGTGACGCTGAGGAGTCCAGAGTAGAGCTGTGCCCAGCGAGAAGAGGTATTTCATTTTTTTTAATGTTTGGAGCAATATATGGGGAGCATTATACACTGGAGAATGATATATGGGGCCCATCATACACTTGAGCATCATCCATGGGGCCCATCATATACTGGAGCATTCTAAATGGGGGACATCAGACACTGGAGCAGCATTTATGTTCCCATTAAACACTGGAGCATTATACATAAGGCCCATTACATATGGAGCATTATATTAGCCCATCATAAACTGGAGCATCATCCATGGGGCCCATCATATACTGCAGCTTTCTAAATGGGGGACAGCAGACACTGGAGCAGCATTTACGGGGCCCATTATACACTGGAGCATTAAAAATGGGGCCCATTATATATGGAGCATTATATTGGCCCATCATAAACTGGAGCATCATTCATGGGGCCCATCATATACTGGAGCATTCTAAATGGGGGACATCAGACACATGAGCAGCATTTACGGGACCCATTATACACTGGAGCATTATAAATGGGGCCCATTATATATGAAGCATTATATTGGCCCATCATACTGGAGCTTCATCCATGGGGCCCATGAAATACTGGAGCATCATATGGGGTTCATTATTTATGGGGCATCATATAGGGTATAGAGCATCATATGGAGCACTTATGGGGCCTATTCTGTATGGAGCATTATAAGGAGCCCATTCTGTATGGAGCAATATATGGGGCCCATCATATACTGTTTGGAGCTTTTTATGTGACTCATTATACTGTCTGGAGCAATATGTGGGGCTCATTCTACTCTATGGGGACCGTCCTATACTGTATGGCACATTATATGGGGATTATCATATACTGGAGCATTATGTGGAGCTCATCATATACTGTATGGAACATTACATGAGACCAATTAATCTGTATGGAGCAATATATGTGGCTCATTATTCTGTATGGCGTACTATGTGGTGGCCATAATACTGTATGGAGTAATATACTGTATGGTTTTTGAGCTATTGAAGAATTTAAAATAGATATCAGTCATGTAATGTAAGAAGTGAAGTATTTGTCATTGTACTATACCTATATTTCTGTGCCATATCGGAGCATCATGAATTGTGGTATGTGTTAAAGGGGCCCACTGACACTCTTTCGCCCAGGGCACACAAAAACCTGGAACCAGCCCTACCCCCCCACAACTTTAGCCAAAAAAACCCCAGTTTTCAATGCGTATCTATTATTATAAAGTAAATTAAGGTTGCCAAGCTTAAGTAATACGAATTGATGTCGTTGGCATTGAAATGGACAATTTTGTTCGACTCGACTTTTGAGAAAGTCAGGTTTCATGAAACTCGACTCGACCCGAAAAAAACAAAGTCTCTCATCTCTACCCTCTACTCCTCTTTGGTCAGACCTCACCTGGAATACTGGGTCCAGTTTTGGGCACCACATTTTAAAAAAGACATCATCAAACTGGAGCAAGTTCAGAGAGGAGCGACCAGAATGGTGACCGGTCTGCAAACCATTTCCTATGAGGAACGGTTGCAAGATTTGGGAATGTTTAGCTTGCAAAAGAGAAAACTGAGAGGAGACTTAGTAGCTGTATACAAATATCTTAAGGGCTGTCACATTGTAGAAGGATCATCTTTATTCTCATTTGCACAAGGCAAGACTAGAAGCAATGGCATGAAACTGAATGGGAGGAGACACAGATTAGATATTAGAAATAAGTTTTTGACAGGGTGATCAATGAGTGGAACAGGCTGCCACGAGAGGTGGTGTGTAGTGTTGAGCGATACTGCTCGATATCTAAAAATATCGGATCGGAATGGTATCGCCGATATCACTAAATATCGGCGATATCCGATTCCGATACCGGAAGTCCCATGTAAGTCTATGGGAACAAAATATCGCAACTAAAAAAAACACTTTCTTTCCTTGTAAACACAAAATATACACACTTACAATACATATATATATATATATATATATATATATATATAATATATATACATGTCATTGTGACATATATATATACATATATTTATAGTTTATTCACTTCTACATAGTAAAATAGCCTCTGATTCAATTGCCGGGTAAAGCCGGCATTTGTGAAAAGACAGAAGCACCCGAGGGTCCAGTCGCCACAGAGATGTTGCATCGCACCCAGCGGTGTGACAACTTACTCTCAGGTAAGGAGGAAACACCCCATTGACTCCAACCACTGCATTCAACAGTACACTATGCCAGCTGAGTGTAGGCGGACCCAATGGGATGGTCTAGCTCAGGCTGGTTAGAACAGGGTGTAGCTAGTTGGATGGGAGGGGTTGAGGCAGCCTTATGCTGCATGTCTTTGTAGTAAGAATTGTTTCCTTTCCTGCTTTCTTACTACGTCGCATACTCCACTCTGCTACATCACTCTGCACCATTGCTCTATCTCACATCTATCTGCCCTGGAAGGATACCGTCTTACCTGTAGAAGACTTATCACCTAGCTGCACTACACCATCCCTGCCAGAGGACCTGCACAGCAGCGGTGGTCACCCTGACCAGGTACTACAGGTGGCGTCACGACAAACTACACAAACATTCTATCATCCCCTGGAAATATCCCACATTCCAGTGAGCGACCAGGGCACGGACATAGCTGTGCTACCCGTCACATCCCCCATAGAAGTCGACGGGCTTGGTGCCGAGTACCCCCAAAACCTGTGGCTCTGTGCGACTCAACTTTGGCGTCACGAACAGGATTCAGAAGCTCGCTATAAGCGAGTCCTGTGTGCCTTAATTGAACTGTTTTTTTTGCTTGAGAATTGCAAAAATCATCATAGACTGTATTTGCCATTTTTCCGTCATACCTGCGCCACGAGGCACAGGTGAAGAATAAGGGCGTGCTCTCGTGGGCGTACACTCACTCCATGGCGCGAAAACGATGTCCGCACACTCTAAATGTTACTGCAATGTAAGATCGTGCCCCACAGCTCTGGAGTTCCGCCTCCTCATCCTCCTCAGTGGGCAGAAACGAACGCGAAGGTCCCGCCTCCCTACAAAAGATGTCGCCTCTCCTGATGCTAATGACACATGTGACTTGGCAGAGATGGCGAATGGACGTGAGCAGAAGTGGGAAGGGATGGAGGAGTCAGAGCTCTCCCCCACGGAAGCGACCCGATCGCCACGGAGCCACCGTTTGGCCCAGGCCTGGAAACCCTCCTACGCTGGAAGAAGCGGAGGATACCCTGAGAGACCTGGCCCTGCACCGGGAGGAGGTCGCCAGGATGGAAGCGAGCTGGCGGGCCCTAAAACTACAATTGGAGCGGCGCCAATCCCTCTTACCCCCTGAAGTGTCTGTACCGGAAGGTGAGGCGCCCGTTCCAGTAGAGGAGGCCGTGCGGGCATCCCAGCCCTTGCAATCTGAACCGGTTGCCAGTATCTCAGTGGAGGCACCCGTTCCAGTAGAGGAGGCCGTGCGGGCATCCCAGCCCTTGCAATCTGAACCGGTTGACAGTATCTCAGTGGAGGCACCCGTTCCAGTACAGGAGGCCGTGCGGGCATCCCAGCCCTTGCAATCTGAACCGGTTGCCAGTATCACAGTGGAGGCACCCGTTCCTGCAGAAAACGCCGCACCAGCACCCCAGATCCCGCTGTCTGCCCCCGTCGCTGAGGCAGAAGAAGCGACACCCGTCCTCATGGAGGAGGCCGCGCAGGCACCAGAGCTCTACCTGCCTGTACCGGAGCCCCGACCGTCATCTGTTCCAGAGCCGGCTGCTTCCGCCACAGGTGAGCGCCGCCAGGACTGGCGGACGCCAGGAGAGCTGCCGCAAACCGTACATCGTAAGCTGGCGTTTGATGGTGGAGACATGGAGATGCTGGTGGAGGAGAATTACAACCGGCGTCAGGAGGAAGAGTGGAGACGTCGGGAGCGGGAAGCAGAGCGACAAAGGGAGCAGCGAGAATCCCAAAAGCTTCGGCAACGTCACCTGGAGAAGGACCTGGCAGAGAAGGCACGTATGAGAAAGGTTAAAAGTACGGTGAGGGAGCCGCGGCGTAAGGGTGCAGTTTTTGTAACCCGGCAGGACGTGGAGGCTCACCTCCCAGAAGGACACCCGGGGAGGGACCTGTTGCCAGGAGACTTGGTGACTTACACCCGACACTGGGGTTACAATGGATGGTACGCCCTAAATCTTACCAGGTGCGACCCCTACTCCCAGAGTGTCAGGAAACTGACAGACCCTACGAGCCTTCAGCCTCCCCCAACCAGGCCTCTGCACAAGTGCCCACCCCACGCCGTAAATCTCCCCAGCCTCCCTCAGTGGTCTCCTCAGCAGCCCCAGCTATGGACATGATAATGATAGCTGGCCCGTACCCGGCGCCTGTTAGGCCCCCTGGGGTTCGTTCAGTCCGGGACATAGGGGTCCAGACCCGGAGGGAGATGAAAGAGGTGGCCACACAGACCCAGATAGCGGGTCACGACGTCACTGTACAGACCACACGACGTCATCAGGTCTGGGTGGACCCTCCTGTCACGGATGTTTGGCAAGCTCCAGAACAGTACCAGGTGGTACCTGTAAGAGGCCAGCCAAAGAAGTCTAAATAACCCGGACAGGGTCTCTGTATGTAAATAGTTAAATTATTGATGTACCCGGACGGGTGAATGTTCATAAAAGAAGTTTATTGTTGCCTTAATATACCCAGGTTGGATAATGGTTTGATGTACCCGGACGGGTGAATGTTCAGAAGAACAAGTTTATTGTTGCCTTAATATACCCAGGTTGGGTAATGGTGTTTCACTGTAATGAAAATGTTGAACTTTGAAGCCATGAACTGTACTGGCTCACAAACTTTTCTGTAAATAGTTGGCACTTCGGTGCTCCATCTTGGTTTTACAAAAAACTTTACTGTGCACTATTTTCAACTACCTCAGAAACTAAAAACCCGTTTGGTGTGGCCGAAAGTGAGGTCTGCTCAAGGAAAGTCTTGCAGCCCACCCAAGACCACAGTTGGAGGTTTGGAGCGGGTCCTCCACAAGCACAAGTAAAGGACACTGTGAAGTTACCCCGGTGGGGGTAGTCCTAAGAAGTCTCCACGAACTTCGGCACTAATGCTATTTGCACTTTTGTTGAATATGTATTTATTAACACACATGTATAACACATATCAAGGGTATGAACAGTAACAAAACATGTCACATAATATAAGCCATTTGCACTTTTGTAATGTTATTATTAAAAATTTTATTATGCAATGTTTAACTTGAAGTGTTTCCTGCTTTCTTACTACGTCGCATAGTCCACTCTGCTACATCACTTTGCACCATTGCTCTATCTCACATCTATCTGCCCTGGAAGGATAGCGTGTTACCTGTAGAAGACTTTTCACCTACCTGCACTACACCATCCCTTCCAGAGGACCTGCACAGCAGCGCTGGACACCCGACCAGGTACTACAGGTGGCGTCACGACAAACTACACGAACATTCTATCATCCCCTGGAAATATCCCACATTCCAGTGATCGCCCAGGTCACGGACCGAGCTGTGCTACTCGTGACATCCCCCATATAAGTCGATGTGATCGGTGCCGAGTACCCCCAAAACCCCTGTCTCTGTGCGACTCAACTTCCCTCACTGTGCTGGCACTTTACATTTACAAATGCCTCTGGGGTTTTTTTTGGGGGGGTGGGGAACATTCAGACTTTTGCTATGGGGCCCCATGATTTATATGTACGCCCCTGCTGCTGAGGCATGGTATTTAAGGCTGTTAAGGAGCCAACATACATGGACCTTGCCAGCAGCGTCGGACTGGAGTACCTTGGGCCCACCAGAGAAAATATATTCTTGCGCCCAACATCATACTTCCCAACCTTTGAATAAGGGAAAGAGGGACAAAGGCTGTGGCACGCTGTGCATGCTGCAGAAAATTTTAGGCCATGCCACGTTGCACCACAGACTGTCCAGGAGTTGGTGGATGCTTTAGTCCAGGTGTGGGAGGAGATCCCTCACGAGTAGAGTTGAGCGATACTTTCCGATATCCAAAAGTATCGGAATGGTGTCGCCGATACCATTAAAATATCGGCGATACCCGATACCGATACCGGAAATCCAATGTAAGTCTATGGGAACAAAATATCGTAACTAAAAAAAACCCATTCTTTCCTTGTAAACACTAAATATACACACATAGAATACATATATATATATATATATAATATATATATTACATGTCATTGTGACATATATATATATACATATATGTATAGTTTATACACTTCTACATAGTAAAATAGCCTCTGATTCAATTGCCGGGTAAAGCCGGCTTCTGTGAAAAGACAGAAGCACCCGACATGAAATGACACTTGGTGTACATAGGGTTAACCATGTCTTTTCATGTAGTTTGATATCTGATTTTCACAAACAATTACATGAGTGTATGTGTGCAAAATTTCACACCTGTAGGGGTTAAATAAAGGTGTAAATTCGTTGTAAAAAAAAACGACTTTTTTGCTACGAATTTACACCTTTAATTAACCCCTACAGGTGTGAAATTTTGCACACATAGACTGATGTAATTGTTTGTGCAAATCAGATAGCAAAGGACATGGTTAACCCTATGTACACCAAGTGTCATTTCATGTCGGGTTCTGCATTTTCACAAAAGCCGGCAATTGAATTAGTGGCTATTATACTATGTAGAAGTGTATGAACTATAAATATAAATATATATATATATATGTGTCACAAATTCAATGACATGTATATATATATATGAGGTGTAAAATTGCTGAAAAAAAATGCATGGGCTCCCGCCCTATTTTCGCAACCAGACAACAAACCAAGTGAGTGGGGGCAGATAATAATAGCCCAGAGAGGGACCATTATTTTTGCCCCCCCCCCCGGCTACTAACATCTGCCCCCAGACACCCCAGGAAAGACAAATCTATAATTAGATTCGCCCTTTCTGGCACTTTGCCCGTCTATTCCCATTGCCCTGTAGCGGTGGCGAATGGGTTAATATGGGGTTAAAGCCACCTTGCTATTGAAAGGTGACCTTAAGCCAGGTTAATAATTGAGAGCTGTCAATTAGACAACTATCAATTATTAATCCTATTGCATGAAATAAAAATAAAACACACACACTTTAATTAAAAATCATTTTAATGAAATAAAGACACATGTTTTTGACCATCTTTTATTTTACTGCAAAAACCATTTCCTGTAATAAAAATAAAATAAAAAAGCAAAATTATTCTTACCTATCCCATGCACAGTCAGGTCCCACGGTGTAATCCTTCAGAAAGGGTTAATGTTTACTGCAGGGACCGCAGCTAATGCTGCAGCCTCACAGTAAACCCCCAAATGAATGAGTTCCTCTCCTGGCTGACAGGAGAGTAAAGGCTGGGTCTCACATAACGATACACCAGCGATCCCGACAATGATATGCACTTGTCAGGATCGCTGGTGTATCGCTACATGATCGCTGCTGAGCTGCCAAACAGGCAGCTCAGGCAGCGATCTGGGACAGCGACACTGCGGGTAACATCGCTTAAGGGCCCGTCTCACATAGCGATATCGCTACAGAGATCGCTGCTGAGTCACTAGTTTTGTGACGCAGCAGCGAGCTCACCAGCGATATCGCTGTGTGTGACATTCAGTGACAATCAGCCCCCCTGCCGGGTATCGCTGATCGTCGCTGAAATGTCAGGACCTTTTTTTGATCGCTGGTTTCCCGCTGACAGGCATGCATCGCTGCGTGTGACAGGCGGGAGACCAGCGATCCGCTGGTAACCAAGGTACACAGCGGGTTTCCAGGCGCGGGGCTGTGCCTAGAAACCCGCTGTGTACCTTGGATACCAGCTACCTGCATCAGGGCGCTGGTATCCAAGGTACACTGCGGGTAACTAAGCGATGTTACCCGCAGTGTCGCTGTCCCAGATCGCTGCCTGAGCTGCCTGTTTGGCAGCTCAGCAGCGATCATGTAGCGATACACCAGCGATTCTGACAAGTGCATATCGTTGTCGGGATCGCTGGTGTATCGTTATGTGAGACCCAGCCTTTAGTTACCCGCAGTGTACGTTGGATACCAGCGCCCTGATGCAGGGAGCTGGTAACCAAGGTACACAGCGGGTTTCCAAGCGCTGCGCGGTGCCTGGAAACCCGCTGTGTACCTTGGATACCAGCTCCCTGCATCAGGGCGCTGGTATCCAAGGTACACAGCGGGTTTCTAGGCACAGCCCCGCGCCTGGAAACCCGCTGTGTACCTTGGTTACCAGCGGATCGCTGGTCTCCCGCCTGTCACACGCAGCGATGCGTGCCTGTCAGCGGGAAACCAGCAATCAAAAAAAGGTCCTGACATTTCAGCGATGATCAGCGATACCCGGCAGGGGGGCTGATCGTCGCTGAATGTCACACACAGCGACATCGCTGGTGAGCTCGCTGCTGCGTCACAAAACTAGTGACTCAGCAGCGATCTCGGTAGCGATATCGCTATGTGAGACGGGCCCTTAAGTGGAAAGCTTAATTGATTGCTTTCCACTTTCACTTCAGGTCAGCCAGGGACACAATCAGTGACGTCAGAGGGAACTGATTAACAAAAATAGGGGTTCCCTTCGAAAAAAAAATGGCGTGGGGTCCCCCCTATTTTTGTTAACCAGCCAGATGAAGCAGACCGCTGAGGCCTGGATTTTCAGGCTGTTAAGGAGCCAAGATCCATGGACCTTGCCAGCCTGATAATACCAGGCCACAGCAGTCTGCATATCTTGGCTGATTAACAAAAATAGGGGATCCCCTCGAAAAAAATTGGCGTGGGGTCCCCCCTATTTTTGTTAACCAGCCAGATGAAGCAGACCGCTGAGGCCTGGTTTTTCAGGCTGGTAAGGATCCAATATCCATGGACCTTGCCAGTCTGATAATACCAGGCCACAGCAGTCTGCTTAGCTTGGCTGGTTAACAAAAATAGGGGATCCCCTCGAAAAAAAAACGGCGTAGGGGTCCCCCTATTTTTGTTAACCAGCCAAGTAAAATGCAGACTGCTGCGGCCTGGTATTAAAAGACTGTCAAGGACCATGGATTTTGGCCCTCAACAGCCTGATAATACCAGGCTACAGCAGCCCCACATTTGGCGCATCAAAAGATGTGCCAATTGTGGCACTTTACCCGGCTCTTCCCACTTGCCCTGTAGCGGTGGCAAGCGGGGTAATAAGGGGTTAATGTCACCGTTGATTGCACGGTGACAATAAGCCCGGTTAATAATGGAGAGGCGTCAATAAGACACCGATCCATTATTAATCCCAAAGTTTTTAAATGTTTAAAAAAAAGACACAGCAAGAAAAAAGTCTTTTAATGAAATAAAAGAGACAACACAGTTTTCATTTCTTTTATTACTCTCTCATTCCTGCGACGCCATCGATCTCCTGTAAAAAAATAAAAAAAACAAACCAACAGTATACCACCTGTCCAACGCAGTCCATAGTAACGACTGTCCCACGACGATCCAGCTCTGCTACATCGGAATGAGAGATGCATCGCGACGCAGCACAGCTGATTACCTGCTTCCCCGGCGGTGACGTCATCGGACTGCTTTACGGCCGCGATTACCCAGCAGTCACTGCAGTTATCGCGAGAAACTGCATGTGACCGCCAGGGAGAAGAGGATGGCGGCCATTAAGCAGTCCGGGATGTGACCGACGGAGATCTTCTGCCGGGTAAGTGCCGCTGACTCCTGACAGACCCGACCGACGGACACTGACAGTGACAGTGACATTCCGATTCCGGTATCCGATATGACGAAAATATCGGTACTCGGAATCGGAATTCCGATACAGCCAATATCGGCCGATACCCGATATTTGCAGTATCGGAATGCTCAACACTACTCACGAGACCATCCGTCGCGCTCATCAGGAGCATGGCCAGAAGTTGTAGGGAGGTCATACAGCATACCTCCCAAATTTGGAAGACAGGAAAGAGGATTAAAGGCTGCGGCGCGTGTTGCGCGCCGCTGAAAATTTTAGGCCACGCCCCAACAACACCCATTTCACAGCTAATCACACCCATATCCTCGCCCCAAGCGTAACCATTTAGCACTGCTGATCACACTGACTGGTAATGAGGGCACAGTGGCTGGTACTGAGGAAAAGAAAGAAAGAGCAGCGAGAGAGAAAGAACAAACAGAGAAAGAAAGAAAGAAAGAAAAGAGAGAAAGAAAGAACAGAGAGTAAAAAGAACAGAGAGCGAGAAGGAAAGAACAGAGAGCGAGAAAGAAAGACTAGAGAGAGAGCCATAGGCATAACTAGGGTTTTGGTTTAGTGGGGGCAAAACTTCTGAGTGGGCCCATCATCAGAGAACCTCAGCAAATGACCGCGCTGTTGGCCAAAATAATCTATATATAAAAAGACCAATATTGATATTACCGCCATATGGTCTGTGTTAAATAATACCAGTCCTACAGAACATATAATAGATTACAGCACAGGTACAGATAATGACTTACCGCTGATGTTCTTTCTAATGGAATTGTTCACTTTTCATGTCTTTTCCATCTGGCCCACACCGACATGACGACTTCTCCAGCCAGGACTCGACTGCACCCCCATTAAAAAAAAAATAAAAAAAAACTCACCTCCTGGCTCATGTGCTGCTCACTGTTCTCCCTCTCAGCGTCTGACAGCGGGCGCCGGCAGGTGATGTTATTGCGCCCGCTGTAATACGCTGAGAGGGGGATTATGGGAGAGAAGGAGCGCTCGCTCCTTCTCTCTCCATGCGGTCAGCTTTATCAGCTGGATGCCGATACAGCTGACCCTCCGATGACGGGTGGGGGGCCCACTGCTGGCACTGGGCCCCCCAACGCCTGTTCAGGCCCCATAGCTTCCGGGCGGCAGAGCAGGGAGAGCGATTCTCCCTGCTCTGCCGCAGAATGTAACTGTATCGTAGCTCCGGGTGGGCCCCCTCAGAGCGTGGGCCCCGGGGCCACCGCCCCCTCTGCCCCGCGACCTATCCTTTCAAATCAGGGCCCACCACGCAGGAGCTGGGGCCCACCGTAGATTTCTCCGGTGTCCCGGTGCCTCAGTCCAACCCTGCTTGCCAGCCTGATAATACCAGGCCACAGCAGTCTGCATATCTTGGCTGGTTAACAAAAATAGGGGATCCCCTCGAAAAAAATTTGGCGTGGGGTCCCCCTATTTTTGTTAACCAGCCAGATGAAGCAGACTGCTGAGGCCTGGTTTTTCAGGCTGGTAAGGATCCAATATCCATGGACCTTGCCAGCCTGATAATACCAGGCCACAGCAGTCTGCTTAGCTTGGCTGGTTAACAAAAATAGGGGATCCCCTCGAAAAAAAAAACGGCGTAGGGGTCCCCCTATTTTTGTTAACCAGCCAAGTAAAATGCAGACTGCTGCGGCCTGGTATTAAAAGACTGTCAAGGCCCATGGATTTTGGCCCTCAACAGCCTGATAATACCAGGCTACAGCAGCCCCACATTTGGCGCATCAAAAGATGTGCCAATTGTGGCACTCTACCCGGCTCTTCCCACTTGCCCTGTAGCGGTGGCAAGTGGGGTAATAAGGGGTTAATGTCACCGTTGATTGCACAGTGAGAATAAGCCCGGTTAATAATGGAGAGGTGTCAATAAGACACCGATCCATTATTAATCCCAAAGTTTTTAAATTTTATAAAAAAAAGACACAGCAAGAAAAAAGTATTTTAATGAAATAAAAGAGACAACACAGTTTTCATTTCTTTTATTATACTCTCATTCCTGCGACGCCATCGATCTCCTGTAAAAAAAGAAAAAAAAAAACAACAGTATACCACCTGTCCGACGCAGTCCATAGTAACGACAGTCCCACGACGATCCAGCTCTGCTACATCGCAATGACAGGCAGAGCCTGTCATCTCGACACAGCACAGCTGATTACCTGCATCCCCGGCGGTGACGTCATCGGACTGACTGCTTTACGGCCGGGATTACCCAGCAGTCACTGCAGTTATCGCGAGAAACTGCATGTGACCGCCGGGGAAAGATGATGGCTGCCATCAAGCAGTCCAGCCCGTGACCGCCGGAGATCTTCTGCCAGGTAAGTGCCGCTGACTCCTGACAGACCCGACCGACGGACACTGACAGTGACAGTGACAAATCCGATTCCGGTATCCGATAAGACGAAAATATCGGAACTAAGTATCAAAAGTCCGATAGAGCTAATTCGGCCGATACCCGATACTTGCGGTATCGTATCGCTCAACACTAGTGGTGTGTTCTCCTTCAAAAGAAGTATTCAGAGGCTGGACAGACATCTGTCTGGGATGATTTAGTGAATCCTGCTTTGAGCAGGGGTTGGACCAGATGGCCCAGGAAGTCCCTTCCAACTCTACTATTCTATGATTCTATGATATATATCTCAGTAGCTTTGTTGCCATAAAAGGAGAGGGGCCAGACATATTTCTTGCACAGGGGTCCCAAGCTGTCAGTGTCCGCCCCCGAACTGTTTCATCAAATTCATATTTCATTTGAAAATGTTGCTATTGTACATGTGTTAAAGACCAAATAAAAATCCATTTTAAAGTGAATAGTAGAGATGAGCGACTTTGGCTCCCGGAAGGGTCGAGTCGGGTTTCGGGCCACCCGACTTTCCCAAAAGTCGAGTCGAACGAAGTCGGCCGACTAACGGAAAAGGTCGAGTCGGAGTCGAAAATCCGACCCAATGGATTTGACCGTAATATAAAGAGCAGATATACGGTACTGTATCAGAAGCGGCCAGCTGTATATTGTGTAGGGGAAAATTTAAATCTCCGTATTTATTTCTGGTGTCAGACACAGACGCTCACTCAGTATGGATTTGACCGTAATACAAAAAGCAGACATACGGTACTGTCTCAGAAGCGTACAGCTGTGTACAGTATAGGGGAAAATTTCAATCTCCGTATATATTTCCGGAGTCACACACAGATAGTCAGCATGTATTTGTCCGTGATACCAGCAGGTACACGGTAGTGTGTGAGTAGCATACAGCTCTATACGGTGTGGGAAAAAATGAACGCTCGGTAACTGTGCAGAAAAAAAGAATAAAAATATTAGTTCTGTGTAAAAAGCAGTCTGCACAGCAGTGTACACACAGCAATACAGCTATCAGGCAGTCTAATAACCAGCGCTGCTGCTGCACACAAGAAAATCCTCCCCTGTCACTGGCAGGCAGCCTAATAACCAGCGCTGCTGCACACAACAAAATCCTCCCCTGTCACTGCACACTAACTGTACAGCACAATTGCTATCAGCACAAGCAAAGAAGAACTTCTCTTTCCTGCCCTAATTTCTCCCCCCTACTGAAAAAAGCATCAGCAACCACCCCCTACTTTTAAATATCGCAAAAAAGGGCTTTTTAAAAACACTGATGCCCCCCAAACCCAAGCCAATCACTGAAATTTTCCTTTTTCTAAATGGTGGGGGACGCTGTTTCTTCATCTTTTTTTGCCCACAGGTAGGGTCCTTGCTCTTTGGGCTGAAAAAAGGCCCCCTGAAAGCATTATAAAAAAACCCCGATTTTTGGCCCGCTTTTTTTGGGCCGCCCGGGCCATGGCCGACGCATGCTAGGGGTTTGTGTTTCGGCCCAACAAAACCCCCGACTTTGGTGAAAGTCGGTAATTTTGAATCTGACCGACCTTTTTTTTGTCAACTTTTTGTCATACTGTAGGTTAAAAATCATTGTACTGGGGGGGGTAAATTAATTCCACATTGTTATGTAGGGTTTTTATGAATCCGAAAAATGGAAAATTTAAAAGTCTACATTTTTTTTTTGATAATTTAGCAACATATTCCAGAGTGTTGTACAAAAGCAAATTACCATTCACATGGATCCCTCTCCACAAAGCAACTTTATCTTTTAATTTCCCAAAATTTACACACAGACTAAATCCCCAAAATTTTTTTTTTTAAAGAATTTACTTTTTTTGCATGTTTTTTCAGTGTGGGGGGGCAATTTAAGTACCCATCATCAATTTTCCCATAGGGGGGAGAAAAAAAAAATCCTTTTTAGAGGTTGCACTTGCTTGGATTTTAATCCTAACCCTTTGATGCCGGACAATAGCCATAACAAATAAATTTTAACTCAATAAAAACAAAATTTCCCCTTTTAAA
>JARQOD010000001.1:134244402-134281680 GCA_033576555.1 Oophaga sylvatica | reverse complement strand
CTTTCCTTGTAAACACTAAATATACACACATAGAATACATATATATAAATATATAAATATATAAATATAACATGTCATTGTGACATATATATATATACATATATGTATAGTTTATACACTTCTACATAGTAAAATAGCCTCTGATTCAATTGCCGGGTAAAGCCGGCTTCTGTGAAAAGACAGAAGCACCCGACATGAAATGACACTTGGTGTACATAGGGTTAACCATGTCTTTTCATGTAGTTTGATATCTGATTTTCACAAACAATTACATGAGTGTATGTGTGCAAAATTTCACACCTGTAGGGGTTAAATAAAGGTGTAAATTCGTTGTAAAAAAAAACGACTTTTTTGCTATGAATTTACACCTTTAATTAACCCCTACAGGTGTGAAATTTTGCACACATAGACTGATGTAATTGTTTGTGCAAATCAGATAGCAAAGGACATGGTTAACCCTATGTACACCAAGTGTCATTTCATGTCGGGTTCTGCATTTTCACAAAGCCGGCAATTGAATTAGCGGCTATTATACTATGTAGAAGTGTATGAACTATAAATATAAATATATATAATATATAGTGTCACAAATTCAATGACATGTATATATATATATGAGGTGTAAAATTGCTGAAAAAAAATGCATGGGCTCCCGCCCTATTTTCGCAACCAGACAACAAACCAAGTGAGTGGGGGCAGATAATAATAGCCCAGAGAGGGACCATTATTTTTGCCCCCCCCCCCGGCTACTAACATCTGCCCCCAGACACCCCAGGAAAGACAAATCTATAATTAGATTCGCCCTTTCTGGCACTTTGCCCGTCTATTCCCATTGCCCTGTAGCGGTGGCGAATGGGTTAATATGGGGTTAAAGCCACCTTGCTATTGAAAGGTGACCTTAAGCCAGGTTAATAATTGAGAGCTGTCAATTAGACAACTATCAATTATTAATCCTATTGCATGAAATAAAAAAAAACACACACACTTTAATTAAAAATCATTTTAATGAAATAAAGACACATGTTTTTGACCATCTTTTATTTTACTGCAAAAACCATTTCCTGTAATAAAAATAAAATAAAAAAGCAAAATTATTCTTACCTATCCCATGCACAGTCAGGTCCCACGGTGTAATCCTTCAGAAAGGGTTAATGTTTACTGCAGGGACCGCAGCTAATGCTGCAGCCTCACAGTAAACCCCCAAATGAATGAGTTCCTCTCCTGGCTGACAGGAGAGTAAAGGCTGGGTCTCACATAACGATACACCAGCGATCCCGACAATGATATGCACTTGTCAGGATCGCTGGTGTATCGCTACATGATCGCTGCTGAGCTGCCAAACAGGCAGCTCAGGCAGCGATCTGGGACAGCGACACTGCGGGTAACATCGCTTAAGGGCCCGTCTCACATAGCGATATCGCTACAGAGATCGCTGCTGAGTCACTAGTTTTGTGACGCAGCAGCGAGCTCACCAGCGATATCGCTGTGTGTGACATTCAGTGACAATCAGCCCCCCTGCCGGGTATCGCTGATCGTCGCTGAAATGTCAGGACCTTTTTTGATCGCTGGTTTCCCGCTGACAGGCATGCATCGCTGCGTGTGACAGGCGGGAGACCAGCGATCCGCTGGTAACCAAGGTACACAGCGGGTTTCCAGGCGCGGGGCTGTGCCTAGAAACCCGCTGTGTACCTTGGATACCAGCTACCTGCATCAGGGCGCTGGTATCCAAGGTACACTGCGGGTAACTAAGCGATGTTACCCGCAGTGTCGCTGTCCCAGATCGCTGCCTGAGCTGCCTGTTTGGCAGCTCAGCAGCGATCATGTAGCGATACACCAGCGATTCTGACAAGTGCATATCGTTGTCGGGATCGCTGGTGTATCGTTATGTGAGACCCAGCCTTTAGTTACCCGCAGTGTACGTTGGATACCAGCGCCCTGATGCAGGGAGCTGGTAACCAAGGTACACAGCGGTTTCCAAGCGCTGCGCGGTGCCTGGAAACCCGCTGTGTACCTTGGATACCAGCTCCCTGCATCAGGGCGCTGGTATCCAAGGTACACAGCGGGTTTCTAGGCACAGCCCCGCGCCTGGAAACCCGCTGTGTACCTTGGTTACCAGCGGATCGCTGGTCTCCCGCCTGTCACACGCAGCGATGCGTGCCTGTCAGCGGGAAACCAGCAATCAAAAAAAGGTCCTGACATTTCAGCGATGATCAGCGATACCCGGCAGGGGGGCTGATCGTCGCTGAATGTCACACACAGCGACATCGCTGGTGAGCTCGCTGCTGCGTCACAAAACTAGTGACTCAGCAGCGATCTCGGTAGCGATATCGCTATGTGAGACGGGCCCTTAAGTGGAAAGCTTAATTGATTGCTTTCCACTTTCACTTCAGGTCAGCCAGGGACACAATCAGTGACGTCAGAGGGAACTGATTAACAAAAATAGGGGTTCCCTTCGAAAAAAAAATGGCGTGGGGTCCCCCCTATTTTTGTTAACCAGCCAGATGAAGCAGACCGCTGAGGCCTGGATTTTCAGGCTGTTAAGGAGCCAAGATCCATGGACCTTGCCAGCCTGATAATACCAGGCCACAGCAGTCTGCATATCTTGGCTGATTAACAAAAATAGGGGATCCCCTCGAAAAAAATTGGCGTGGGGTCCCCCCTATTTTTGTTAACCAGCCAGATGAAGCAGACCGCTGAGGCCTGGTTTTTTCAGGCTGGTAAGGATCCAATATCCATGGACCTTGCCAGTCTGATAATACCAGGCCACAGCAGTCTGCTTAGCTTGGCTGGTTAACAAAAATAGGGGATCCCCTCGAAAAAAAAAACGGCGTAGGGGTCCCCCTATTTTTGTTAACCAGCCAAGTAAAATGCAGACTGCTGCGGCCTGGTATTAAAAGACTGTCAAGGACCATGGATTTTGGCCCTCAACAGCCTGATAATACCAGGCTACAGCAGCCCCACATTTGGCGCATCAAAAGATGTGCCAATTGTGGCACTTTACCCGGCTCTTCCCACTTGCCCTGTAGCGGTGGCAAGCGGGGTAATAAGGGGTTAATGTCACCGTTGATTGCACGGTGACAATAAGCCCGGTTAATAATGGAGAGGCGTCAATAAGACACCGATCCATTATTAATCCCAAAGTTTTAAATGTTTAAAAAAAAGACACAGCAAGAAAAAAGTCTTTTAATGAAATAAAAGAGACAACACAGTTTTCATTTCTTTTATTACTCCTCCATTCCTGCGACGCCATCGATCTCCTGTAAAAAAAAAAAAAAACAAACCAACAGTATACCACCTGTCCAACGCAGTCCATAGTAACGACTGTCCCACGACGATCCAGCTCTGCTACATCGGAATGCATCGCGACGCAGCACAGCTGATTACCTGCTTCCCCGGCGGTGACGTCATCGGACTGCTTTACGGCCGCGATTACCCAGCAGTCACTGCAGTTATCGCGAGAAACTGCATGTGACCGCCAGGGAGAAGAGGATGGCGGCCATTAAGCAGTCCGGGATGTGACCGACGGAGATCTTCTGCCGGGTAAGTGCCGCTGACTCCTGACAGACCCGACCGACGGACACTGACAGTGACAGTGACATTCCGATTCCGGTATCCGATATGACGAAAATATCGGTACTCGGAATCGGAATTCCGATACAGCCAATATCGGCCGATACCCGATATTTGCAGTATCGGAATGCTCAACACTACTCACGAGACCATCCGTCGCGCTCATCAGGAGCATGGCCAGAAGTTGTAGGGAGGTCATACAGCATACCTCCCAAATTTGGAAGACAGGAAAGAGGATTAAAGGCTGCGGCGCGTGTTGCGCGCCGCTGAAAATTTTAGGCCACGCCCCAACAACACCCATTTCACAGCTAATCACACCCATATCCTCGCCCCAAGCGTAACCATTTAGCACTGCTGATCACACTGACTGGTAATGAGGGCACAGTGGCTGGTACTGAGGAAAAGAAAGAAAGAGCAGCGAGAGAGAAAGAACAAACAGAGAAAGAAAGAAAGAAAGAAAAGAGAGAAAGAAAGAACAGAGAGTAAAAAGAACAGAGAGCGAGAAGGAAAGAACAGAGAGCGAGAAAGAAAGACTAGAGAGAGAGCCATAGGCATAACTAGGGTTTTGGTTTAGTGGGGGCAAAACTTCTGAGTGGGCCCATCATCAGAGAACCTCAGCAAATGACCGCGCTGTTGGCCAAAATAATCTATATATAAAAAGACCAATATTGATATTACCGCCATATGGTCTGTGTTAAATAATACCAGTCCTACAGAACATATAATAGATTACAGCACAGGTACAGATAATGACTTACCGCTGATGTTCTTTCTAATGGAATTGTTCACTTTTCATGTCTTTTCCATCTGGCCCACACCGACATGACGACTTCTCCAGCCAGGACTCGACTGCACCCCCATTAAAAAAAAAATAAAAAAAAACTCACCTCCTGGCTCATGTGCTGCTCACTGTTCTCCTCTCAGCGTCTGACAGCGGGCGCCGGCAGGTGATGTTATTGCGCCCGCTGTAATACGCTGAGAGGGGGATTATGGGAGAGAAGGAGCGCTCGCTCCTTCTCTCTCCATGCGGTCAGCTTTATCAGCTGGATGCCGATACAGCTGACCCTCCGATGACGGGTGGGGGGCCCACTGCTGGCACTGGGCCCCCCAACGCCTGTTCAGGCCCCATAGCTTCCGGGCGGCAGAGCAGGGAGAGCGATTCTCCCTGCTCTGCCGCAGAATGTAACTGTATCGTAGCTCCGGGTGGGCCCCCTCAGAGCGTGGGCCCCGGGGCCACCGCCCCCTCTGCCCCGCGACCTATCCTTTCAAATCAGGGCCCACCACGCAGGAGCTGGGGCCCACCGTAGATTTCTCCGGTGTCCCGGTGCCTCAGTCCAACCCTGCTTGCCAGCCTGATAATACCAGGCCACAGCAGTCTGCATATCTTGGCTGGTTAACAAAAATAGGGGATCCCCTCGAAAAAAATTTGGCGTGGGGTCCCCCTATTTTTGTTAACCAGCCAGATGAAGCAGACTGCTGAGGCCTGGTTTTTCAGGCTGGTAAGGATCCAATATCCATGGACCTTGCCAGCCTGATAATACCAGGCCACAGCAGTCTGCTTAGCTTGGCTGGTTAACAAAAATAGGGGATCCCCTCGAAAAAAAAACGGCGTAGGGGTCCCCCTATTTTTGTTAACCAGCCAAGTAAAATGCAGACTGCTGCGGCCTGGTATTAAAAGACTGTCAAGGCCCATGGATTTTGGCCCTCAACAGCCTGATAATACCAGGCTACAGCAGCCCCACATTTGGCGCATCAAAAGATGTGCCAATTGTGGCACTCTACCCGGCTCTTCCCACTTGCCCTGTAGCGGTGGCAAGTGGGGTAATAAGGGGTTAATGTCACCGTTGATTGCACAGTGAGAATAAGCCCGGTTAATAATGGAGAGGTGTCAATAAGACACCGATCCATTATTAATCCCAAAGTTTTTAAATGTATAAAAAAAAAGACACAGCAAGAAAAAAGTATTTTAATGAAATAAAAGAGACAACACAGTTTTCATTTCTTTTATTATACTCTCATTCCTGCGACGCCATCGATCTCCTGTAAAAAAAGAAAAAAAAAACAACAGTATACCACCTGTCCGACGCAGTCCATAGTAACGACAGTCCCACGACGATCCAGCTCTGCTACATCGCAATGACAGGCAGAGCCTGTCATCTCGACACAGCACAGCTGATTACCTGCATCCCCGGCGGTGACGTCATCGGACTGACTGCTTTACGGCCGGGATTACCCAGCAGTCACTGCAGTTATCGCGAGAAACTGCATGTGACCGCCGGGGAAAGATGATGGCTGCCATCAAGCAGTCCAGCCCGTGACCGCCGAGATCTTCTGCCAGGTAAGTGCCGCTGACTCCTGACAGACCCGACCGACGGACACTGACAGTGACAGTGACAAATCCGATTCCGGTATCCGATAAGACGAAAATATCGGAACTAAGTATCAAAAGTCCGATAGAGCTAATATCGGCCGATACCCGATACTTGCGGTATCGTATCGCTCAACACTAGTGGTGTGTTCTCCTTCAAAAGAAGTATTCAGAGGCTGGACAGACATCTGTCTGGGATGATTTAGTGAATCCTGCTTTGAGCAGGGGGTTGGACCAGATGGCCCAGGAAGTCCCTTCCAACTCTACTATTCTATGATTCTATGATATATATCTCAGTAGCTTTGTTGCCATAAAAGGAGAGGGGCCAGACATATTTCTTGCACAGGGGTCCCAAGCTGTCAGTGTCCGCCCCCGAACTGTTTCATCAAATTCATATTTCATTTGAAAATGTTGCTATTGTACATGTGTTAAAGACCAAATAAAAATCCATTTTAAAGTGAATAGTAGAGATGAGCGACTTTGGCTCCCGGAAGGGTCGAGTCGGGTTTCGGGCCACCCGACTTTCCCAAAAGTCGAGTCGAACGAAGTCGGCCGACTAACGGAAAAGGTCGAGTCGGAGTCGAAAATCCGACCCAATGGATTTGACCGTAATATAAAGAGCAGATATACGGTACTGTATCAGAAGCGGCCAGCTGTATATTGTGTAGGGGAAAATTTAAATCTCCGTATTTATTTCTGGTGTCAGACACAGACGCTCACTCAGTATGGATTTGACCGTAATACAAAAAGCAGACATACGGTACTGTCTCAGAAGCGTACAGCTGTGTACAGTATAGGGGAAAATTTCAATCTCCGTATATATTTCCGGAGTCACACACAGATAGTCAGCATGTATTTGTCCGTGATACCAGCAGGTACACGGTAGTGTGTGAGTAGCATACAGCTCTATACGGTGTGGGAAAAAATGAACGCTCGGTAACTGTGCAGAAAAAAAGAATAAAAATATTAGTTCTGTGTAAAAAGCAGTCTGCACAGCAGTGTACACACAGCAATACAGCTATCAGGCAGTCTAATAACCAGCGCTGCTGCTGCACACAAGAAAATCCTCCCCTGTCACTGGCAGGCAGCCTAATAACCAGCGCTGCTGCACACAACAAAATCCTCCCCTGTCACTGCACACTAACTGTACAGCACAATTGCTATCAGCACAAGCAAGAAGAACTTCTCTTTCCTGCCCTAACTCTCTCCCTACTGATAAATAGCATCAGCAACCACTCCCTACTGTTAATATCGGCAGAAGGGCTTTTATAGACACTGATGTCCCCCAAATCAAGCCAATCACTGCAATGCCCTTCTCTAAGATGGTGGTGGACGCTGCTCATGTCATCTTGTTGCCCACAGTGTACGTCCTTGCTCATTGGCTGAAAAAAGGCGCCTGAAAGCATTATGGGAAAACCGACTTTGGCGCTTGTTTTGCCGACCGCATGGCCGACTGCATGCTATGGTTGTGTTTCGGCCAACGAAACCCGACTTTGGTGAAAGTCGGTAACTTTTGAATCTGACCGACCTTCTTCGCTCAACTCTAGTCATACTGTAGGTTATGCTCATTGTACTGCTGGATATATTAATCCACATTGTTATGTAGTTTCTATGAATCCGAAATATGGATTAAGAGTCTACATTTTGTTTTGATAATTTAGCAACATATTCCAGAGTGTTGTACAGAGCAAATTACCATTCACATGGATCCCTCTCCACAAAGCAACTCATGCTGTAATTTCCATACATTACACACAGACTAAATCCAATTTTATTTTGAAAGAATTTACTTATTTGCATGTTTTTGCAGTGTGGGAGGCAATTTAAGTACCCATCATCAATTTACACATAGAGGGAGAAAATAAAAATCCTATTTAGAGGTTGCACTTGCTTGGATTTGAATCCTAACCCTTTGATGCAGGACAATAGCCATAACAAATAATTGTAACTCAATAATAGCAATTTCTCTAAATAATATTTTAGACTAAAAAAAATTAAATATCGAAAAGCCACAAGCTAAGTAGTTTAAAAAATGTTTAACAATTTCTATGCACTATAAAATGTTAACATTGTAATTGAAAAAAAGGATATATGTTTAGTGTTGAGTGAATCTGTTGAAATTGGACTTTGGCAGTTTGTTCAAATTTTGCCAGGAAATTTTACTTGTATCATATTTATAGGATGCAAATCAAATATGTTTACCTATGCTCTGGGGTCTTCATAGACCCCCCCTGAGTATAATAAACAAATTCTCACCTCTACCCTGACCCTCAGTCTAGTCCTCACACAACATAATGACATGCGTGAGGGTTGCAATAGCATGTTGTTGTGATGCCTAGATGGGACAGGAAGCATTGAAGAACTGAACTAATAGAGTGAAAAACTGGCAGCATTTTAATGAAAACATACCAGAGTGACTTGGATTTGCACTTACTTGGTAGTAATATAATATGGAAATAAAAGGGTGTATATTTATTCACTGGTGGTGAGTGAATCTGCTGAAATTCAAGTTCAGCAGTTCATGTGAAATTAGCCTAGAAATTCAATTGGTATCATATTTATTTGATGTGTATCAAGTGTGGTCTCTACAGACCCCAGAACATAATAAACAGTGTGAAAAAAATAAAAAATAAAACCCATCTCTTCCCCAAACCACAGTCTAGCCTTCACACATCATAATGATGTTTATAGGGCTGCAATGGTACTTGATGCCTAGTGGCCACAGGAGGCACTAAAGACCAGATATAACCCACAGTGTGTTAGAGATCGAGTTCCTGCTGCTGCACAAGGGGAATCTCGAACCAGTCCCGCTGCGGTCCCCCATCCATCTCCGGCCGCAGTGGAGCCTTCTCAGTGGAGACGTCGGTCACAGCGTCTCGCTCAGTCTAATACTGTGCAGAGGCTTGTTGCTGCCTCTTCTGGTTCCTCTATTATAACCAGTGCTTGAGCAGGCAGTCTTGGGACTAAGTCCTGCGTTTCTCCATCTGAGCATGCCCAGGGCAAGATCTCCCATTGGAGATCAGGGGTCACAAGCTCGGTTACAGCAGCAACTCCCATTGGTCTGCCAGGAAGGTCCTGAAACTGCTTGTGTTCTGGAACAGTTTCTCATTGGTCCTTTTCTGGAAGGTCCTGTAGCTGCTACTATAAAAGGTGCGCATGACCGTTTGGCCATGCGCTAGTATCAATTGTTTTTGTGCTATGTGTTATGTGCTTTGTGCCAGTGTGATCATGTGGTTATGGCTCGGCTGAAATAAGCCCCTAGAATACCGGAAACTCCGGTGAGGAGATTTGTATGCACGTGTTCAGGGCTTGGCTGAAATAGCCTCTAGAATACCGCTACTCCGATGAGGAGTTGCTTGTTTGCGTTGCTGACTGCATGACCACGGACCGCTATCCTCACAGCAGTTATCTGTGTACTCCTGTGGTGTTAACAGGACACAGTCTCTATCTCAGCGTCTATGTCAGCGACTCTGTGGTGTAACAGAGTTCGCTCATACCGCCATATAGTGCCACAGCGTCTATGTTTGCGACTCTGTGAAGTAACAGAGCTCGCTTATACCGCCATATCCTGTCATCATTACTAGCAGCAGGCTCTGCCTGCACGCTGGATCCCGGGCTGTGAACGCACCCATTATTTATAATTATTTGGTGCGTTCTGCAGTCCCTAACACAGTGTGAAAAGACTGGCAACCTGTGAATGAAGGCCAAACCAGAATGGCTAAGCAGGGAGTTGCATGTACAAAGTCAGGGTTGAAGAGCGATAGTAATCTTTTTTTTATCTCTTTTCTGCCCTTTTGAATCCATAAAAATGGCATCCAATATTTTTCTGTTGTCATGAACACCATAAAAAAATCAGATTCTGGCAAATCTGATTTTTTTTTAAATTTGAGATGAATTTGATTAATCTCGAGTAGAGATAAATCGATAAATATGAGGAGGATCGAATTCAAAGTAGTGTTTCCTGAAATGAGCTGTTCCACACAAATTCGTACCTTTTGAAATTTGATTTGCGATTTGCAAGAGAAAAAAAACTTTCCCACCACCATTTACAACTTTGATAAAGCATTAATAGCATGCTTTTCATTGCCATTTGGGCCTCCCTACAATGCCCTGCAGCTATCACATATTACATAATATCATATTTTTTACAGTGGTTGTCATTCCCTGGGCCACCACAGATAATTGATTCCTATTGGAGCACAGTTTGCATGGCAGAGTTATTTATCATCTCCAGAGTCACTAAGCAGACCTCTCTCTTCTGTAGATCTTAATTTCTTACAGACAGTGGGGTCCTCAATTTCTCTTTCCTGTAAAGTTTAAGCTCTTATGATCATTAGGATTATCTCTTTTTCCTGTAAAGTTTAAGCTCTGATGGTCAGCAGGGTCTTCTCTCTCCTGTAAAGTGTAAGCTCTTTTGGTTAGATGGTTTTTCGCTCTGCCTTTCAACCACATATTTTGCAAGCAATTACAAGCTTTCCAGTATGAGATTTGTGAAATTGTATTTGCAGCAAATCAAATTTTAAGGAAAATTCGACAAATTCAAATTCAAAAAGATCCTCTCATCTCTAACCTCAAGTGATTCATTCATCTTTATAATTCACCCAAGATCCAAAGACATTTCAGCCCATCATTGGAATTCAGCTTTTTACTGTTTTTCCATTTAGTTTTTATCTGGCAATTGAGGAGTCCCTACCATTTGGAAATCTTCACCTATTTTTGTATCTCTTTGAATTTGCAGTGCTGCTCCCCTTACTATTCATTTCTGCTGGGACTGGAATAGGCATAGCTCCTAGCCAAACGTTTATGCTGGATTTCAAAACATTACTCTGTTATTCCTTTTTTACACAGAAATTATGATATCCATAGTAAACTTTCTTCTTAATTTACATGAAAGCACCATTCATTTGAGTTAAATGTTCATTAAAACAATTGATAGCCTGGAGTAAAAAAAATATATTTTTATACATAGATATCTAATAGATTAGGCTAATCACAAAATCATAAGATATATGATTTGTTTCTCTTCAAAGCAAATTAAAATGATTCCCTGCAGAACATGATATATTTGTGCACAGTGTTTTTAATTAAATTACAGTTGAGTGCTTCCAATAATACTATTTTCATTGACAGCAGTGGGAGACATTAAATTATATCTTAAAATATATTAAATTCTATTTCACATAATTCAATCAAAACTGTATGAAAAGTATGTGTGGCATAAATGGAACGCCGCTTACCGCTCTAAATATTTTCTTGTGTTCAGTGTAACAGTGGTACATGTTTATAATACGCCCGGAGGAAATCATCCAAATCAATTTAGTTAAAGTCTTGTCGTGCCTTTAGGTTCCTTTAGGCTTACTAGACAAAGCCAAATAGCTTATATCACACTCAGATAATTTCATAACAGCTTGTTTTGCTTTTACTGAACTTTGAGCAAGGCAAAGATCATTACTTCTTGCACGTAGACTAGAAACATGAATAGTTTTATATCCTTTTGTTTTTCTTAAATCTGGTTGGAGATAACTTATGGATTTTGAAAACTCTTGATCTGCCACAAAGACTTAAAGATTATGGTTTTCCCAAGGAAAGGCTCCTCAAGGTTAGGAGTTTGTCAATAAACTTAATGACTTTATCAGTAGAATATGAGTATACTAAAAGCCACTGTTGTGTTGGATGTCTGTTGGATGCACAAGCATTTAACCAACTTATCCTCCAAGAAGTGTCGTTAATGCTAACCAGCACCTACAAATTACAATAAAGCAGATTAATTATTAATTAAATTACATCTTTTCTAATGTTCTTTTGACAAAACACTGCCAACATTGATCATCATCTACCTTTAACCCCTTAACGACCAAGCCATTTTGTAGGTTAAAGACCAGGCCAATTTTTACAATTCTGACCACTGTCAATTTATGTGCTTATAACTCCGGAACGCTTCAACGAATCTTGGCGATTCTGAGACTGTTTTCTCGTGACATATTGTACTTCATGATAGTGGTAAAATTTCTTCAATATAACTTGCATTTATTTATGAAAAAATCGGAAATATGGCAAAAATTTTGAAAATTTTCAAACTTTTAATTTTTATGCCATTAAATCAGAGAGATATGTCACAAAAATTAGTTAATAAATAACATTTCCCACATGTCTACTTTACATAAGCACAATTTTGGAACCAAAATTTTTTTTTGTTAGGAAGTTATAAGTGTTAAAAGTTGACCAGCAATTTCTCATTTTTCCAACAAAATTTACAAAACCATTTTTTTTAGGGGCCACCTCACATTTGAAGTGAATTTGAGGGGTTAATATGACAGAAAATACCCAAAAGTTACACCATTCTAAAAACTGCACCCATCAAGGTGTTCAAAGCCACATTCAAGAAGTTTATTAACCCTTTAGGTACTTCACAAGAATTGAAGCAATGTGGAAGGAAAAAATGAACATTTAACTTTTTTCCCCCAAATTTTTCTTTCTTTCGAAATTTTGTCAAGGGTATCAGTACAAAATGAACCACAATATTTGTTGTACAATTTCTCGTGAGTACACCGATACTCCACGTGTGGGTGTAAACCACTATTTGGGCGCATGGCAGAGCTCGGAAGGGAAGCAGCACCATTTCACTTTTTTGGCTGGTATTGAGATTGGACGCCATGTCGCATTTGGAGAGTCCCTGTGTGCCTAAACAGTGGAAACCCCCCACAAGTGACCCCATTTTGGAAACTAGACCCCCCAAGGAACTTATCTAAATGTGTTGTGAGAGCTTTTAACCCCCAAGGGCTTCACAGAAGGTTATAACGTAGAGGCGTAAAATTAAAAAATCATATTTTTTTCCACAAAAATGATCTTTTCATCCCAATTTTATTTTCCAAAGGATAAAAGGACCCAAAAAGTTATTGTGCAATTAGTCCTGAGTACGCTGATACCCAATATGTGGGGGTAAACCACTATTGGGCGCATGGCAGAGCTCCGAAGGGAAGCAGCGCCATTTGACTTTTTTTGCTGGAATTGAGATTGGACGCCATGTCGTATTTGGAGAGCCCCTTATGTGCCTAAACAGTGGAAACCCCCCACAAGTGACCCCATTTTGGAAATTAGACCCCCCAAGGAACTTATCTAGATGTGTGGTGAGAGCTTTGAACCCCCAAGGGCTTCACAGAAGGTTATAACGTAGAGCTGTAAAATTAAAAAATCATATATTTTCCACAAAAATGATCTTTCCACCCCCAATTGTTATATTCCAAAGGGTAACAGGACCCCAGAAGTTATTGTGCAATTTGTCCTGAGTACGCTGATACCCCATATGTGGGGGTAAACCACTATTTGGGCGCATGGCAGAGCTTGGAAGGGAAGCAGCGCCATTTGACTTTTTTGGCTGGAATTGAGATTGGACGCCATGTCGCATTTGGAGAGTCCCTGTGTGCCTAAACAGTGGAAACCCCCACAAGTGACCCCATTTTGGAAACTAGACCCCCCAAAGAACTTATCTAGATGTGTGGTGAGAGCTTTGAATCTCCAAGGGCTTCACAGAAGGTTATAACGTAGAGCTGTAAAATTAAAAAATCATCTTTTCCACAAAAATGATCTTTCCACCCCAATTGTTATTTTCCAAAGGGTAACAGGACCCCAAAAGTTATTGTGAAATTTGTCCTGAGTACGCTGATACCCAATATGTGGGGGTAAACCACTATTTTGACACATGGCAGAGCTCGAAAGGGATGGAGCGCCTTTTTCAAATGCAGACTTTGATGGAATAGTCTGTGGGTGTCATGTCAAGTTTGGAGAGCCCAAGTTTAGAATGCCCCCACAAGTGACTCCATTTTGGAAACTAGACCCCCCAAGGAACTTATCTAGATGTGTGGTGAGCACTTTGAACCCCCAAGTGCTTCACAGAAGTTTATAACGTAGAGCCGTGAAAATAAAAAAATCATATTTTTTTCCACAAAAATAATCTTTTTGCCCCAAATTTTTATTTTTATAAGGGTAACAGGAGAAATAGGACCCCAAAAGCTATTGTGCAATTTGTCCTGAGTACGCTGATATCCCATATGTGGGGGGGAACCACTATTTTGATGCATGGCAGAGCTTGGAAGGGAAGGAGCACCGTTTTTAAATGCAGACTTTGATGGAATGGTCTGCGGGTGTCATGTCAAGTTTGGAGAGCCCCTGATGTGCCTAAACAGTAGAAACCCCCCACAAATGACCCCATTTTGCAAACTAGACCCCCCAAGGAACTTATCTAGATGTGTGGTAAGCACTTTGAACCCCCAAGGGCTTCACAGAAGTTTATAACGTAGAGCCGTGAAAATAAAAAAATCATATTTTTTTCCACAAAAATGACCTTTTTGCCCCCAAATTTTTATTTTTATAAGGGTAACAGGAGAAATAGGGCCCCAAAAGTTGATGTGCATTTTGTCCTGAGTACGCTGATATCCTATATGTGGGGGGGAACCACTGTGATCGCCTTACTGCGATCTTTGGGAGGCACAATGAACAAATCCACAAAAGGTGAAGAATTGGTTTTCTTTTTTAAGCCGTTCCTCTTGCGGTATTAGTGATTAGGCGACTTTATTCCTTGGATCGGTGCGATTACGGCGATACCAGATTTATACCCTTTTTTCATGTTTAGCTTCTGTCACACACTAAAATGCTTTTTTTTTAATAATTTTTTGTGAGAATTTTTTGCATCGTCGTATTTTGAGCGCTATAATTTTTCCATATTTCGGCCGACAGAGTTATCTGTGGGCTTATTTTTTGCGGGACGAGCTGATGTTTTTATTGGTATCATATTCGGGCACATAATGTTTTTTGATCGCTTCCTATTCCGATTTTTGTGGAAGCAGAATGAACAAAAACCAGCAATTCAGGAATTGTTTTTTTTTTCCTCCGTTCCGCGTGTGGTAAAATTGATAATGCAGCTTTATTCTTCGGGTCACTACGATTACAGCGATACCTAATTTATATATTTTTTTATGTTTTGGCGTTTTTTACACAATAAAAAATTTTATAGAAAAAATAATTATTTTTGCATCAGTTTATTCTGCGAGCTATAACTTTTTTATTTTTTCGCTGATGATGCTGTGTGGTGGCTTGTTTTTTGCGAGACAAGATGACGTTTTCAGCGGTACCATGATTATTTATATCTGACTTTTTGATCGCGTGTTATTGCACTTTTTCCAAGCGGTATGATGATACCGCTTGGAAAAAGTATAATTTACTAACTTTTTTGTGGTTTTTTTTTTACGGCTTTGAATGAAGGGGTTAACTAGGGTTACGCTTTTATAGATGGGATTTTTACGGACGTGGCGATACCAAACATGTGTATTTTTTTGGTTTTTTATTTTTTTTATTACATAAAAATGTGTATTTTTAGGGGATTTTTTGTTAAATTATTTTTTAATATTTTCTTTACAATTTTTTTTAAAAAAATGATTTTTTTAACTTGTCCCTTTATGGGACTTTCACTTATTTTACTTTTTATTGCAGTTACAATGCATTGCAATGCTCCAGCTCCCAGTTCTTTTACTTTCTTACCTAAGTTTTCAAAGTCACTGCAGATGGTTTCCAGGTCGTTTCTTGTGGTGTCATTTATCCCCACATGTATTAGCAGGAATGGGTAGTCATCTGTAGGTCTGAAGAGTCCTGATATCCTGTCAGACACATCTTTAATTTTTGCACCTGGAAGACAGCACATTTCTCTTGAGGTTAAATCCGGTCTGCAGATAGCGGCTGTTACACTCGGTCCCAGCGCTGGCTCTGCACTCCGTTCTGCCCACTCACCTGTTCCTCTGGCTGTCCCTCTGCAGCAGTCTGCGCACGGGCTGGGGTCTCCTGTCCCATCTGCTTCTCGGCGCCCTGTGTCCTCCTCCACTTCCTGGCACGCTGCTGGCAGGCCTCCAGATAGACTGCTTAGGGCGCGAGGCCGCGCCCACCGTCTCTCTTAAAGGGGCAGCGTGCATTTTTTGAAATAGCTAATTAACCAATGGCTGTGCACTCAGTACTATATCTGGTCACTCCACCATTAGGGGAGTGCCGGAGCAACGTGTTCTATCATTGCTACATCCGGTTCTGTTCCTGATCTGTCTGCGCTGCGTCTGCAGTCTCTGTGCTTCGCTGATACTGTTTGTCTCCTCAGATCTTTGCTAACCCGTATCTGGCTAACCTGGACAATCTCGGCTATTACTGGCGCAAGTGTCATCCCGTTCCGCCATCAGCCATCCGTACCCGTGGACCGTGACAAGGTCACTGAAGCCAGCCTACTACCATCCGTTCTGGACCAGGACCTTACTCTTCTCCGTCAAGAATCCTCCACGGACTCGGTAAATACCTGTTACCCTTTTGGTCCCTCTGGGACAGCTGCCACGTGTTGGGGTCTAACTGGAGGTAGCACCTGTGTCCTCCGGGTATTCCATTCTGGTCCTGTTCGAGGGGCCTTACTATGGGTACCCGGGGCTCACTAGTTACGCCCCCTTCGGAGCCCCCCGGACCGCGGTCTCGAGGTTCCACATTAAAAAATAAAAACGAATGTGAACTTCACCACCTCTGCCTCCGCTTCCATTCGTTACAGATTGCTCCGGCCATGGAACCCGCTGGATCCCAGAGATCTCCGACCACGGATCTGTGCCAGGAGGTGACCCGTTTGGGAGTTCAACAGGACAAGATCACGACTTATCTACACAGCTTGTCTACCCGCATGGATTCCATGGGGTCCTCGTCTGCACCTGACTCTTCTATCAATAATCAGGTACCAGTTCCCATGGCAAGTAAAGGTCTCCGTCTGGCGGCTCCTACCCGTTTCCAGGGTGACCCTACTCTGTGTCGGGGTTTCCTCAATCAGTGCACTCTACACTTCGAAATCTTGGGGCATATGTTTGCTTCTGACCGAGCCAAGGTGGGCTTCATCATGTCGCACCTGGGAGGAGAGGCCCTCGCCTGGCTAAACCCGCTACGGGAGAGAGGGGATCCGCTGGTTAACGATCTTCAATCTTTCCTAGAGGCTTTTCGCAGGACTTTCGATGAACCTGGTCGCACCACTTCGACTGCCTCAGCTCTGCTCTGCCTGCGCCAAGGTACTCTCACGGTAGCTCAGTATGCTGTTAAATTCCGCACCCTCTCGTCTGAATTATCGTGGAACAATGAGGCCCTGGTTGCTAACTTCTGGGAAGGCCTATCCGGAAGAATCAAGGATGAGCTGGCGGGACGGGACAGACCTACCCTCTTGGAAGAACTAATATTCTTGGCAACCCGAATTGACCTGCGTTTTCAGGAGCGCTCCATGGAGATCAAGCGGGACAAAAGGTCCTATCACCTGGACTCTAGTTTGTACAAAACAGGTACTTCGCCCTCCGCCTCCGAGGCCATGGAGGTGGACCATGTAAGTTTGGCCACCCGCCGCCGGGAGGCACGTCGCAAGGGGGGAAGTTGTTACTACTGCGGTAGTTCTGAACATTTGATCCATTTCTGTCCTAAAAAGTCGGGAAACTCCAGTGCCTAGGTCCGGTAGGAGGGGCCAACCTAGGTAGCGAACAGTCCTCTCCCTCTTTACACATCTCAGTCTCCGTGTCCTATGGAGCAATAAAATTCTCCGAACATTGTCTACTGGATTCTGGAGCTGCAGGGAACTTCATCCAGCAGGCGGTTGTGGATCATTACCGCTTACCAGTCCAGCGTCTTCCTGATCCGTTACAGGTGTCCGCCGTGGATGGCAAACCGCTGACCGAGCCCGTCCAGTTTCAAACCGAGTTGGTGGAACTCCGGGTAGGTCTAATGCATACTGAACGAATGCGATTTTATGTATATCCAGGTTTATCCCATCCCATGCTTTTAGGTTTACCTTGGCTCCAGATGCATGAACCAGTCCTTAATTGGAAAACTGGAGAAGTTCTGCGTTGGGGAGATACCTGCATGAATCGTTGCTTAACCCGGATTCAACCTGTTTCGCCTCCAGTCCAGCCTGATACCCTGCCAGGGTTGCCTTCCGCCTATTGGTCCTTCTCTGACGTCTTTGGGAAAAAGGAGGCTGAGAGACTACCTCCACACAGGTCGTATGACTGTCAGATAGAGCTTCTTCCTGGAGCATCTCCTCCTCGCGGGAGAGTTTATCCCCTTTCACAGGCAGAGACTCGGGCCATGTCGGACTACATCCAAGAGAATCTGGCTAGAGGATTTATCCGAAAGTCATCGTCACCGGCAGGAGCTGGATTCTTCTTTGTGAAGAAAAAGGATGGATCCTTGCGGACCTGCATTCACTATCGGGGTCTAAATCAAATCACGGTAAAAAACAGGTATCCATTACCTCTTATTTCAGAGCTGTTTGATCGTCTCCGAGGGGCCAAGATCTTCACCAAATTGGACCTCAGAGGGGCCTACAACCTGATCCGAGTCAGAGAGGGGGACGAATGGAAAACAGCCTTCAACACCCGTGACGGCCACTATGAATACCTGGTAATGCCATTCGGCCTAAGCAATGCACCTGCGGTCTTTCAGGAATTTGTTAATGACATTTTCAGGGACTTGCTCTATACTTGTGTCGTGGTTTACCTGGACGATATTTTGATTTTTTCTGCTGACTTGACGTCACACCGGAGGCAAGTACGCCTGGTCTTACAAAGACTGAGAGAGAACAGGCTATATGCCAAATATGAGAAATGCCTCTTTGAGCAGTCTTCTTTGCCTTTCCTTGGGTACATTGTATCTTCCACAGGATTAAAGATGGATCCGGAGAAGTTGCCTGCAGTTCTCAACTGGCCTCGTCCGTCTGGGCTAAAAGCCATACAAAGGTTCCTCGGATTTGCCAATTACTACCGGCAATTTATTCCACACTTTTCCACCCGAGTGGCTCCAATCACAGCCTTAACCCGGAAAGGTGTAAACTCTAAGGAATGGTCCTCCGAGGCAGAAGAGGCCTTTGTTTCTCTCAAAAAACCTTCGCTTCCGCACCCGTTCTCCATCGTCCTAATTCAAGTGAGCAATTTTTTCTTGAGGTTGACGCTTCTTCCATAGGTGCAGGAGCAGTTCTGACCCAGAAGTCGTCTACCGGGAGGATGATCTCGTGTGGTTTTTTTTCCAAGGTTTTTTCTCCTGCAGAGAGGAACTACTCTGTCGTGATCGCAAACTGTTGGCCATCAAATTGGCTCTGCAAGAATGGAGACATCTTCTTGAAGGAGCACATCACCAGGTAATCATATTCACCGACCATAAAAACCTTGCCTATCTCCAATCTGCTTTAAGACTGAATCCCCGTCAGGCCCGTTGGGCATTATTTTTTGCCCTTTTCAATTTTGTACTTCATTTCCGTCCAGCTGACAAGAACATCAAGGCAGACGCACTCTCTAGAGCCTTCTTGCCTCCTGAACTGGAGGAAGAACCTCAGCACATTATTGAACCTTCTAAGTTAGTCTCTGTTGCCTCCACTGATCTGGCCCGGCTTCCTCCTGGGAAGACTTTCGTGTTCGCTTCTGATCGTACTCGTGTTCTGCGCTGGGGTCATTCTTCTAAGTTGGCTGGCCATGCTGGTCAGAAAAAGAAGCAGCAACTCATCTCCCGTTATTACTGGTGGCCTACCATGGGCAAGGATATCCAGGAGTTCGTCGCAGCCTGTCCTTCATGTGCCCGTAACAAAACTGATAAACATCTACCAGCCGGCAGGCTTCTGCCTCTTCCGATTCCGTCCGCTCCCTGGCAGCACATCGCGATGGATTTCATCACGGATCTTCCCATTTCTTCTGGCTGCTCAGTGGTATGGGTTGTGGTGGATCGCTTCTCTAAAATGGCCCACTTCGTTCCGCTATCTGGCCTCCCGTCTGCTCCAGAACTGGCCGCTCACTTCATTCAGCACATCTTCCGTCTACATGGATTTCCTCTCCACATCGTGTCCGACAGGGGCGTCCAGTTCACCTCTAAGTTCTGGAGAGGACTCTGTAAAATGGTAAAAATTGAACTAGATTTTTCTTCTGCATATCATCCCCAGTCTAATTGGCAAGTGGAGAGGATCAATCAAATCCTGGCTGGATACCTGCGTCACTTCGTCAACGCTCATCATAATGACTGGGTAGAATTACTGCCCTGGGCGGAATTCTCCTACAACAACCAAGTAAGTGAATCTTCTGGAAAGTCTCCCTTTCACATTGTGTTTGGACTGCAACCGGAATTCCTCTTCCTGTCTCGGGATTGTCTGATGTTCCGGCAGTCGATACCTTGTCTAAGAATTTCTCAGACATTTGGAGAGAGACCAAGTCGGCTTTGGAGAAAGCTTCTCAACGGATGAAAACGCATGCGGACAAAAGACGTTTGGAGGCTCCCATCTTTCGTCCAGGAGACAAGGTATGGCTCTCCTCCAAGTACATCCATCTGAAGTTACCATCGTACAAATTGGGTCCCCGTTTCATTGGTCCCTTTGAAGTCTTGAGACAAATCAACCCGGTCTCTTATAAACTGAAATTGCCTAACTCTCTACGAGTACCTAACTCCTTTCATGTTTCCCTCCTCAAACCAGTAGTGTTGAGCTCCTTCTTTAAGGACCCGGGTACCACTCCTGATCCGGTCTCTGAGGATGATGTTTTTGAGGTAAAACATATCTTGGCCTCTAAGAGAGTAAGAGGTAGGATCTATTACCTGGTGGACTGGAAGGGTTTTGGTCCTGAGGAGAGGTCTTGGGAGCCTAAAGAGAACATCCAGGCCCCTCTTCTTCTTAAAAGATTTCATGCAGGCTTGAAAAAGAGGGGAGTAAAGAGGGGGATACTGTTACACTCGGTCCCAGCGCTGGCTCTGCACTCCGTTCTGCCCACTCACCTGTTCCTTTGGCTGTCCCTCTGCAGCAGTCTGCGCACGGGCTGGGGTCTCCTGTCCCATCTGCTTCTCGGCGTCCTGTGTCCTCCTCCACTTCCTGGCACGCTGCTGGCAGGCCTCCAGATAGACTGCTTAGGACGCGAGGCCGCGCCCACCGTCTCTCTTAAAGGGGCAGCATGCATTTTTTGAAATAGCTAATTAACCAATGGCTGCGCACTCAGTACTATATCTGGTCACTCCACCATTAGGGGAGTGCCGGAGCAACGTGTTCTATCATTGCTACATCCGGTTCTGTTCCTGATCTGTCTGTGCTGCGTCTGCAGTCTCTGTGCTTCGCTGATACTGTTTGTCTCCTCAGATCTTTGCTAACCCGTATCTGGCTAACCTGGACAATCTCGGCTATTACTGGCGCAAGTGTCATCCCGTTCCGCCATCAGCCATCCATACCCGTGGACCGTGACAAGGTCACTGAAGCCAGCCTCCTACCATCCGTTCTGGACCAGGACCTTACTCTTCTCCATCAAGAATCCTCCACGGACTCTGTAAATACCTGTTACCCTTTTGGTCCCTCTGGGACAGCTGCCACGTGTTTGGGGTCTAACTGGAGGTAGCACCTGTGTCCTCCGGGTATTCCATTCTGGTCCTGTTCGAGGGGCCTTACTATGGGTACCCGGGGCTCACTAGTTACGCCCCCTTCGGAGCCCCCGGACAGCGGTCTCGAGGTTCCACATTAAAAAATAAAAACGAATGTGAACTTCACCACCTCTGCCTCCGCTTCCATTCGTTACAGCGGCCTCTGTTCCTCTCAACAGAGAATCCCCCATGACAACAACTCTCCGTTTCTTCTTCACAACAGTTTTCT
This sequence comes from Oophaga sylvatica, assembly GCA_033576555.1. Lineage (NCBI taxonomy): Eukaryota > Metazoa > Chordata > Amphibia > Anura > Dendrobatidae > Oophaga > Oophaga sylvatica. The sequence goes on along the minus strand of JARQOD010000001.1, from coordinate 134,260,093 downwards.
TTCTCCATTCAGGAGGACTCTGAGGGCCTACAAGGTTATTGTTTGTGGCCAAAGTCTTATCTTGATGTATTTCTTCATCATTCTCCTGTGCAAGAGCCTGGTACTGGTTCCTGAGCAGAATTGGTGCTGACTGCCTCACAATCCTCCTGCTTCTCTGGGTCACATGCTTCCATTCCTCTGTTTCTTCAGGTGCACTTCGAATTTCTTCTCTTTTTGTAACATGAAGAGATAATTCTGCTCTGTCTTAGAACTCTCACCTTCCTTAATGGTTTTCAATGTAGATAACCTCTCTTCCAGATTTTGCAACTTTTCCTCCAACAGGGACACAAGCTTGCATTTGTGGCATGTGAAGTTTTGCTTTTCCACTGGTAAGTCTGTGAACATGTAGCAAGAAATGCAGCTCACCACATGGCTCTTGGCCTCTTCCATGTTATTGTTCAAGAGATATTCAAGAGGTGAAATATATGCCAAAACTCTCACACACGGTTTACTGATGTCCTCCTTTCAGCTGCAACGGTCAAAATCCAGTGTTTCTTGAGCTCGCGGAGACTCTTCACTTATCCCATAAGGCAGTGGGAATATGCAAATTCTCTCCTCGGGACTCCTATGTCTGATGTCTTCCATTTAGAATGCTCTAGTATATGATGGGCCCCGTAGATGATGCTCTAGTGTATGATGGGCCAATATAATGCTCCATATATAATGGGCCCCTTTTATAATGCTCCAGTGTATAATGGGCCCCATAGATGCTGCTCCAGTGTCTGATGTCCCCCATTTAGAATGCTCCAGTATATGATGGGCCCCATGGAGGATGTTCAATTGTATGATGGGCCAATATAATGCTCCATATATAATGGGCCCCATTTATAATGCTCCAGTGTATAATGGGCCCTGTAGATGCTGCTACAGTTTCTGATGTCCCCCATTTGGAATGCTCCAGTATATGATGGGCCCCATGGATGATGCTCCAGTGTATGATGGGCCAATATAATGCTCCATATATAATTGGCCCCATTTATAATGCTCCAGTGTATATGGGCCCCGTAGATGCTGCTCCAGTGTCTGATGTCCCCCATTTAGAATGTTCCAGTTTATGATGGGCCCCGTGGATGATGCTCCAGTGTATGATGGGCCAATATAATGCTCCATATATAATTGGCCCCATTTATAATGCTCCAGTGTATAATGGGCCCTGTAGATGCTGCTCCAGTGTTTGATGTCCCCCATTTAGAATGCTCCAGTTTATGATGGGCCCCATGGATGATGCTCCAGTGTATGATGGGCCAATATAATGCTCCATATATAATTGGCCCCATTTATAATGCTCCAGTGTATAATGGGCCCCGTAGATGCTGCTCCAGTGTATGATGTCCCCCATTTGGAATGCTCCAGTTTATGATGGGCCCCATAGATGATGCTCCAGTGTATGATGGGCCCCATATATCATTCTCCAGTGTTTAATGCTCCTCATATATTGCTCCAAACATTACAAAAAATGAAATACCTCTCCTCCCTGGGCACTACTCTACTCTGGAATCCTCAGCATCGCCATCTTCCAGCTCTCTGAACTTGGACTGTTCAGGCAGAGGGCATACAGACGTGACAACATCGCGCTCTCTGACCTAAATGTCACAGTCAGGAAACGTGGAAGACGTCACAGCGGTGGAGCAGGGAGATGTAAGTATTGCAAGTGCTGGGTCCCTGAGCAAGCAGTGGGGGCCCACTAGTTGACAACGGCACTGGCACAGGGCCCCTCATAGTATGCCGGTGTGTCTGCCGGCGAGTGGGCCACGATACCGTCAGAGAAACTTTTGCGTACTATGAGGGGCCCTGTGCCAGTGCCGTCGCCCACGAGTGGGCCCCCCCACCTGCACAGGGAATCGGCACTTGCTTGGGTGCACCAGGTGCTAATGCCGGCCCTGGGGGGGGCAGCCCAGTTAGGGAGGTGGAAAAACTGGCATATGTTGAGGTGTAGGCTGGACATTCAGCAGCTGCAAATGGAGGAATTGGGAAGTCGGAGGAAGAGGAGGACAAAGCGAGCCATTTTGCTGGCAAAATATATGTCATCAGGGGAAGGTGATACAAAATCCTTTGAAACCCAGGCATGGTTCATTTTTATGAAGGTGAGATCATCTACATTTTGGGTCGACAGCCGGGTCCTTCTTTCTGTCAGGATTGATCCCTCTGCACTGAAGACTCTTTCTGATAGCACACTACCAGCAGGGCAAGCGAGCTCCTGTAAGGCATATTGTGCCAATTCAGGCCAGGTGTCCAGTTTACAGGCCCAGTAGTCAAAGGGGAATGAACTGTGAGCGAGAACATCGATAGGGGAGGAGAGGTAATTTTGAACCATTGTTGACAACTGCTGTCTACTGTCTGTTTTAATCGATTCAGTATTAACAGTCGTGTGAGGGGTACTTGAGAGATCAGTCCACACCATGGTCATGAAACCCCTGTCTCCAATGCCTCTTCGGCTGTGTGCACCACAAACACCTCTTCCATTTGTCCCACTACGGCTCGTGGTAGAACCTGCACCACTTCTGTGTGCTGGGAATGCCCCTAACAAATGGTTTACCAGAGTTGCTTGTTTGTTCGCCAATATTAGCTCTAGGTTCTCCTGTGGCATGATGTTCTGAAATTGCCTTTATATCGTGGATCAAGGATGCTGGCCAACCAGTAGTCATCCTTCATCATTTTGCCAATGAGGGGGTCCCTTTTTAGAATCCGCAACACATAATCACACATGTGGGCCAATGTTCCAGGTGTCAATGATGCACTGCCAGTGGTGGGTGGAGGAGCTCTTTCTGCCAAATCCAAATCCCTCAAGTCATGCACAAACCCTGTACCTGACCTTGGCAAGCCAAAATTTTCACTTGCCCCCTGAGAAGCATCCTCCTCCTTAAAATAATCATCACCCTCATCCTCCTCCTCTTCCTCTTCTTCCTCCACCTCGTCAAGGACAATTCCCTGAGCAGACAATGGCTGACTGTCATCAAGGCATCCCTCCTCCTTCTCCTCTTCCTCCTACACTGCAGACGCCTGATCCTTAATGTGCGTCAAGTTTGTGTGAGCAGACTCATAAGTGGGATGCTCATGCTTATGATGGCGTCGTCTGCGCTTACCAGCCGTGTGCATTCCTCAAAACACTGAAAGACTTTACAGAGGTCTTTCAGATTTTACCACTGCACACCCGACAACTCGATGTCTGCCATCAAACTGCCTGCCCGTGTATCTTCCCACAAATGCATTACAGTCTGCCTCTGTTCGCACAGCCTCTCAACCATGTGCATGGTGGAGTTCCACCTTGTTGCCACGTCTATGATTAGGCGGTGCTTGGGGAGGTGGAGCGATCGCTGCAGTCTCTGCATACGACTAGAGTCTACGGGTGAGCGACGGATGTGCGAGCACAGACTTCGCACCTTATGGAACAGGGCTGTTAACTCCGGATAATTATTTAGGAAGCACTGCACCACCAGGTTCACGATGTGAGCCAGGCAAGGTATGTGTCTAAGTTTTACCAGGGCTATGGTCGCCACAAAATTATGGCCGTTATCACTCACTACCTTGCCTGGCTCAAGATGCAGACTGCCCAGCCATGACTCAGTTTCCCGCTGCAAGTACTCGACCAGTACCTCCGCGGTGTGTCTGTTGTCGCTCAAAGATATCATCCTTAAAACAGCCTGCTGACTGTTGTGAATGGACTTGAAATGAGTTCTGAGCAGAGGCTCCCTCTGGTGGTTACAAGCGGTACTGGACTGTACAGTGAAGATTGTGAGGAGTGGGAATCAGGTGTTACTGACTGGTCTTATATAAGGGAGTCGCCTTCCCATCAGGGTTGCCGGTGATCAATTGTTCTGGTCTCAATCCTTGAGTCCTATTTCCCTTGTAGCCTGCTGTGTCGTGTCTGCATCTCCTGCTAACAGATAAGACATTTTCTTCTTTTTGTTTTTGTGCTTGATTTTTGCATTTTGTCCTGCACTTCTGGTGGGGCCTTCAGGGTCCCCTCCGGGGGCTTTTGCCCTCTCAGTTTAGTTCAGCCACTGATGTTTGTACTTTTGCTTTTTCCAGTTTTTTCAGTGGCTGCTGTTTTGATTTTGTTACACCAGAGAACTAATTTAGGTGGTAGAGGTCGTGTGATCTCAGGTGATTTTGAAATTAGTAGAGTTGGTGCTTTTCAGGGTTTTTTGAGATTGCAGTAAGTGCCCTTCCTATCCTTTTCTATATAGGTAGTTTGGGCCCCAACGTTTGCTCATACTATTTTCTGTCTGTGTCAGTATTTCATCTTGTCTAACCGCCATTACATGTTTGGGGGCTTTCTATGTTCTTTGGGGATCTGCTCCGGGGCAGATAGCTTTCCTCTTTCTATCTTTAGGTGTAGTTAGTTTCTCAGGCTGTGACGAGGCGTCTAGGACCAACGTAGGAACGCTCCACGGCTGCCTCTAGTTGTGGTGGTTAGTCAGGGTACTGCAATCTCATAGATTCCAACTTCTCTGGTGTATTGCCTTTTTTACCTGCACTCCTCAGCTACCGAAACATAACAGTATCACCGGCCCAAAAATTGAAAATTGTATGGTACTCACAGAAGGGAAAAAATATTGTGAAAGAAAAAAGGTTGTCAGAGTTGTCAGAGATATTTTTCTGTTTGTTGCATTTTTTTCCCTCTGTATCTCTGGGTGCTGGGGAGGATTTTTTTTTTTCTCTCAAATGGAGTTTGCACAGTTGTCTGGCCGTGTGGATCAGCTTGCCACTGAGGTTCAGAGTATTGCTGCCTATCTTGCTAGGTTGCCTGTTGTGGAACCTAGGATTCCCATGCCAGATTTGTTTTTAGGGGATCGAGCTAAGTTTCAGAATTTCAAAAATATTTGTAAATTGTTTTTTGCCTTAAAATCTAAGTCCTCAGGGAACGCAGCGCAGCAGGTTCAAATTGTCATCTCTCTCCTGCGCGGCGATCCTCAGGATTGGGCTTTTTCCCTGACACCTGGGGATCCTGTTTTGAGTGATGTTGATGCATTTTTTCAGGCTTTGGGGTTATTGTACGATGAGCCTAATGTCACTGATCAAGCTGAAAAAGCCTTGTTGGCATTAAATCAGGGTCTTGATGACGCTGAGTTATACTGTCAAAGATTCCGTAGGTGGGCAGTCCTGACCAAGTAGAATGACGACGCTTTGGCGGCCCTTTTTCGGAAGGGTCTGTCAGATAATGTAAAGGATGTTATGGTGGGATTCTCTGTCCCCTCTGGTCTCAATGATTCTATGTCATTAGCGATTCAAATTGACAGACATTTGCGTGAGCGGAGAAGTATGCGTGGAATGGTGTTGCCTTGTGAACCTGCTTCTGAACCCAATCAGTGTGATAGAGTGGTGTCTGGGGCACAGCGTCATGAGTTTCGAAAGCGCAATGGGTTATGTTTTTACTGTGGTGATGCCTCTCATGCTATTTCAGTCTGTCCTAAGCGGGGAAGACGTTTTGCACGCTCAGTTGTCTTGGGTAGTGTTCAGACTAAGTTTTTATTAACTGTCACTCTGATATGCTCTCTGTCCTCATTTTCTGCTCAGGCTTTCATTGATTCTGGAGAAGCTATTAACCTGATGGATTATGATTTTGCTAAACGTTGCGGGTTTCCCTTGATACCCCTACAGAAGTCTATTCCCTACTGGGGATCGATTCTACCCCTTTGGCTGAGAATAAACCTCAGTTCTCTACTCAGGTGTAGTGTTGAGCGATACTGCTCGATATCTAAAAATATCGGATCGGAATAGTATCGCCGATATCACTAAATATCGTCGATATCCGATTCCGATACCGGAAGTCCCATGTAAGTCTATGGGAACAAAATATCGCAACTAAAAAAACACTTTCTTTCCTTGTAAACACAAAATATACACACTTAGATACATATATATATATAATATATATATATATATATATATATATAACATTCAGCATTGTGACATATTGTGTCCTGTGTGCCTTAATTGAACTGTTTTTTTGCTTGAGAATTGCAAAAATCATCATAGACTGTATTTGCCATTTTTCCGTCATATCTGCATCACGAGGCACAGGTGAAGAATAAGGGGGTGCTCTCGTGGGCGTACACTCACTCCGTGGCGCGAAAACGATGTCCGCACACTCTAAATGTTACTGCAATGTAAGATCGTGCCCCACAGCTCTGGAGTTCCGCCTCCTCATCCTCCTCAGTGGGCGTAAACGAACGCGAAGGTCCCGCCTCCCTACAAAAGATGTCGCCTCTCCTGATGCTAATGACACATGTGACTTTGCTGAGATGGCGAATGGACGTGAGCAGAAGTGGGAAGGGATGGAGGAGTCAGAGCTCTCCCCCCACGGAAGCGACCCGATCGCCACGGAGCCACCGTTTGGCACCCGGCCTGGAAACCCTCCTACGCTGGAAGAAGCGGAGGATACCCTGAGAGACCTGGCCCGGCACCGGGAGGAGGTCGCAGGATGGAAGCGAGCTGGCGGGCCCTAAAACTACAATTGGAGCGGCGCCAATCCCTCTTACCCCTGAAGTGTCTGTACCGGAAGGTGAGGCACCCGTTCCAGTACAGAAGGCCGTGCGGGCATCCCAGCCCTTGCAATCTGAACCGGTTGCCAGTATCTCAGTGGAGGCACCCGTTCCAGTACAGAAGGCCGTGCGGGCATCCCAGCCCTTGCAATCTGAACCGGTTGCCAGTATCTCAGTGGAGGCACCCGTTCCAGTACAGAAGGCCGTGCGGGCATCCCAGCCCTTGCAATCTGAACCGGTTGCCAGTATCTCAGTGGAGGCACCCGTTCCAGTACAGAAGGCCGTGCGGGCATCCCAGCCCTTGCAATCTGAACCGGTTGCCAGTATCTCAGTGGAGGCACCCGTTCCAGTACAGAAGGCTGTGCGGGCATCCCAGCCCTTGCAATCTGAACCGGTTGCCAGTATCACAGTGGAGGCACCCGTTCCTGCAGAAAACGCCGCACCAGCACCCCAGATCCCGCTGTCTGCCCCCCGTCGCTGAGGCAGAAGAAGCGACACCCGTCCTCATGGAGGAGGCCGTGCAGGCACCAGAGCACTACCTGCCTGTACCGGAGCCCAGACCGTCATCTGTTCCAGAGCCGGCTGCTTCCGCCACAGGTGAGCGCCGCCAGGACTGGGGGGCGCCAGGAGAGCTGCCGCAAACCGGACATCGTAAGCTGGCATTTGATGGTGGAGACATGGAGCAGCTGGTGGAGGAGAAATACAACCGGCGTCAGGAGGAAGAGTGGAGACGTCGGGAGCGGGAAGCAGAGCGACAAAGGGAGCAGCGAAAATCCCAAAAGCTTCGGCAACGTCACCTGGAGAAGGACCTGGCAGAGAAGGCACGTATGAGAAAGGATAAAAGTACGGTGAGGGAGCCGCGGCGTAAGGGTGCAGTACGGAACTTTAAGTTAAAAGGTTGTTGGGGCTTCATCCAGGAGCCTGGACTTTATTTAGAAGTTTTTGTAACCCGGCGGGACGTGGAGGCTCACCTCCCAGAAGGACACCCGGGGAGGGACCTGTTGCCAGGAGACTTGGTGACTTACACCCGACACTGGGTTACAATGGATGGTACGCCCTAAATGTTACCAGGTGCGACCCCTACTCCCCAGAGTGTCAGGAAACTGACAGACCCTACGAGCCTTCAGCCTCCCCAACCAGGCCTCTGCACAAGTGCCCACCCCACACCGTAAATCTCCCCAGCCTCCCTCAGTGGTCTCCTCAGCAGCCCCAGCTATGGACATGATAATGATAGCTGGCCCGTACCCGGCGCCTGTTAGGCCCCCTGGGGTTCGTACAGTCCGGGACATAGGGTTCCAGACCCGGAGGGAGACGAAAGAGGTGGCCACACAGACCCAGATAGTGGGTCACGACGTCACTGTACACGCCACACGACGTCATCAGGTCTGGGTGGACCCTCCTGTCACGGATGTTTGGCAAGCTCCACAACAGTACCAGGTGGTACCTGGAAGAGGCCAGCCAAAGAAGTCTAAATAACCCGGACAGGGTCTCTGTATGTAAATAGTTAAATTATTGATGTACCCGGACGGGTGAATGTTCATAAAAAGAAGTGTATTGTTGCCTTAATATACCCATATTGGGTAATGGTTTGATGTACCCGGACGGGTGAATGTTCAGAAGAACAAGTTTATTTTGCCTTAATATACCCATGTTGGGTAATGATTTGATGTACCCGGACGGGTGAATGTTCAGAAGAACAAGTTTATTGTTGCCTTAATATACCCAGGTTGGGTAATGGTGTTTCACTGTAATGAAAATGTTCAACTTTGAAGCCATGAACTGTAGTGGCTCACAAATTTTTCTGTAAATAGTTGGCACTTCGGTGCTCCATTTTGGTTTTACAAAAAACTTTACTGTGCACTATTTTCAACTACCTCAGAAACTAAAAACCCGTTTGGTGTGGCCGAAAGTGAGGTCTGCTCAAGGAAAGTCTTGCAGCCCACCCAAGACCACAGTTGGAGGTTTGGAGCGGGTCCTCCACAAGCACAAGTAAAGGACACTGTGAAGTTACCCCGGTGGGGTTGTAGTCCTAAGAAGTCTCCACGAACTTCGGCACTAATGCTATTTTCACTTTTGTTGAATATGTATTTATTAACACACATGTATAACACATATCAAGGGTATGAACAGTAACAAAACATGTCACATAATATAAGCCATTTGCACTTTTGTAATGTTATTATTAAAAATTTTATTATGCAACGTTTAACTTGAAGTGTTTCCTGCTTTCTTACTACGTCGCATAGTCCACTCTGCTACATCACTTTGCACCATTGCTCTATCTCACATATATCTGCCCTGGAAGGATAGCGTGTTACCTGTAGAAGACTTTTCACCTACCTGCACTACACCATCCCTTCCAGAGGACCTGCACAGCAGCGCTGGACACCCTGACCAGGTACTACAGGTGGCGTCACGACAAACTACACGAACATTCTATCATCCCCTGGAAATATCCCACATTCCAGTGATCGCCCAGGTCACGGACCGAGCTGTGCTACTCGTGACATCCCCTATAGAAGTCGACGTGATCGGTGCCGAGTACCACCAAAACCCTGTCTCTGTGCGACTCAACTTCCCTCACTGTGCTGGCACTTTACATTTACAATGCCTCTGGGTTCTTTTTTTGGGGGGGTGGGGAACATTCAGACTTTTCTATGGGGCCCCATGATTTATATGTACGCCCCTGCTGCTGAGGCATGGTATTTAAGGCTGTTAAGGAGCCAACATACATGGACCTTGCCAGCCTGATAATACCAGGCCACAGCAGTTTGCTTAGCTTGGTTGGTTAACAAAAATAGGGGATCCCCTCGAAAAAAAAAGGCGTAGGGGTCCCCCTATTTGTGTTAACCAGCCAAGTAAAATGCAGACTGCTGCGGCCTGGTATTAAAAGACTGTCAAGGCCCATGGATTTTGGCCCTCAACAGCCTGATAATACCAGGCTACAGCAGCCCCACATTTGGCGCATCAAAAGATGTGCCAATTGTGGCACTTTACCCGGCTCTTCCCACTGCCCTGTAGCGGTGGCAAGTGGGGTAATAAGGGGTTAATGTCACCGTTGATTGCACGGTGAGAATAAGCCCGGTTAATAATGGAGAGGTGTCAATAAGACACCGATCCATTATTAATCCCAAAGTTTTTAAATGTATAAAAAAAAAGACACAGCAAGAAAAAAGTATTTTAATGAAATAAAAGAGACAACACAGTTTTCATTTCTTTTATTATACTCTCATTCCTGTGACGCCATCGATCTCCTGTAAAAAGAAAAAAAAAAAAAAACAACAGCATACCACCTGTCCGACGCAGTCCATAGTAACGACTGTCCCACGGCGATCCAGCTCTGCTACATCGCAATGACAGGCAGAGCCTGTCATCTCGAGGCAGCACAGCTGATTACCTGCTTCCCCGGCGGTGACGTCATCGGACTGACTGCTTTACGGCCGGGATTACCAGCAGTCACTGCAGTTATCGCGAGAAACTGCATGTGACCGCCGGGGAAAGATGATGGCGGCCATGAAGCAGTCCAGCCCGTGACCGCCGGAGATCTTCTGCCAGGTAAGTGCCGCTGACTCCTGACAGACCCGACCGACGGACACTGACAGTGACAGTGACAATCCTGATTCAGGTATCCGATAAGACGAAAATATCGGAACTAAGTATCGAAAGGCCGATAGAGCTAATATCGGCCGATACCCGATACTTGCGGTATCGTATCGCTCAACACTACTCAGGTGATAATGAGGGTTGAACCTGATCATCAGGAGTGCTGTAAATTTTTGGTTCTGTATAATCTGCATGATATTATCGTACTGGGCTTCCCTTGGTTGCAGTCTCATAATCCTGTTTTGGATTGGAAATCTGTGTCTGTAACCAGTTGGGGCTGCCAATGTGTTAATACCAACACTTCTGTTTTTTCTGCCTCCCCCAGGCTCAGGATGTTCCTGACTTTTTGATTGATTTTTCTGATGTGTTTAGCGAAAGTAAATCTGCATCCTTGCCTCCCCATAGGAGCTATGACTGCGCTATTGAATTAGTGCCTGGTAGTAAATTCCCTAAAGGTCGCCTTTTTAACTTGTCTGTACCTGAACATGACGCTATGCGGTCTTATATCAAGGAATCATTGGAGAAGGGTCATATCAGACCATCCTCTTCACCCTTAGGTGCCGGTTTTTTCTTTGTGGCAAAAAAGGATGGTTCATTAAGGCCGTGTATTGATTATCGTCTTTTGAACAATATTACTGTAAAATATCAATACCCGTTACCTTTGATTTCTGACCTGTTTTCCAGGGTGAAAAACGCTACTTGGTTTACCAAGCTTGACCTCAGGGGGGCATATAACCTTATTCGCATTGAGCACGGGGATGAATGGAAGACGGCATTCAATACCCCTGAGGGGCATTTTGAGTACCTTGTGATGCCCTTTGGGCTCACTAATGCTCCTTCTGTCTTCCAGTCCTTCATGAATGACATTTTCAGGGATTTTGTGGATAAATTTCTGATTGTTTATTTGGATGATATCTTGATTTTTTCTAATGACTGGGACTCTCATGTGAAACATGTTCGAACTGTATTCCAGATTTTGAGAGAGAATGCTCTGTATGTGAAGGGATCAAAGTGTCTTTTTGGCGTACAGAGGATCTCATTTCTGGGATTCATTTTGTCCCCATCTGTTATTGAAATGGACCCGGTCAAGGTTCAGGCCATCTGTGATTGGGTCCAACCTACTTCATTAAAGGCTCTTCAAGATTTTTGGGTTTTGCCAATTTTTATCGTAAATTTATTGGTAATTTCTCGGTTATTGTTAAACCATTGACTGATTTGACCAGAAAGGGTTCTGATGTGGTGAATTGGCCTCCTGAGGCAGTCTCTGCATTTCAGGAACTTAAGCAGAGATTCACTTCTGCTCCTGTTCTACGGCTGCCTGATGATTCTCTGCCATTTCAGGTGGAGGTTGATGCCTCTGAAATTGGGGCAGGTGCCGTTTTGTCCCAAAAAGATCCAGAGACCTCTAAAAGTAACCCTTGTGCCTTTTTCTCTCGAAAATTTTCTCCTACTGAACGTAATTATGACGTGGGTAATCGGGAGTTACTGGCCATGAAGTGGGCTTTTGAAGAGTGGAGACATTGGCTGGAGGGAGCCAAACATCAGGTGGTGGTCCTTACGGACCATAAGAATCTGGTTTATCTGGAATCTGCCAAGTGACTCAATCCTAGACAGGCCAGGTGGGCCTTGTTTTTCACACGTTTTAATTTTGTGGTTTCCTTTCTTCCTGGCACTAAGAATGTTAAGGCGGATGCCCTCTCGAGGAGTTTCCTTGCGGACTCTCCTGAGTTATCTGATCCTACTGTTATTTTGAAAGAGGGTGTAGTTCTTTCCGCCATCTCACCCAATTTGAGACTTGTAGTTAGTTTCTCAGGCTGTGACGAGGCGTCTAGGACCAACGTAGGAACGCTCCACGGCTGCCTCTAGTTGTGGTGGTTAGTCAGGGTACTGCAATCTCATAGATTCCAACTGCTTGGTGTATTGCCTTTTTTGCCTGCACTCCTCAGCTACCTAAACATAACAGTATCACCGGCCCAAAATTTAAAATTGTATGGTACTCACAGAAGGGAAAAAATTTGTGAATGAAAAAACGGTTGTCAGAGTTGTCAGAGATATTTTTCTGTTTGTTGCATTTTTTTTTTTTCCCTCTGTATCTCTGGGTGCTGGGGAGGATTTTTTTTTTTCAATGGAGTTTGCACAGTTGTTGATTCCAACTTCTCTGGTGTATTGCCTTTTTTACCTGCACTCCTCAGCTACCGAAACATAACAGCTGACGCTTACCACTAGCTGTTCGATAGTGGGACACCTCGTGTGCAACACTGGCAGCTGCAGAGGTAGTGCTCTTGCGACTGCGCTCTGTCGGTGAGCTTTCGCTTCTGGAGGAGGAGGAGGGTCGAACGCCTACAGCCAACTGTTTCCTATACCATGGACTAGGCAGCACTGTCCCACTGCCGCTGTCCCCTGTGGAGCCTGCATCCAGCACATTAACCCAGTGCGCAGTGATGGACACGTAACGGCCCTGGCCATGCCAACTGGCCCATGCATCTGTTGTGAGGTGCACCTATCCACTCACTGATTGTTTGAGTGCATGGAAAATTCGGTCTTTCACAAGCAAGTGGAGGGCAGGAATGGCTTTTCTAGAAAAGAAGTGCCGACTGGGTAGGTCATAGCGTGGGACAGTGTAGGCCATGAGCTCTCGGAACGCTGCGCTTTCAACCAAACGGAAGGGCATCATCTCTAATGAGATCAGTGTGGCAATTTTGACGTTCAAAGCCAGTGTACGCGGATGAGAGGATGAGTACTTTCTTGTCCTACTAGGGTGAGCTGGACTTGAGAGCTGCATATGGGTAAACTATCGGTGGACATGACGGACTGACAGCGGGTTGGTGATGGTGGTGGTGGTGGTGATGATGGCCTAGATTCAGCTTTTCGTTGCAAAACCATGGTGATTCCCTGACTGCTTTGGCCTTGCGACAGCACCTCAACATTTCTTTCTGGTGGTGTGCTAACCAGTGGGCTTACAGTGGGGGAAGCGATGGAGCGCTTCTGGCTACCTTCAGTCAGAGCAGGTGCACATGTGCTACCTGAGGTTTTGTAGTCCGTCCACACTTCCAAGTGCATGGTCATTAAATGTCTAAGCATGCAACTGGTATTCAAATTTCGGAGATTTTTACCTCGGCTAAAGGTCTTTCCGCACTTCTTACAGATAACCTTAGCCTCATCAATAGGATTTTGGTCAAAAAAGTGCCACACTGCACTCTTCCTGCTATGGTATGAATTTTCAGGGCTCACACGCTGTGCTAATTGGACCGTCTGGCCAAGCTGTCCTGCAACTCTTATTGTTTTTTTAACACGTTTTTGGACAGCTACGGGCCTGCCAGATAACCGCTGCTGCGATGTCGATGCCTGCTGCGGATCCTTCTCCTCTTCTGAGCTATTGCCTGCGGCACCCTCTTTCCCCGATGGATGTCAATCCTGGTCAACAACTGGGTCATTCATCACCTCCTCTTCAATTTCATCTGCACCTTCCTCTGTGTCACCGTGTAAGGTGGTATAGTATGCGGGGAGGGGCACCTGTGTTGTGAATGGGCTTGAAATGAGTTCTGAGCAGAGGCTCCCTCTGGTGGTTACAAGCGGTACTGGACTGTCCAGTGAAGATTGTGAGGATTGGGAATCAGGTGTTACTGACTGTTCTTATATAAGGGAGTCGCCTTCCCATCAGGGTTGCCGGTGATCAATTGTTCTGGTCTCAATCTTTGATTCCTGTTTCCTTTGTAGCCTGCTGTGTCAAGTCTGCATCTCCTGCTCACAGATAAGACATTTTCTTCTTTTAGTTTTTGTGCTTGATTTTTGCATTTTGTCCTGCACTTCTGTGGGGGCCTTCAGGGTCCCTTCCGGGGGCTTTTGCCCTCTCAGTTTTGTTCAGCCACTGATGTTTGTACATTTGCTTTTTCCGTTTTTTTCAGTGGCTGCTGTTTTGATTTTGTTACACCAGAGAGATAATTTAGGTGGTACAGGTCGTGTGATCTCAGGTGTTTTTGAAATTAGTAGAGTTGGTGCTTTTCAGGGTTTTTTGAGATTGCAGTAAGTACCCTTCCTATCCTTTCCTATTTAGATAGTTTGGGCCCCAACGTTTGCTCATTCTATTTTCTGTCTGTGTCAGTATTTCTTCTTGTCTAACCGCCATTACATGTTTGGGGGCTTTCTATGTCTTTGGGGATCTGCTCCAGGGCAGATAGCTTTCCTCTTTCTATCTTTAGGTGTAGCTAGTTTCTCAGGCTGTGACGAGGCGTCTAGGACCAACGTAGGAACGCTCCACGGCTGCCTCTAGTTGTGGTGGTCAGTCAGGGTACTGCAATCTCATAGATTCCAACTGCTCTGGTGTATTGCCTTTTTTACCTGCACTCCTCAGCTACCGAAACATAACAGTATCACTGGCCCAAAAAATTGAAAATTGTATGGTACTCACAGAAGGGAAAAATATTGTTAAAAAAAAAAAAAAAAAAAGAGTTGTCAGAGATATTTTTCTGTTTGTTGCATTTTTTTTCCCTCTGTATCTCTGGGTGCTGGGGAGGATTTTTTCTCTCAATGGAGTTTGCACAGTTGTCTGGCCGTGTGGATCAGCTTGCCACTGAGGTTCAGAGTATTGCTGCATATCTTGCTAGGTTGCCTGTTGTGGAACCTAGGATTCCCATGCCAGATTTGTTTTCAGGGATCGAGCTAAGTTTCAGAATTTCAGAAATAACTGTAAATTGTTTTTTGCCTTAAAATCTAAGTCCTCAGGGAACGCAGCGCAGCAGGTTCAAATTGTCATCTCTCTCCTGCGCGGCGATCCTCAGGATTGGGCTTTTTCCCTGACACCTGGGGATCCTGTTTTGAGTGATGTTGATGCATTTTTTCAGGCTTTGGGGGTATTGTACGATGAGCCTAATGTCACGGATCAAGCTGAAAAAGCCTTGTTGGCATTAAATCAGGGGCTTGATGACGCTGAGTTATACTGTCAGAGATTCCGTAAGTGGGCAGTCCTGACCAAATGGAATGACGACGCTTTGGCAGCCCTTTTTCGGAAGGGTCGGTCAGATAATGTAAAGAATGTTATGGTGGGATTCCCTGTCCCCTCTGGTCTCAATGATTCTATGTCATTAGCGATTCAAATTGACAGACGTTTGCGTGAGCGGAGAAGTATGCGTGGAATAGTGTTGCCTTGTGAACCTGCTTCTGAATCCATGCAGTGTGATAGAATGGTGTCTGAGGCACAGCGTCATGAGTTTCGAAAGCGCAATGGGTTATGTTTCTACTGTGGTGATGCCTCTCATGCTATTTCAGTCTGCCCTAAGCGGGGAAGACGTTTTGCACGCTCAGTTGTCTTGGGTAGTGTTCAGACTAAGTTTTTCTTAACTGTTACTCTGATATGCTCTCTGTCCACATTTTCTGCTCAGGCTTTCGTTGATTCGGGAGCAGCTATTAACCTGATGGATTATGATTTTGCTAAACGTTGTGGGTTTCCCTTGATACCCCTACGGAAGTCTATTCCCCTTCTGGGGATCGATTCTACCCCTTTGGCTGAGAATAAACCTCAGTTCTCTACTCAGGTGATAATGAGGGTTGAACCTGATCATCAAGAG
>JARQOD010000001.1:134216080-134244302 GCA_033576555.1 Oophaga sylvatica | reverse complement strand
TCAGAGCAGCTTTGTCAGGAGTCTCAATTTTTTTGGATGTGCAGTGTTAGCAAGACATCAACATGGCCTGTCCCGTTAGAGACCACTGGACGCAGTGACTGTGTTTGCAACTGGTAAGTATGCCTTCTTTATTATTTCAGTATTTTCCTTATGTTATAATTTTTTTTTAAGAAAACTTAGGCATGAGCTGCTCCAGATCTATAGCAACAATGGTAGCAGACAACACTACTGTGTAGTTGGATCCTGCAGGCGCAGTCTTTGATTTCTCGTCTACTTTTTGATAACTTACATTAGGTACGCTGGGGATAAGCCATGCACAGTGTTTTGGGTTTCTTGACCATGGAATGAATTACCTGTATGCTGAACTCCTTGCTAGAAATGGGTTGCATCTTACTAAAATAGGAAAACACATATTTGGTAGACGCTTTGCTACACTCATCAAGAAACTTTAAACTAGAGCAATATGGGATGGGAAATATACGGCCAGGAAAAAATATGCAGATAATGAATTCCTTTGAGAACCCTGCTGTTAGAAGTGGAAATAAAGAACAAAAGCAACAAATTCTGAATGAAAATAGAGGAGCACGACTACAAACTAAAATGTGCCTATACAAATGCACAGAGCATGAGAAGCAAACAAGGAGAATTGGAGCTGCTAACACAGGAAGAGGGATATGATGTCATAGGCATCACTGAAATTTGTTGGGACGATACACATGACTGGAATACAAACTTTGAAGGCTACAATTTATTAGAAACAGGATTAATAAGAGAGGAGGAGGTGTTGTATTTTATGTTAGGAAAACGTATATCTCCACAGAGATCCAAGCTTCAGAGACTGATACCTCTGCAGAAATTGTTTGGGTATGAATACAAGAAGAGAAGAACAGAATGGACACTATTGTAGTTGTTTACTATAGGCCACCTGGACAGACTGAAGATATGGATGAACTCTGTTTACATCAGATCTTTCTGTTCAAAAAAAGTATGACATAGTGATCATGGGAGATTTTAACTATCCAGATATTTGTTGGGAATCTCTCTCAGGCAGGTCCTGAAAATTCTTATTTTCTCTTGCTGACTTTATCTTTCAAAAGGTAGCAGAAACAACAAAAGGATCTGCAATCTTGGATCTAATTCTTACCAACAGGGAGGGGAGGATATGGTTCAGGAAGTAAAGGTAGCTGGTAATTTAGGAGGCAGTGATCATGCTATCCTCGAATTTTGAATTACAAGAGGAGGAAGACCAGTGAGGATTCAGACTTTAAGGTTGGACTTCAGAAAGGCAGATTTTAATGGACTCAGAAAGAGGGTAGGAAAAGTCCAATGGCTGGATGTTTTAAAGGACAGAAATGGGAGATTTCACCAAATTAAATTAATTTGCGCTGCACAATTAGTAACAAACCAGAAAAAAAATGAAGAATTGCAAGCATTTAAAGTAATCAGGATGGACGAACACATAACTTAAAGACTTATTGAAAAGGAAAAAAGAAAGGTATGTTAAACGGAAAGAGGGGGGCTTATCTAAAGAAGAATATAATGTTGTGCAAACGCTAGACTTTCTAAAGCGAGTAATTAAATGAGGCTTGCAAGGTAGGCAAAAAGCAATAAAAAAAGAATGTTTGGGGTATGTCAAAAGCAAAAGAAAACTAAAAAAGATGCTATAGAATTTTTACATGATGAAAAGGTTGAAGTGGTCAAATATGATGCCGAGAAGTCCCAGAAGATTGGAGAAGGGCAAATGTTGTCCCTTTCTTCAAAAAAGGAAAGAAGATGGAGCCAGAAAATTACAGGCCAGTGAGCCTTACTTCTATTCCAGGAAAGATCTTTGAACAAATATTAAACAGCATGTATGTAAGTACTTGGATAACAACACAGTAAATAACTAGAGCCAGCATGGGTTTATAGCAAACAAGTCATGCCAGACTAATCTTATTTCCTTCTATGATGGAATCACTGACTGGGTGGATCAGGGAAATGCAGTAGATATAGTGTATCTCGACTTCAGCAAAGCATTTGATAAAGTATCTCATACTATCCTTATTGAAAAAAATAAAAAGTATGGGATTGACAAGGCTACGGTTAGGTGGATTCATAACTGGCTCAGTGATCGTACTCAGAGAGTGGTAAATTGTTGCACATCCAATTGGAAGAGTATTTCAAGTGACCTGTGTTGTTCAACATTTTTATTAATGATCTAGATAAGGGAACTGAATGTAAACTAATCAAATTTGCAGGCAATGCAAAGCTAGGAGGGATATCTAAAGGGTATGCCTCACTAAGCGAGATTGCTAGCGAGATCGCTACTACATCACTATTTAGCGATCTCGTTAGCGACGTTGCTGTGTGTGGCATGTAGCAGCGATGTGGCCCCTGCTGTGATGTCACTGATCGTTTACGAACGTTCTGGACCGTTTTTTGATCGTTGGCGTCCCGCTGGTGAGCCTGAATCGCTGTGTTTGACACCTTTTGCGAACGACGAGCGACCTCGTTGGTGATGCATATGACAGCGGCGCAGGCGGGACTAGTTTTTTTTAGCGTCACAGAGTGGATCGCAGTAGCTACAAAAGCAGGCAGGCGGGTCTAGGTTTTCTTTAGTGTCACAGAGTGGATCGCAGTAGCTGCAGCGCAGGCTAGCAGGACGCAGGAAGCAGGAGCGATGCTGGAAATTCCTATGAATCAGAAGCGCTCGAGAACAATGGAAGGGAGCGCTTTATGTCGTCTTTCATGACGCGGTCAAAACATTAATTATAACATACATATATAATTATAAAACATATACAGTGACCACCAATCTGTGCTGAGGGGCGTGGAAAAGGTTGCGCTCAGTACATGCTGTGACAGATCCTAACGACCGCCAAAGTCGTTATACAGATCGCTGACCGCTGATGCGTCGTTGATGAGATCTCCTGTTTGGAAGCTACTAGCGACATTAAAGCGATCACACCAATGATCTCGTTAGCTTGCGTCGTTATTGTGATCGCTAGTGTGATCGCTTAGTGTGGCAGTACCTTAACGCTAGAGAAGACAAAAAAAGAATTCTGAAGGATCTAGATAAGCTTGAATAATGGGCAGAGACTAATATACTGGCATTTAACAGGTAGAAATGCAAGATTCTACATCTGGGCAAGAAGAACTAAAATTACATCTACAAAATGGAAGGAATAGAACTAAGCAACAACACGTGTGAAAAAGACATGTGTATATTAATAGATCATAGATTGCACATGAGTCAACAGTGTGATGCAGCAGCAGAAAAGGAAAACACAGTTCTAGGATATATTAAAAAAGGAAAAAATACACTGGCGCTACCAGTAGGGAATGCGGACAGCTGGTACCTAGACAGAGACTGTGCTTACACTGTCAAACTAAATAGAAAATAAACATAAAAGAAAGGTACCGCGCTCCAGATAACACGTAGAGCAAGAACCCAGTAATACTAGTGGTGGACTAGCAATTAACTGTGATGTACATATAGAGCTGGAAGCTTGCAATAGGGAGAAGCAAAACACTCGTACACAATGAATTGCAAGGGATTGCTACTCAGCCAGAATCAGGGTAAAGGTACTGCCACACTAAACAATCCCGCTAGCGATCACGATAACGACGCATACTAATGCGATCGCTAGCGGGATTGTTTCTATATCGCTAAGTGCGGCCACATTTAGCGATATAGTTAACGACGCTATCGCCGTTAGCGATCTTCTTAACGACTTTAGCGGTACAAAAGTACAGCTAAATCGCTAAGAAAAGGTGCCACACTAGCGATATATACTTACCCAGCGGGAGCGCCGACGAGAAAATAGGGTCCGGAACGATTCCAGCGACGAGCGAGATCACAGCAGGAAGCTCGTCGCTGGCAGCTGCCGCACTGAACAACATCGCTAACGGGATCGCTAAATAGTGACGTTTTTTAGCGATCCCGTTAGCGATATTGTTCAGTGTGGCATACCCTTAAGCGTCCACGTTCTATTTATCCCTTGCAATTCACTGTGCACGAGTGTTTTGTTTCTCCCTATTGGAGGCTTCCAGCTCTATATGTACATCACCACAGTTTATTGCTAGTCCACCACTAGTATTGCTGGGTTCTTGCTCTATGGGTTATCTGGAGTGCGGTAACTTTCTTTTATGTTTACAGTTCTAGGATATATTAAGAGAAGCATAGAGTCAAAATTACGTGAAGTAATTATTCCTCTCTACCCCTCCTTGGTCAGGCCGCATCTGGAATACTGTGTCCAGTTCTGGGGACCACATTTTAAAAAAGAATTTGAAGACTTTTGAAAAACTGGAGCAAGTTCAGAGAAAAGCTACCAGGATGGTGAGCGGACTGCAAAATATGTCTTACAAGGAATGGTTAAAGGATCTGGGAATGTTTAGCTTGCAAAAAAAGGCTAAGAGGAGACTTAATAGCTGTCTACAAATACAGTACAGACCAAAAGTTTGGACACACCTTCTCATTCAATGATTTTTCTGTATTTTCATGACTATGAAAATTGTAGAATCACACTGAAGGCATCAAAACTATGAATTAACACATGTGGAATTATACATTACACTTTACAAAAAAGAGTGAAACAACTGAAAATATGTCTTATATTCTAGATTCTTCAAAGTAGCCACCTTTTGCTTTGATTACTGCTTTGCACACAGAAAAGGTGAACGGATGGACTCTACATGCCTGGTTCCCACAGTGAAGCATGGAGGAGGTGGTGTGATGATGTGGGGGTGCTTTGCTGGTGACACTGGTGGGGATTTATTCAAAATTGAAGGCATAGTGAACCAGAATGGCTACCACAGCATCTTGCAGCGGCATGCTATTCCATCCGATTTGCGTTTAGTTGGACCATCATTTATTTTTCAACAGAACAATGACCCCAAACACACCTCCAGGCTGTGTAAGGGCTATTTGACCAAGAAGGAGAGTGCTGGGATGCTTCGCCAGATGACCTGGCCTCCACAGTCACCAGACCTGAATCCAATCGAGATGGTTTGGGGTGAGCTGGTCCGCTCACCGCTTCAATTTTGAATAAATCCCCAACAGTGTCACCAGCAAAGCACCCCCACACCATCACACCACCTCCTCCATGCTTCACGGTGGGAACCAGGCATGTAGAGTCCATCCGTTCACCTTTTCTGCGTGCAAAGCAGTAATCAAAGCAAAAGGTGGCTACTTTGAAGAACCTAGAATATAAGATATATTTTCAGTTGTTTCACGCTTTTTTGTATTGTAAAGTGTAATGTATAATTCCACATGTGTTAATTCATAGTTTTGATGCCTTCAGTGTGATTCTACAATTTTCATAGTCATGAAAATACAGAAAAATCTTTGAATGAGAAGGTGTGTCCAAACTTTTGGTCTGTGCTGTATCTGAAGGCATTTCACAGTGTAAAGGAATCATTCTTATTCTCATTTGCACGTGGAAACATGAGAAGCAATGGAATGAAACTGAAAGGGAGAAAATACAGATTATATATTAGAAATTTTTTTTTGACAGTGAGGGTGATCAATAAGTGGAACAGGCTGCCGTGAGAGTTGGTGAGTTCTCGTTCAATAGAAGTCTTCAAATAGATGCTGGACAGACATCTGTCTGATATGGTTTAGTGAATCTTACATTGAGCAGGGGGTTGGACACGTTAATCCTAAGTTCCCTTCCAACTTTAACATTCTATGATTCTATGATTCTAAGTGTGGGTGGCAAATGTTAGAGTGTATGACTAGGCTGTACATAATCTTTAAAATAATTTTTTAATTCTGAATTTGTCTAAAATGTTTTGCAATACTAAAATATGTGAATAAATTCCTGTTCAAAAAGTTACAATTATGGAATTTACAGATAAGTGTGATTTTCTATACCAACAATATGCAGTACAAGAAAATGGACAAAGTTACCCTCTCACGATTCCACACCTAAATGTGTCTAGGATGCAGGTACTGACAGCTTAGTCGCCCAATCTGGTG
Source organism: Oophaga sylvatica (assembly GCA_033576555.1). NCBI lineage: Eukaryota > Metazoa > Chordata > Amphibia > Anura > Dendrobatidae > Oophaga > Oophaga sylvatica. The sequence continues at coordinate 134,238,343 of JARQOD010000001.1, read as the reverse complement.
CAGGGGCGTGCTGAGCTGTTGCTGTTTTGATTGACAGCTCGGCCATCGAGTCTGAGGCTGGGAGGTTCTGGACTGCTTTCAAGTGTTCCTTTTCACAGGTGATTGCCCAGTTACTTAGCTGGGCTGTCAGTGCCAGATCTCTGCCAGACGTACATTCAGCTCTGTGTGGTTTATCTTTCTGTGTCTTGTGTTCTGCTTGTGGATATTTTTGTTGCCTGACCTTGGACTTCATTCTGACCTGCTCCCTTTGTTCTGGTTCGCTTTCCTCCTGGTATTCTGACCTAGGGCCGTTACCTAACTACGCATTTGTCTCTTCATTCTGTTTATGACGTACTCTCCTGACTTCTTGACTACCCTGACTAGCGGTTTGAGAGAAGTGACTCAATGTCATATACCACAAAACAGTCTTTAAAAAGAAAGGCCCTGATGTAGGGGTGGGGAAGGGACATGTAGGAGTTAAGCACTCGTGATTCATTAATAAATTAGAAGAGTATGATGAAGGTGCACCACGGTAGAAATTTTTCTAAAGGTCGTGACTGGACTGGGATTTCTATCATCATTTATTAGATGACCATATCATACCTCAGCTCTGCCCATTTTGGCAACATTTTTGTGCAACTTGGAGTAGTGAAAACATTTTGCAGCTTTACAAAGCAATTTAAGCTAGAATTCTGGCAAAATTGCTTTGATGAATAGTGGCCAAATTGTTAACTTATTATATTTGTATGGAAGATGTGTATCTTCGTACCGTGTTAGCCAGTAGATAGAAAAATATTTAGACTTGAGAGTCCTCAGTGGTTGATACCTTTTAATGGCTAACTGAAAAGATGGTAACAAATTGCAAGCTTTCGAGACTACTCAGGTCTCTTCATCAGGCAAAGACTAAAACAAAAACTGAAGAATCACATATTTATATACACAACAGGACACAGGAATAGTGAAATAGGTAAGACAAGTGACGTTTATATTTGTATGTACATTTATTCTAGGAGAGTGCTGTGACATCTGGTCATTGTGCAGGGAGCCTAAGGATGTGAGCTGTCCTCTTCCGTTTTTGTCAGTGGTGGGATCATGTCTAATCTGCTTACAGCTTTATACTAAAGGTATTATTCATTCATTATAATCCTGCCGTTTTATTAGAATAACATGAATGCTAACTACTGCTATGGTATATGGCACAAGATGAAAAATCATCTCTACACACTTTTTCCTCAGATACAACATTTTTCACATTCATATTTAATTAGAAGAATGTGGAAATTTTCAGGTAAAATTGGGAAAATTTTTCATATTGGCTTAAATGCTTGTAGCTAGAAATAATTTTTGCAAGTGGGTTTCATTAAAAATGTTGCACTGTTTGCCTTCTATAATCTTAATGAATTAACCAAGGCTCAGTTCACAAGTCCAATTGTCATTTATTTCTAACATATCCAGTTATAACAAATCTGGACGGGTTACAAAATGAGCAAAAATAGATGCAAAATGGAAACCCCCAAAAATGATCAATTTTAAAATAATTATGCAGTGCTGAAAAATGGATCTGTTAGAGATTAGCGGATCGTCAAACTCAAATTCGCCAGTTTTATCAAAATAATTTGATTCTTACCATATGAGCTTACAATTTACAAGCGAAAGATAGGACCCTGATGACCAAAAGAGCTAACAGTCTACGGAAGAGAGGGACTTACCCAGTGACTCTGGAGAAGGAACATGACTATGTTGTACAAACTGTGCTCCACCTGGAACAGCTGATCTCATAGCTACAGGGCATTAGGAGCAATCCCGCATGGCAATACCAATGCTCTCTGAAGCTTCCCCAGTGAGGGAATGTTGCCTGGAAAGTTTTGTTTGATTGGCACATCGCAAATTGAATTTCAAAATGTTCAAATTTACGTGAAACCACAGATTTTAGGACATTTGACTTGAACTTGATCCTCCGTGGATCGATTCGCTCATCTATAATGACCATACATTGTGATTCGTTTCCCAAAAACTTCAATGTAAAAAAAATTGCATCCATTTGCTATCCATTTTTGCACAAAAAAGTTGTGCAGACCACATTTTGTGATCCAGCTAAAAATGGATAACAGACGGAATGGAAGCAAATGGAATACATTTATGTGACACTTCCATTTCTATTCAAGTTAATGGGTCCTGTACTCGAATGTTTTATTTCTATTTTTACGATCCCAAAACGGATTGACGATCGTAAATAACCACTGGACATATGAACAGAGCCTAGTAGTCCATCAGTAAGCCAGTTATGTTGGGACAGTTTGTAACTCTTTTATCTGTCTTTTACTGAGTTTCTCTCAGCTGATATATGATCATGTGAAAGCTCAGCTCTTTTTATGTGGATTGTGGTTATAAATCAGATAAAAGACTTACAGCCTTCCAATCAGAACGCTCTCACTGATGGATTCCTAGGGTCCATATACGCTGCCTGATCACAGCCGTTCAATGACTGCGGATCATCTTCATGGAAGACGATCACCGGTAATTTAATAACCTAGTCAGACAGACCGCCAACACTGTTAATATGATTTTTCTGTGTGAATAGAATATCATGTCCTGCTGCGAAAGATTATTTCTAAGAGAGCATTTTGCTAATTCGTCAAATGATTGCTGACCTATATTGACAGGCCGATAAATGGGAAATTAACAGTATTAGGAATGCTCATTCCCAAATCCTGGGCTGTCTAAATGAGCCTAAAAGGGAGCAAGTCAGCAAGTTTTTTCTACCTCATCTGAGAGCAACAGAATGTAGAGAAAGAGACTCTGAATCCAAACATGTATTTCTTAGTTTACTGGGTGCAGCATTTGTGACAAAATCAGCGATTTTAGATGTAGCATGAAGCGGAGCTCAGAAAGCTACCCCCTCCAGCTTTCTATGTACCACTGTTTATTGACAGTAAGCTGCTAATCAGAGGAGGAGACATGTCAAATCACTTGGCATGAAAGAGCTAGTCAGGCAGTGATAATCTCTTGGTGATAAAACACTCATTGTATGGAAACAGCAACACACAGCCTGATAAGTGACACACACATCCCTGAAATCTGTGTCTCAACTCCTACCTCATGCTGTGCTCAGATTACATAATAAAAACCTGCTGGCAGATTCCTTGAAGTTAATCTTACTCAGCAGCCAGCACTGCACAGTGAAACAAACATAATTAAAAGTAAAATAGTGCAACATTTTTAATGAAATCCAATAGCAAAATGTATTTTTAGCCTAAAACACGGGCATTTAAAAAGGACCTGTCTCTTGGTCACAAGTGGACTGTAGTCAGTGACGTAACTAGAGCCCTGGTGCATGATTCGGACTGCCCCCCCATCCTGGTATACATGTCCCTCATCTTGACCCTCCCATTATACCATCATATATATATACATATATATATATATATATATATATATATATATATATATCCTCTATGCTGGTATATATGTTCCCCTTCCTGGCCCCCTCCTGGTGTATATATCACCCATCTTGGTATATATGTCCCTTATCCTGCCTGGGTTCCATCCTGGTATATATATATTCCCCATCCTGGTACATGTTCCCTGTTCTGCCACTGTTCCTTAATGCATAGAAAAAAAATCAATTATACTCACCCTCCATACTCTCCCCATGTCCTTTTCTGAAGCCTGCAGCTGACTTCAGTGTGCCAGTGATGGGAGCGCATGACGTCACTGCCATTAGCCCCCAGTCATGTGCAACTGCTGGCCTCTGATTGTCCGGCAGGGTATATTGCCGGACATGGACCAGATGGGTCTCTGTGCCGAAATACACTTCAGCCGAATCTGCGTCCGAGGATGCACATCCAGTAGAAGTTTGTGCTGGTGTTGGCACGGGCCCGGTTGCAGAGTTTGCGGGTTGTTACGCACCTGACAGTATTTGGTTTTATTTTATTTCCGCTGCTTCCTGACTATTCAGTTTTAACTTTTTTTTATTCTTTTCAGTCCGCCATACGATCTGCATCACAGCTCTATTGACATGTGTGAAAGATTTTTAAAACCTCATTTACATTGCTGCTACTGTATTATACTGTGGATTTTCAGCATGCCAAACCCCAAATATGCACCATGTATATAGATCCTAAATGTAGGGAGGGAGTTGAAGGGCCATGTTCATTTAGGGGTGACATGGGGAGCTTTCTTTATAAACATGGACGGGAGAGGTTACAGGTCAAATTCACAAGTTCATGTTATTTGGGCAGCACAGTAGCTTAGTGGTTAGCACTGTATGGAGGCTCAATGGTTGGTGCTGTTTGGTGGCTCAGTGGTTAGCACTGTATGGTGGCTCAGGGGTTCTCACTGTATGGTGGCTCAGTGGTTGGCACTGTTGATTTGCAGTGCTGGGGTCCTCAGTTTAAATCCCACCAAGGACAACATCTGCATGGAGTTTGTATGTTCTCCCCGTGTTTGCGTGGGTTTCCTCCGGGTTCTCCGGTTTCCTCCCACACTCCAAAGACATACAAATAGGGAGTTTATGGGGACAGTGATGCTGAAGTCTGTAAGCTGTGTGAAATTAATGGCACTATATTAGCGAGTAATATAAATACATGAGCGGACAGCGCATGGTGGGAAGACAGATGTCATCAGTGTGCTGTCCGCTCACATCGTGGACCCACTGATTGCAATGTGCGTCTGCAAATCAGACCAAACTTGGACGCCTGTGGTTGCAGATGGCCTCTGAAGTTTTCGGTCACATTGCCTGGCCTTAAATTATTAAAGTATGTTAAATTATTTCTTGGTTATTTATGCTTTATATCATACAATTATATTAACAAGTTTGACCACACAATTGGTGGTCTTGTTTTATTACCATATAGCTGTATAGTGGGCCCCAATAATGATTTCCTCTGGTGGCCCCACGGTACTCCAGTCCGACACTGACTGACAGCACAGCAATAAGCAGTATGTTTTCTATGATGGAATCTGTTTTGCGCTGGTCTTGAAATAACATGCACATAATAATAGTGATATTTTGTTTCCTGTAACACATCCGTGTAATATGGTACATTCATTTTATGTGGCCAGAGTGTTGATGGGACATTAAAAGTAGTGTAGTGTGGAAGTGAAATTGCTCAAACCATGTAAAAGCGCATTTTATTTGGCTATATAATCTCCTTCTTGGCAGGCGCACATCGCAGTCCAGCCTTTAGATCACATACATTAAAGCCTCTCCAAATTCTGTTTGGCTCCCAAAACTTACAGCTGTTGAAATCACAACCCAAACTGCACTCACAAGGTAGTCAGTGACCAATATCCTCAATAGTGCTTGTCAAAAAGCCCTTTTCAGGGAAGAATCATGTTTGACTTACGCCAGGTGAAAGGGAGGATAAACATAACATTAAAAATGATGCTTTCCTCACACTTGCATTACATAGTGGCAAGCTCTTCTTTATTTATGTGCTACATAAACACCATTTAGTGGCGTTTATTTTGCCTGGGCTTCTGCACATCGGAAAGGTTTGCTAAATAAGGTTGGTAATTTAGTAATGTAAGAAAATAGAGCAGGAGCTAAGAGCGCATACAGAAACCTGTGTGTACAGAGACTTGTTCTCCTGTAATGAATTTATATTTAAAGTCTATAAATAAATCCCCATGGGGAAATTAATATATATTGAACGTAGAAATGAAAAGTACAAAAAAAACTACGGGTTACTTAGATACAGGGAATGTGAGAGCTGCATGTGATCTCTGTAATCTGCACATATTCTCTTTTTCAGAATTTCCATTGATAAATGACAAGTATGACCTGTATTGTAGTAATTTGTCTGAATTCTAATGCAGATGTAGAATTATTGGTTTTTGCATTTAAAAGCCAGTATTCCCAGAATTATTCATTAATTGTGCATTCACAACACTGTGTGTATGTGTGATTATTGTTATGTTCATGTTTCATGGCGCTGAAATTGGTTAGGGGAAAAGCTTATAGTATCCAATTTGGAAACACTGTATATGTCTCTGGTATACAGGTATATGTCTCTGGTATACAGGCGCATCTCACAAAATTAGAATATCATCAAAAAGTTAATTTATTTCAGCTCTTCAATACAAAAAGTGAAATTCATATATTATATAGAGTCATTACAGAGTGATCTATTTCAAGTGTTTATTTCTGTTAATGTTGATGATTATGGCTTACAGCCAGTGAAAACCCAAGTCATTATCTCAGTAAATTAGAATACTTTATAACACCAGCTTAAAAAAATGATTTTAGAATCCGAAATGTTGGCCTACTGAAATGTATGTTCAGTAAGTACTCTCAATACTTGGTCGGGGATCCTTTGGCATCAATTACTGCATCAATGCAGCGTGGCATGGAGGCGATCAGCCTGTGGCACTGCTGAGGTGTTATGGAAGCCCAGGTTGTTTTGGTAGCGTCCTTCAGCTCGTCTGCATTGTTGAATCTGGTGTCTCGCATCTTCCTCTTGACAATACCCCATAGATTCTCTATAGTGTTAAGGTTGGGCGAGTTTGCAGGCCAATCAAGCACATTGATACTGTTGTTTTTTAAACCAGGTATTGGTACTTTTGGTAGTGTGGACAGGTGCCAAGTCCTGCTGTAGAATGAAATTTCCAACTCCAAAAAGCTTGTCAGCAGAGGGAAGAATTAAGTGCTCTAAAATTTCCTGGTTAATGGCTGTGCTGACTTTGGTCGTGATAAAACACAGTGTACCTACACCAGCAGATGACATCGCTCCCCAAACCATCACTGATTGTAGAAACTTCACACTAGGCCTTAAGCAGCTTGGATTGTTTGTCTCTCCACTCTTCCTCCAGACTCTGGGATCATGATTTCCAAGGTCTAGTGTGAAGTATCCACAATCAATGATGTACTCATCAAAGCTATATACAAAGGACTGGTTTCAATGCAGTTTGCGAGTTAAGGCCAATATTTAAGAAGGTTCGATTGTCATTTTTACTGAAACTTATGAAAAATGTATGCAATGGATTTACAAAATAACGTCTATTTCTATTTTCTGGGACGGGACTGTAGGAGTCAGCCAGGGGTGTAGTCATGGCCGAGTACTCAGGTGTATCTGAGCCCTGGCCTCCTCTTACATGAAAACAACACTCTCTCACCAGCATACCTGTTTCTTCTCTCACTGCACCATCAGTGACTCCTCTGTGGTGCTGGGGACCTTCTGTGGTCGGTTCCGCAAGAACTGAGACACAGTCTGACTCCAATGCAAATTGAAGAACTTTACTTGACACACTTTGCAGCACATTCTGGTCAGAAACAGCAACAGCATCAGGTTCCATACAGTTCACATCCTGCACTTTCCCTGTACTCCTTTCCATGTCTTCCAGTACATTGCGGGGTAATAGTGCCGTGTGGATGGTTCGGGCGCTCGGCCCTAACTGACTAAACTCAGGAAATGTTCCTACCTTACCACACAGCAGCCCCTCCTATGTTTAACTATTTCCTATATTATATTATTATATATTATATTACTATATTATATTATTCTAACTAACCATTCTATATTCTATAATGCCCCCCATCTAGTGGCCAAACATGAACACTACATTTACCTATAAATAAGCACAATTACCATACACTAGATATACATTACAGTGCAAAAGATCATGTCAATATTATACATATTTACAGGAACGGTAATACACACATTAGTGTAGCAGTACCATTATCTATAGGCGGTAATACATATATTCATGTAGCAGTACCACAATCTAGTAACAAGTACACATTAACTAAAATTATACTAATACATACGGTACCGGGACCAACTAAGGAGGAAAGGCAGGGCAGCAACATTATTCAATACCCTTACAGGACTGTGAAAAAAATGTGTAATGTGTTTTCTATCAGTGTCCTTCATCATTTTTCAATGATTCATGTTTTATTTTCGAATGTACATTTTTTGTGTTATCATATTAATTTCTTAGGATTTATCTTTAATAATTTCTTCACTGCCTTAGCGTCACCTCGCTACTTTCTTTTGAACTTCCTTAAGGCATGCCTGTTATTGCAGGTGACTGCTCAAAATAGGTTATTATGTGTGTGTACATAAGGAATAACACCATTTCTGGCCAGTATTGTTATATGTATTCTGAATTTTACACCTGTTATCTCCTCAGCATTCTCAGATTCTAAATTTTCATTTGGCTCTGAGCTAGTACATTAGGCCATTATACAGAAAAACTGAGCAGAGTAGCTCCGAATCCAGCTCTGGGGTGAGATAAACACTTACTAAAAATCAGCAGCACCATTGCTGGTTTCCATAGCTTGGCATTTGATTTACCGGCCTGGCATAATGTCATATATACTGCCTGAAGCACACAGGTGACATCTCACCAGCCACGCTAATCATAAACCGAGCCTAGAATCTCAGGGGGTAAGGAAATTTGCGCAGCTTCTGTTCATGGCCACAGTGCACTGACCCAAACCATGGGCCAGGGTTTGTGTGAAGCGATCCTGTCATTTTTAAAGCATGGATTTTAATTTTTTTAGTTGTTCTATTGATGAGGTTTATTGAAATGGCAGTGCCTATTTAAAAGAGTTTTACACTGATCCTAAATTATCAAGAACACTTTTAATACAGTTACATTTACAAAAGGGTTCCTGTGTCCCAATTTGTTGACACATGATGTAATGTTTTCTTTCTGCTGTAGTGACGTGAAGTATAGTAATCATTTGAACAAGGATGAATAGTCCCAGTCGAGTATATGGGATATCAATAGTGAACTTCTCTTTAACAGGGTGCAGGTTTGCTGTGAAGAATTGGAGAAAGCAGTTCCCATCATACTCCCCGGGAGAGCCAAGAAACAGAGCAGCATACTACTTGATGTTTACAGTGTGTAAGGCATAATCAACAATGCAGTTTAAGTATAAAGTTGAAACTGGAGACATGTTGCAAACTACATGACAGGATCGTGGATAACCATAATTACTGATTTTACAGACTTTAAAGGGCATCTGTCAGTAGGCTCAACCCTCCTAAGCCGTCTATATGGGCATATACAGTAGGTCATAGAAGGCAGAATAAAATGACACGATAATATCTGCGATCCGATATCTTATTCCATGTTTTTCTTATATGTTAATGAGTCATTAAAGATGATAGGCTGGACACAGATCTGCATTAGGGTCTGCCCCCTGAATTTATTTTAAAGAAAAGGGGCATTACAAGTGATACATGTAAATAACACAGAACAGTAGAACTGAACTTTGTCCCCTTACAAACACATTTGCTGCAGCTCTCACAGCTCTGCTGTATTTAAACCATGTCTGCCTGTGAGATGGACGTTGAAGCTGAGAGGAACCTGTACAGCTGTCAGGTATAATCACACACAGCTCTGCAGTGAGAACAGGAGAGCAGAGAGTGGCCATCACACATCACACTGGTAACATCCTCTTTCATTTATAATACGCTCTGGAGGCAGATTCTCATGCAGATCAGTGTTGGCCCATAGTCCTGAGCAGCTCATTTATATACAAGAAAAATGTGGATATCTTTTGAATAAAACATTGGATCACAGATATCAAGGTATCACTTTATTCAGTTTCCTATGACCTACATGCCCATATAGACAGCTTAGAAGGGTTGATCCTACTGACAGATTCCATTCAAACATACATTCCAAATGCTTCTTTCATTCAGTTAATAGAGGTTGGGATTCAGAGTCCAGATAAAGTCTATTCTCAGAATACCCTAACCCTTATAGTTCTCATGCCTATAATAATATATTAAGTTAGAGGTCTTCCTCCAATTGTTATTTATCGTAGCAACCAATTTGATCATTTTGGGACAGTCAAATTATGTCAAAGGTGTTTTTCCTAAGATCAGATCTATAATTCAACAGCATGAAGGCTCGAGAGCTGACATCCATAGACTATCATAGTTTGCAAGGTTGAAAAAAGATATTTGTCCATTAAGTTTATCAAGGAGAGTAAAGATGAAAGCGTTGTTATACGCTCGCATGATTTACTTATTCATAGCAGCTTAAACTGGTCATGCACAATGGACTACACAGATGATTTTTGATGGACCGGATTACACTATACTGTGTTGCTGCCAGGAAAATAATTGAACTTGTTTCAATATACATATTTATTGGAAAGTCTGGAGTAATAACTAAGCAGCCAAATGAACATTCCCTCATATCTTATGTGTATGGTTGGCTTCAGACTTCAATTCAAATTGCTTTCTGTAGGTCCAAAAGCTAAGAGTCTGAGGCTACAGAAATATTCCAGAGGTTACACAGCTGATGCGAAACACAAAACATGAAGGTATTAGCAATACACAAGTGGCGTTTTCACTTTTAATATAGAGACGCACAACAGCAGCAATCAAAATAGCTGATGTAATGATAAAAATCACAGCTGAACCTTGTTGTGAGAGACAAGTTGTCTTTGGAGAACCGACCATTCAAGACCCATTCCAAACAAGAATCAAGTATTTACACATTAAAAGCATTTAATGCAGGTTTAAGAAAAAGGATGTATCTACAGCCAAAGAGATCAAAGAATATTACATCTAATGTATGGATCACAGATGGTTTCAGTGTCTTTTCCTGCCAAAATCTGTTTTTATAGAAATGTTTATGCTTATAACAGTGTGTTAAGTAGATGGCATGCAGCTCTAACTAGATCTACTGACATGAGGACGGTCCTGAGGAGCTTTACTGGAATATGTTACAGTGAAATATCTCAGTGTGTAATTAGAGAAATAATAAAAATATCACAAACTTATAAATAGTGGATTACAAACACTCAACTTTTGGCTATACAGATGTTTGAAGATGGCTGTTCATTGCACCTTATGTGTGAAGTATAAATAAGGGAAGTGTATGCCGCTTAGTAGAAAATCCATCTTTATTAATACAATACTCATTCATAAAAAGTAATTTTAAGCGATTTTTTTCCAAATGACTATCTGTATGACCTGTGGTTGGTAGTGTTTTTATTGTATCACATCTCTGTTAAATTACTTTTTATGAATGAGTATTGTATTAATAAAGATGAATTTTCTACTAAGCGGCATACACTTCCTTTTTTGTAGGTTATATGTTGTATATAGAAAGTGCCTAATTAGGCCTATTGCTATTGGTATTCTAATGTGTGAAGTAGTTTACAAAATTAAACATTGAGTCATCTGTGATTAAGATAATTTATTTAACCCCTTTTCTCAATATCATGTAGATGAATGTAAGGGGGGCAAACAATATAATCTATTTTCTAAAGCCTCCATGATACTAATAAGACACCAGTGTTATTACAGCTTGGATATTACTAGAATATATAAATCCTTATTTTTACTTACAATCAGGTTCCATGATGTATCATTTGTACCTGCCAGTTTCCAATTTTTCCACCTTAGCCAGAATTTAACTTTGTACACCACCAGTTGACATCTGTTAACCCCTTTCCGACATCGGGCGTAATAGTACGCCGATGTTGGACTCCCAATTTCTGAGCACATGACAGCTGATTTATACAGCCAACATGTGCCCACAACAGTCAAGGGTGGAATCGCGATCCACCCGTGGCTGTTAACCTGTTAAATGCCGCTGTAAATCTCCGGTGGTCGGCACTCATAGCAAGTGAGCATTTTTGCTACATACAAGTGATCTGATCATCGCCTGTATGTAGCAGAGCCGAGCAAAGTACTGCAGCTTCTAGTCTCCCATGGAGTACTGCAGCTTCTAGTCTCCCATGGAGTCTATTGAAGCGTGCAAAAAGTAAAAAAAGTTTTTAAAAATATAAAAAATATAAAAGTTCCAATCACCCCCCCTTTTGCCCCATTCAAAATAAAATAATAAAAAAGCAAATATACACATATTTGGTATCTCCGCATTCAGAATCGCCCAATCTATCAATATAAGAAAAGAATTAACCCGCTCATTAAATGGCGTAATGAGAAAAAAAGTCAAAATGCCAGAATTACGTTTTATTGGTTACCGCAACATTGAATTGAAATGCAATAATGGGCAATCAAAAGATCGTATCTGCACCAAAATGGTATAATAAAAAATGTTAGCTTGGCACGCAAAAAAATAAGCCCTCACCCAACTCGAGATCACGAAAAATGCAGACGCTACGGGTATCGGAAAATGGCACAATTTTTTTTTGTAACAAACTTTAGATTTTTTTTTCACCACTTAAATAAAAAAGAACTAGATATGTTTGGTGTCGATGAACTCGTAATTACCTTGAGAATCATAATGGCTGGTCAGTTTTAGCATTTAGTGAACATGGTAAAAAAACAAAAAACAAAAAACAACTGTGGGATTGCACTTTTTTTGCAATTTCACCACACTTGGAATCTTTTTCCTGTTTTCCAGTACATGATATGTTAAAACCAATGGTGTTGTTCAAAAGTACAACTTGTCCTGCAAAAAACAAGCTTTCACATGGCCATTTTGACCAAAAATAAAAAATTATGATTTTGGGAAGAAGGGGAGCAAAAAATGAAATTGCAAAAACAAAAATGCCTCTGGTCATTAAGGGGTAAAAGAGAACCCATCACCAGGTTTTCCCTGTATAAAGTTCAGCCACCACCATTAAGACCTACTTTGCAGCATTGTTATGAATGGACTTGAAATGAGTTCTGAGCAGAGGCTCCCTCTGGTGGTTACAAGCGGTACTGGACTGTCCAGTGAAGATTGTAAGGAGTGGGAATCAGGTGTTACTGACTGGTCTTATATAAGGTAGTCGCCTTCCCATCAGGGTTGCCGGTGATCAATTGTTCTGGTCTCAATCCTTAAGTCCTGTTTCCTTTGTAGCCTGCTGTGTCGTGTCTGCATCTCCTGCTAACAGATAAGACATTTTCTTCTTTTTGTTTTTGTGCTTGATTTTTGCATTTTGTCCTGCACTTCTGTGGGGGCCTTCAGGGTCCCCTCCGGGGGCTTTTGCCCTCTCAGTTTAGTTCAGCCACTGATGTTTGTACTTTTGCTTTTTCCAGTTTTTTCAGTGGCTGCTGTTTTGATTTTGTTACACCAGAGAACTAATTTAGGTGGTAGAGGTCGTGTGATCTCAGGTGATTTTGAAATTAGTAGAGTTGGTGCTTTTCAGGGTTTTTTGGGATTGCAGTAAGTGCCCTTCCTATCCTTTTCTATTTAGGTAGTTTGGGCCCCAACGTTTGCTCATACTATTTTCTGTCTGTGTCAGTATTTCATCTTGTCTAACCGCCATTACATGTTTGGGGGCTTTCTATGTTCTTTGGGGATCTGCTCCGGGGCAGATAGCTTTCCTCTTTCTATCTTTAGGTGTAGTTAGTTTCTCAGGCTGTGACGAGGCGTCTAGGACCAACGTAGGAACGCTCCACGGCTGACTCTAGTTGTGGTGGTTAGTCAGGGTACTGCAATCTCATAGATTCCAACTTCTCTGATGTATTGCCTTTTTTACCTGCACTCCTCAGCTACCGAAACAGAACAGTATCACCGGCCCTAAAAATTGAAAATTGTATGGTACTCACAGAAGGGAAAAAATATTGTGAAAGAAAAAAGGTTGTCAGAGTTGTCAGAGATATTTTTCTGTTTGTTGCATTTTTTTTTTCCCTCTGTATCTCTGGGTGCTGGGGAGGATTTTTTTTTTCTCTCAGTGGAGTTTGCACAGTTGTCTGGCCGTGTGGATCAGCTTGCCACTGAGGTTCGGAGTATTGCTGCCTATCTTGCTAGGTTGCCTGTTGTGGAACCTAGGATTCCCATGCCAGATTTGTTTTTAGGGGATCGAGCTAAGTTTCAGAATTTCAAAAATAATTGTAAATTGTTTTTTGCCTTAAAATCTAAGTCCTCAGGGAACGCAGCGCAGCAGGTTCAAATTGTCATCTCTCTCCTGCGCGGCGATCCTCAGGATTGGGCTTTTTCCCTGACACCTGGGGATCCTGTTTTGAGTGATGTTGATGCATTTTTTCAGGCTTTGGGGTTATTGTACGATGAGCCTAATGTCACTGATCAAGCTGAAAAAGCCTTGTTGGCATTAAATCAGGGTCTTGATGACGCTGAGTTATACTGTCAGAGATTCCGTAGGTGGGCAGTCCTGACCAAGTGGAATGACGACGCTTTGGCGGCCCTTTTTCGGAAGGGTCTGTCAGATAATGTAAAGGATGTTATGGTGGGATTCTCTGTCCCCTCTGGTCTCAATGATTCTATGTCATTAGCGATTCAAATTGACAGACGATTGCGTGAGCGGAGAAGTATGCGTGGAATGGTGTTGCCTTGTGAACCTGCTTCTGAACCCATGCAGTGTGATAGTGTGGTGTCTGGGGCACAGCGTCATGAGTTTCGAAAGCGCAATTGGTTATGTTTCTACTGTGGTGATGCCTCTTATGCTATTTCAGTCTGCCCTAAGCGGGGAAGACGTTTTGCACGCTCAGTTGTCTTGGGTAGTGTTCAGACTAAGTTTTTATTAACTGTCACTCTGATATGCTCTCTGTCCTCATTTTCTGCTCAGGCTTTCGTTGATTCTGGAGCAGCTATTAACCTGATGGATTATGATTTTGCTAAACGTTGTGGGTTTCCCTTGATACCCCTACAGAAGTCTATTCCCCTACTGGGGATCGATTCTACCCCTTTGGCTGAGAATAAACCTCAGTTCTCTACTCAGGTGATAATGAGGGTTGAACCTGATCATCAGGAGTGCTGTAAATTTTTGGTTCTGTATAATCTGCATGATATTATCGTACTGGGCTTCCCTTGGTTGCAGTCTCATAATCCTGTTTTGGATTGGAAATCTGTGTCTGTAACCAGTTGGGGCTGCCAATGTGTTAATACCAACACTCCTGTTTTTTCTGCCTCCCCCCAGGCTCAGGATGTTCCTGACTTTTTGATTGAATTTTCTGATGTGTTTAGCGAAAGTAAATCTGCATCCTTGCCTCCCCATAGGAGCTATGACTGCGCTATTGAATTAGTGCCTGGTAGTAAATTCCCTAAAGGTTGCCTTTTTAACTTGTCTGTACCTGAACATGACGCTATGCGGTCTTATATCAAGGAATCATTGGAGAAGGGTCATATCAGACCATCCTCTTCACCCTTAGGTGCCGGTTTTTTCTTTGTGGCCAAAAAGGATGGTTCATTAAGGCCGTGTATTGATTATCGTCTTTTGAACAATATTACTGTAAAATATCAGTACCCGTTACCTTTGATTTCTGACCTGTTTTCCAGGGTGAAAAACGCTACTTGGTTTACCAAGCTTGACCTCAGGGGGGCATATAACCTTATTCGCATTAAGCACGGGGATGAATGGAAAACGGCATTCAATACCCCTGAGGGGCATTTTGAGTACCTTGTGATGCCCTTTGGGCTCACTAATGCTCCTTCTGTCTTCCAGTCCTTCATGAATGACATTTTCAGGGATTTTGTGGATAAATTTCTGATTGTTTATTTGGATGATATTTTGATTTTTTCTAATGACTGGGACTCTCATGTGAAACATGTTCGAACTGTATTCCAGATTTTGAGAGAGAATGCTCTGTATGTGAAGGGATCAAAGTGTCTTTTTGGCGTACAGAGGATCTCATTTCTGGGATTCATTTTGTCC
This sequence comes from Oophaga sylvatica, assembly GCA_033576555.1. Lineage (NCBI taxonomy): Eukaryota > Metazoa > Chordata > Amphibia > Anura > Dendrobatidae > Oophaga > Oophaga sylvatica. The sequence goes on along the minus strand of JARQOD010000001.1, from coordinate 134,222,826 downwards.
CCATCTGTTATTGAAATGGACCCGGTCAAGGTTCAGGCCATCTGTGATTGGGTCCAACCTACTTCATTAAAGGCTCTTCAAAGATTTTGGGGTTTTGCCAATTTTTATCGTAAATTTATTGGTAATTTCTCGGTTATTGTTAAACCATTGACTGATTTGACCAAAAGGGTTCTGATGTGGTGAATTGGCCTCCTGAGGCAGTCTCTGCGTTTCAGGAACTTAAGCAGAGATTCACTTCTGCTCCTGTTCTACGGCAGCCTGATGTTTCTCTGCCATTTCAGGTGGAGGTTGATGCCTCTGAAATTGGGGCAGGTGCCGTTTTGTCCCAAAAAGATCCAGAGACCTCTAAAAGTAACCCTTGTGCCTTTTTCTCTCGAAAATTTTCTCCTACTGAACGTAATTATGACGTGGGTAATCGGGAGTTACTGGCCATGAAGTGGGCTTTTGAAGAGTGGAGACATTGGCTGGAGGGAGCCAAACATCAGGTGGTGGTCCTTACGGACCATAAGAATCTGGTTTATCTGGAATCTGCCAAGCGACTCAATCCTAGACAGGCCAGGTGGGCCTTGTTTTTCACACGTTTTAATTTTGTGGTTTCCTTTCTTCCTGGCACTAAGAATGTTAAGGCGGATGCCCTCTCGAGGAGTTTCCTTGCGGACTCTCCTGAGTTATCTGATCCTTCTGTTATTTTGAAAGAGGTTAGTTCTTTCCGCCATCTCACCCAATTTGAGACTTGCTCTGGAGGGGTGTCAGGAGGATAGGCCCGAGCGCTGCCCTGTTGGAAAATTGTTTGTCCCGGACCAGTGGAAAAAGAGTGTGATGTCTGAGATTCATTGTTCCGCTTTAGCTGGGCATCCCGGAATTTTTGGTACCAGAGACTTGGTTAGTCGGTCCATTTGGTGGCCTACTTGTCTCGTGATGTCAGGGAATTTGTGCAGTCCTGCGGGACTTGCTCTCGCTCCAAGCCTTGCTCTCGCTCTAGTGGTTTGTTGATGCCATTGCCTGTGCCCAAGAGACCATGGACCCATATCTCTATGGATTTCATTTCCGACCTCCCTGTTTCTCAGAGAATGACCGTCATCTGGGTGATTTGTGATAGGTTTTCCAAGATGATACATCTTGTGCCATTACCTAAGTTGCCTTCCTCCTCTGAATTGGTGCCTTTGTTCCTTCAGCACGTGGTTCGTTTACACAGCATTCCTGAGAACATTGTGTCTGACAAGGAGTCCAGTTTGTTTCCAGATTTTGGAGGATCTTTTGTTCTAAACTTGGTGTTCAATTGTCTTTCTCCTCGGCGTTTCATCCTCAGACCAATGGTCAAACTGAGAGAACAAACCAGACATTGGAGACTTATCTAAGATGCTTTGTGTCTGCTGATCAGGATGACTGGGTCTCTTTTTTGCCTTTGGCTGAGTTTGCTCTTAATAATAGGGCTAACTCTACCACTTTGATGTCTCCATTTTTCTGTAATTCTGGGTTTCACCCTCGATTTTCTTCAGGACAGACGGAGGCTTCTGTCTGTCCAGGTGTTGACTCTGTTGTGGAGCGTATTCAACAGATTTGGGACCAGGTAGTGGAGAGGTTGTCCCTCTCTCAGGAGAGGGCCCAGCGGTTTGCTAACCGGCATAGGACTGATGGTCCTCGGTTTAAAGTGGGGGACTTGGTCTGGTTGTCCTCAAGAAATATTCCTATGAGAGTGGCATCTCCTAAATTTAAGCCTAGGTTCATTGGACCTTATAAGATCATGGAGATTCTTAATCCTGTTTCTTTTCGTTTGCTTCTTCCAGGGACATTTAAGATCCATAACGTGTTCCACAAGTCCTTGTTGAAGAGGTTTGTTGAGCCAGTGGTTCCTACTGCTTTGCCTCCTGACCCTGTTCTGGTTGAGGGCAATATGGAGTTTGTGGTTGAGAAAATATTGAATTCTCGTTTTTCTAGACGGAAACTCCAGTATTTGGTTAAGTGGAGAGGTTATGGTCAGGAAGACAATTCTTGGGTGTTTGCTTCGGACATCCATGCTAGGAGAATCATCCGTGCGTATCATAGAACTCATCCTGACCGACCTGGTTGCTCAAGTGAGGGTTCGGTGACCCCTCCTCAAGGGGGGGTACTGTTGTGAATGGACTTGAAATGAGTTCTGTGCAGAGGCTCCCTCTGGTGGTTACAAGCGGTACTGGACTGTCCAGTGAAGATTGTGAGGAGTGGGAATCAGGTGTTACTGACTGGTCTTATATAAGGGAGTCGCCTTCCCATCAGGGTTGCCGGTGATCAATTGTTCTGGTCTCAATCCTTGAGTCCTGTTTCCTTTGTAGCCTGCTGTGTCTGTCTGCATCTCCTGCTAACAGATAAGACATTTTCTTCTTTTTGTTTTTGTGCTTGATTTTTGCATTTTGTCCTGCACTTCTGTGGGGGCCTTCAGGGTCCCCTCCGGGGGCTTTTGCCCTCTCAGTTTAGTTCAGCCACTGATGTTTGTACTTTTGCTTTTTCCAGTTTTTTCAGTGGCTCCTGTTTTGATTTTGTTACACCAAGAACTAATTTAGGTGGTATAGGTCGTGTGATCTCAGGTGATTTTGAAATTAGTAGAGTTGGTGCTTTTCAGGGTTTTTTGGGATTGCAGTAAGTGCCCTTCCTATCCTTTTCTATTTAGGTAGTTTGGGCCCCAACGTTTGCTCATACTATTTTCTGTCTGTGTCAGTATTTCATCTTGTCTAACCGCCATTACATGTTTGGGGGCTTTCTATGTTCTTTGGGGATCTGCTCCGGGGCAGATAGCTTTCCTCTTTCTATCTTTAGGTGTAGTTAGTTTCTCAGGCTGTGACGAGGCGTCTAGGACCAACGTAGGAACGCTCCACGGCTGCCTCTAGTTGTGGTGGTTAGTCAGGGTACTGCAATCTCATAGATTCCAACTTCTCTGGTGTATTGCCTTTTTTACCTGCACTCCTCAGCTACCGAAACATAACACAGCATACTGGAATGCTGTAAAAAGGTCCCTAATGTGCAAATCCCAAAAATACCTTTTATTAGACTCACAAACAGAGTTGTCACGTCCAATGGGCATCTCTGGACCTGATCCATTGCCTCCTCTCTTTTTTGAGTCACAGTCCTCCTTCCATGCTTCGTGTAGATAAAGGTCCTACGCCATCCACACAGTATCCACACTTCTATCTGCCCTGCCTGGGGCAGAGCAAGGTACTGTAGCGCGCATGCCCCAGCTCTACTTCTGGGTCATTGGTGCTCTTTGGCCTTTCCCGGGTTATGTGATTACAATACTAACCAGAGAAGCCCATCGGACCAGTTGACACTATCTGTGAGTATAAAAGTCTTTTTTTTGGATCTGTAGATGGCTTTTGGCACTATTTTTACAGAGTTCTAGTATGCTGTAATAAAGGCCTTAATGATGGTGGCTATACTTTATATGGGTTCCCTTTATGGGTGAAGCATATTATGTAGATATAGGTTCCTTGATACAATGTAGAAAATATGCAGCAACAGTAAAGAACAGAGAGCAGAAAGCTGTTACAATATTAAGAGTAAGGCCGGGGTCACACTTGCGAGTGCAATGCGAGAAACTTACCGGCACTCGGGAACCGGAGTGTGCGGCTGCATGTTTTTCTATGCAGCTGAATGCTCTGGTTCGAGTGTCAGCGGCAGTGCCAGGTATTGAGGCGAGAGACTCGCGTGAGTTTCTCGCATTGCACTCGCAATTGTGACCCTGGCCTATGAAACAAATGCAGATACAGCAGGTGAAATAAGAATTGAACAACACATCACTAGCGATGAGCGATCACTAAAATGCCTGGATGCTTGTTACTCAAACCGAGCAATTCCTAATTCTCAGATGCTCGTTTTGAAAAACGAGTGTAATGCTAGTCGATGGGAAATCCAAACATTTTTTCGGCAGACACTATAAGAAGGTCTGGGGGCAAAGTGTTGAACTGGATGGAAAAAGTGCTGAATGGAAGGAGAGCAGCATGGAGAAGACCCCTGAAAGTATCTCTGACTACCACATTGCTTCTGAGAACAATGGTGTCACAATTTTACTCCATTTTAAGGACTGACAATAAAACATTCAAAATCAATGTGAAATTGGAATTTACAGAAAAAAGTTAAGAATTTTTTTTTCCTGTATAATGACATGTATATAAAGAAAATTTTAAGGATTTAAAGGATTTAAAAAAAAAAAAAATAAATTCAATCTTTTATTAATTTCTATTCGATTTTTATTCATTTTTTATTAAAAATGTGAAATTTCAGTGTACTTTATGAAAGAAGTAAGTACTGTCATAAATTAGATGGAAGAGGGACTCAATTATGTTCAAATTGTCATATAGTGGTACTCCTAGACTCATAAAGGCTATGTACAATGCAAAGCCTGTCAAAATTAAAAGCAGGGTCATCCATACACCCTTGAAGGCACCTACTGGAGTGCCTCATTCAAATATTGTAAACAAAGTGCAGTTGTGGTACCCCAACACATATAAAAGCTCTGCACACAGTGCAAAGCCTGCCAAAAATTACAAACAGGGTCATCCATACATCCTTGAAGACACCAACTGTAGTGACTCATTCAAATATTGTGTACAAAGTGTAGTTGTGGTATTCCTAAACTTATAAAAGCTCCGTACACAGTGCAAAATTGGACAAAAATTACAAGCAGGGTCATTCATAAACCGTTGTAGGCACCAACTGTAGTACCTCATTCAAATATTGTGAACAAAGTGTAGTTGAGGTACTCCTACACTCATAAAAGCTCTTCATATAGGGCAAAACCTGCCAAAAATTACAAGCACGGTCATTTATACACCCTTGAAGGCACCAACTGTATTGCTTCATTTAAATATTGTGAACAAAGTGTAGGTGTGGTACTTCTACACTCATAAAAGGTATACACACAGTGCAAAGCCTTCCAAAAATTACAAGCAGAGTTATCCATTCACCCTTGAAGGCACCAACTGTAATGACTCATTCAAATATTTTGTACAAAGTGTAGTTATGGTACTCCTACACTCATAAAAGCTCTACACACAGTTCAAAGCCTGCCAAAAATTATAAGCAGGGTTATCCAACTGTAGTGCCTCATTCAGATATTGCAAACAAAGTGTTAAGCCAGAAAAAAATTATAAGGGGGGTCATCAATACACATTTGAAGGCACCAAATGGTGTGCCTCCTAAAAAATTAAGAAAGTGCAGTGGTGGCATTTGTACACTCATATAGGCTTTGTACACAGTGCAAAGGCAGAAAAAAATATAAAGAGGGTTATCCAGTCATCCACAGACCCTTGAAGGCAACAACTGTTAGGCCTCATTCAAATATTTTGAAAGTGTAGTTGATGTACTCCTACACTCATAAAGGCTTTGCACAAAGTGCAAGGCCAGAAAACAGTTATAAGAAGGGTCATCCAGTTATCCATAGACCCTTGAAGGCAAAAACTGTTAGGCCTCATCAATTATTTAAAAGTGTAGTTGATGTACTACTACACTCAAAAAGGCTCTGCACAAAGTGGAAAGTCAGGAGAAAATGATAAAGAGGGTAATTCAGTAATCCTCTTCAGGTGTCCGCTTCTTCTACTTCCTCAGGAGGCTAGGGGGGCAGTCTCCACTTGCTTCCTGGCGCCCGATTCCTAGGGGGCCTGGGCTGTAAGTGACCCAGCTTTGGGTAGTGTTGGAGCCCCTGACATGTAGAAATGAGCGATAGCCCCATGTGTCACCTGCATCATCGCCTTCTTCCACATTGGAGGTGGGGAACCCAAAGGACAGTTCGATCTCTCGGGGGAAGTAGCCCAGTCTCAAGCCACCTCGAGGAGCCTCTGGCAGGCCTGTTAATTTTGCAAAAAGCAATCATCCTGCTCCCTCCTTCTCAGATCACACTAATCACATACCAGCAATATTGCCCCTACATTTTGAGGAACATGACTCTGGTTCCAGCTATTAGTTCTTGCAGCCTTTGAGGCAAATGTTCCATCCTGCTGGATGAACAAAATGACGGGTCCCAAACTCTTCTATTGACCCCCATATCCACTGCTAGTCATCAGTAATGACCTCACCCGGGATGCCTGGCCTGCTATCATGTCTCCAGACCTGGTCCTGGCTCACCTTCTTCTCTCTTCTGACCAGCCTAGACCCCCGAAGTCTGCTCACCAGTTACTGGATCCTGGCTCTCCCATCCGCAGTCTGCAAGAGCCCCAGCGGTGGGTTTGGGCCTTAGTGGTTCCGGACCACAGGCTCCTGCTGTTAGAACTCTCCTGTTATGTTTTTTCTATCTTGCTGGTCACATGACCCTTTTTGCCTATTTAATCCTGCTCCGCCCTTCTGGCTTTGCTGGACTTCATTGTAATTTCTACTCTTAAGCTAGCCAGGTTCTTTGTTACCTTACTCAATTAGTTTTGCTTGGTCTTCTGACCTCTATGTTCTATGTTGTTTGTTTGTCTTTACTGCTACAACTTCTGTTAGGAGGTGTCCATCTTTTCTCCCAGTCCCTAGTTCTTGTAGGGATCCCTCCCTCGCATCTATAGGTCTTCGTACAGACTAGCTGAGGACTTTAGTGGGTCTGATCGCAGGATCAGGTTCCCCGTTACATCGTAGGGATCTAGCTTAGTTCTATCGTAGGGACAGATATCCCTTCTTTCCTTAGTGCTTGTAGCAGAACATAACACCTGCCACGTCTGCTGTGTTGCCAGCTTGGTCTGGCTCCGATTTTCCTTCAGTCGCTTCCTCGGGAGTCTTGCGGATTCTGACATCTTTATCGC
>JARQOD010000001.1:134149597-134215980 GCA_033576555.1 Oophaga sylvatica | reverse complement strand
TCATACAATAGGATTAATAATTGATAGTTGCCTAATTGACAGCTATCAATTATTAACCTGGCTTAAAGTGACCTTTCAATTGCAAGGTCATTTTAAACCCTTATTAACCCATTCGCCACCGCTACAGGGCAATGGGAATAGACGGGCAAAGTGCCAGAAAGGGCGAATCTAATTATAGATTTGCCCTTTCTGGGGTGTCTGGGGGCAGATGTTAGTAGCCAGGGGGGGCACAAAAAAAATGTACCCTCCCTAGGCTATTATTATCTGCCCCCACTCGCTTGCTTTGTCTGTCTGGTGGAGAAAATACAGCGGGAGCCCACGCATTTTTTTTTAACGAATTTACACCTTTAATTAACCCCTACATGTCTGAAATTTAGCACACATATACTCATGTAATTGTATGTTTCAAACATAATAAAAATACATGAAATTACATGGTTAAATGTGTGGAAACAATGTATCATTTCATGTCGGCTTCTGTGATTTCACTGAAGCCGGCAATTGAATTAGCGGCTATAACAGTATGTAGAAGTGTAAGAACTATAAATATATGTATATATATATATGTCACAATGACATATATATATATATATATATAATATATATATATGTATATATCTATTCTTTCTTTGGCATTTAAATACTATTCTTTTGGATCCATTATATGTCAGTTTTGCAAGCCTGCGAGAAAATCTCGCAAGTCGGATGAAAATCGGATGTTACAAGGTACACACACATGCGATTAAATCGCATCTTTGAAGAAAATCGGATGCCAGAAGGATGTGTGATGTTTTTATTTTGATCCGATTGTCGACCGTCTAAAACGGACCGATTTTTTGTGGTTGTGTGTGACTCCAGCCTAATTTGCACAAACAATTAAATCAGACTATGTGTGCAAAATTTCACACCTGTAGGGGTTAATTAAAGGTGTAAATTCGTAGCAAAAAAAGTCCGTTTTTTTTACAACGAATTTACACCTTTAATTAACCCCTACATGCCCTGAAATTTAGCACACATAACTCATGTAATTGTATGTTTCAAACATATATAAAAATACATGAAATTACATGGTTAAATGTGTGGAAACAATGTATCATTTCATGTCGGCTTCTGTGATTTCACTGAAGCCGGCAATTGAATTAGCGGCTATAACAGTATGTAGAAGTGTAAGAACTATAAATATATGTATATATATATATGTCACAATGACAATATATATAATATAATATATATATATATATATGTGTATATATCTATTCTTTCTTTTGGCATTTAAATACTATTCTTTTGGATCCATTATATGTCAGTTTTGCAAGCCTGCGAGAAAATCTCGCAAGTCGATGAAAATCGGATGTTACAAGGTACACACACATGCGATTAAATCGCATCTTTGAAGGAAAATCGGATGCCAGAAGGATGTGTGATGTTTTTATTTTGATCCGATTGTCGACCGTCTAAAACGGACCGATTTTTTGTGGTTGTGTGTGACTCCAGCCTAATTTGCACAAACAATTAAATCAGACTATGTGTGCAAAATTTCACACCTGTAGGGTTAATTAAAGGTGTAAATTCGTAGCAAAAAAAGTCCGTTTTTTTTACAACGAATTTACACCTTTAATTAACCCCTACAGGTGTGAAATTTTGCACACAGTCTGATTTAATTGTTTGTGCAAATCAGATAGCAAACGACATGAAAAGACATGGTTAACCCTATGTACACCAAGTGTCATTTCATGTCGGGTGCTTCTGTCTTTTCACTGAAGCCGGCTTTACCCGGCAATTGAATGAGAGGATATTTTACTATGTAGAAGTGTATAAACTATACATATATGTATATATATATGTCACAATGACATGTATATATATATATATGTATTCTATGTGTGTATATTTAGTGTTTACAAGGAAAGAATGGGTTTTTTTTTAGTTGCGATATTTTGTTCCCATAGACTTACATGGGACTTCCGGTATCGGTATCGGGTATCGCCGATATTTTAGTGATATCGGCGATACCATTCCGATTCCGATACTTTAGGATATCGGAAAGTATCGCTCAACTCTAATTAACACATGTGGAATTATACATTACACTTTACAAAAAAGTGTGAAACAACTGAAAATATGTCTTATATTCTAGATCAGACCTGGGCAAGGGGCGGCCCGCGGGCCGCATCCGGCCCGCCGGCTGTCAGTGACCGGCCCGCGGAGGCGCTCCGGCAGTCTCAGGGCCCCGGCATCAGCTGGCACAATACTTACCTCTCCCGTGCCTCCGCTGCTGCAGCTCCGGGCTCCACCGGCGCTTCCTCTCAGAGCCGGCCGCTGAATGATGTCATCATTCAGCGGCCGGCTGTGTCAGAGAGCGGGGACGCTGGACAGGTAAGACGTGTCTCTGTGTGTGTCTATGTCTATGTAGTGCGGTGCTGTGTGTGTGTGTGTGTGTGTGTGTGTATGTATGTGAGAGAGTGCTTATGTGCTGTCTGTGTGTGATGATGGGCAGGCATTGCTGATAATGGGGAGGCATTGATGATGATGGGAGATGATGATGATAATGGGCAGGCATTGATGATAATGGGCAGGCATTGATGATGGGGAGAAGATGATGATGGGCAGGCATTGCTGATAATGGGGAGGCATTGATGATGATGGGAGAAGATGATGATAATGGGCAGGTATTGATGATAATGGGCAGGCATTGATGATGGGGAGAAGATGATGATGATGATGGGCAGGCATTGATGATGATGGGGAGAAGATGATGATAATGGGCAGGTATTGATGATAATGGGCAGGCATTGATGATGGGGAGAAGATGATGATGATGATGATGGGCAGGCATTGATGATGATGGGGAGAAGATGATGATAATGGGCAGGCATTGATGATAATGGGCAGGCATTGATGATGGGGAGAAGATGATGATGGGCAGGCATTGCTGATAATGGGAGGCATTGATGATGATGGGGAGAAGATGATGATAATGGGCAGGCATTGATGATGGGGAGAAGATGATGATGATGATGGGCAGGCATTGATGATGATGGGGAGAAGATGATGATAATGGGCAGGTATTGATGATAATGGGCAGGCATTGATGATGGGGAGAAGATGATGATGATGATGATGGGCAGGCATTGATGATGATGGGGAGAAGATGATGATAATGGGCAGGTATTGATGATAATGGGCAGGCATTGATGATGGGGAGAAGATGATGATGGGCAGGCATTGCTGATAATGGGGAGGCATTGATGATGATGGGGAGAAGATGATGATAATGGGCAGGCATTGATGATGGGGAGAAGATGATGATGGGCAGGCATTGCTGATAATGGGAAGGCATTGATGATGATGGGGAGAAGATGATGATAATGGGCAGGTATTGATGATAATGGGCAGGCATTGATGATGGGGAGAAGATGATGATGGGCAGGCATTGCTGATAATGGGGAGGCATTGATGATGATGGGGAGAAGATGATGATAATGGGCAGGTATTGATGATAATGGGCAGGCATTGATGATGGGGAGAAGATGATGATGATGATGATGGGCAGGCATTGATGATGATGGGGAGAAGATGATGATAATGGGCAGGTATTGATGATAATGGGCAGGCATTGATGATGGGGAGAAGATGATGATGGGCAGGCATTGCTGATAATGGGGAGGCATTGATGATGATGGGGAGAAGATGATGATAATGGGCAGGTATTGATGATAATGGGCAGGCATTGATGATGGGGAGAAGATGATGATGATGATGATGGGCAGGCATTGATGATGATGGGGAGAAGATGATGATAATGGGCAGGTATTGATGATAATGGGCAGGCATTGATGATGGGGAGAAGATGATGATGATGATGATGGGCAGGCATTGATGATGATGGGGAGAAGATGATGATAATGGGCAGGCATTGATGATAATGGGCAGGCATTGATGATGGGGAGAAGATGATGATGGGCAGGCATTGCTGATAATGGGGAGGCATTGATGATGATGGGGAGAAGATGATGATAATGGGCAGGTATTGATGATAATGGGCAGGCATTGATGATGGGGAAAGATGATGATGATGATGATGGGCAGGCATTGATGATGATGGGGAGAAGATGATGATAATGGGCAGGTATTGATGATAATGGGCAGGCATTGATGATGGGGAGAAGATGATGATGATGATGATGATGGGCAGGCATTGATGATGATGGGGAGAAGATGATGATAATGGGCAGGTATTGATGATAATGGGCAGGCATTGATGATGGGAGAAGATGATGATGGGCAGGCATTGCTGATAATGGGGAGGCATTGATGATGATGGGGAGAAGATGATGATAATGGGCAGGCATTGATGATGGGGAGAAGATGATGATGGGCAGGCATTGCTGATAATGGGAAGGCATTGATGATGATGGGGAGAAGATGATGATAATGGGCAGGTATGTATATATACAGTATATATATATATATATATGCTGTATATATACATACCTGCCCATTATCATGTATGTATATATACAGTATTGGGTAGAACGGAGTTAATTATATTAGTCCGCGCCCTCTAAAACCATCCCAATTTCTCATGCGGCCCCCTGGCAAAATTAATTGCCCACCCCTGTTCTAGATTCTTCAAAGTAGCCACCTTTTGCTTTGATTACTGCTTTGCACGTAGAAAAGGTGAACGGATGGACTCTACATGCCTGGTTCCCACCGTGAAGCATGGAGGAGGAGGTGTGATGTGTGGGGGTGCTTTGCTGGTGACACTGTTGGGATGTATTCAAAATTGAAGGCATACTGAACCAGCATGGCTACCACAGCATCTTGCAGCAGCATGCAATTCCATTCGGTTTGCGTTTAGTTGGACCATCATTTATTTTTCAACAGGACAATGACCCCAAACACACCTCCAGGCTGTGTAAAGGCTATTTGACCAAGAAGGAGAGTGTTGGGTGCTACGCCAGATGACCTGGCCTCCACAGTCACCAGACCTGAACCCAATCGAGATGGTTTGGGGTGAGCTGGACCGCTCACCACTTCAATTTTGAATAAATCCCCAACAGTGTCACCAGCAAAGCACCCCCACGTCATCACACCACCTCCTCCATGCTTCACGGTGGGAACTAGGCATGTAGAGTCCAGCCGTTCACCTTTTCTGCGTGCAAAACAGTAATCAAAGCAAAAGGTGGCTACTTTGAAGAACCTAGAATATAAGACATATTTTCAGTTGTTTCACACTTTTTTGTAAAGTGTAATGTATAATTCCACATGTGTTAATTCATAGTTTTGATGCCCTCAGTGTGATTTTACAATTTTCATAGTCATGAAAATACAGAAAAATCTTTGAATGAGAAGGTGTGTCCAAACTTTTGGTCTGTACTGTACATGTCATTGTGACACATACAATATATATATATTTATAGTTCATACACTTCTACATACTGTAATAGCCGCTAATTCAATTGCCGGCTTTTGTGAAATCACAGAAGCCTACATGAAATGATACATTGTTTCCACACAGTTAACCATGTAATTTCATGTATTTTGATATATGGTTTTAACTTACAATTACATAAGTGTATGTGTGCAAAATTTCAGACATGTAGGGGTTAATTAAAGGTGTAAATTCGTTGAAAAAAATGCGTGGGCTCCCGCTGTATTTTCTCCACCAGACAGACAAAGCAAGCGAGTGGGGGCAGATAATAATAGCCTAGGGCAGGTACATTTTTTTGTGCCCCCCTGGCTACTAACATCTGCCCCCAGACACCCCAGAAAGGGCAAATCTCTAATTAGATTCGCCCTTTCTGGCACTTTGCCCGTCTATTTCCATTGCCCTGTAGCGGTGGCGAATGGGTTAATAAGGGGTTAAAACCACCTTGCAATTGAAAGGTCACTTTAAGCCAGGTTAATAATTGAGAGCTGTCAATTAGACAACTATCAATTATTAATCCTCTTGTATGAAAGAAAAATCAAACACACACACTTTAATAAAAAAGAAGTTTAATGAAATAATCAAACAGTTTTTGACCATATTTTATTTTCCTGCTAAAACTATTTCCTGTAATAAAAATAAAATAAAAAAGCAAAATTATTCTTAACAATCCGATGCACAGTCAGGTCCCACGCTGTAATCCATCAGAAAGGGTTAACAGGTTACAGCTAGCAGAGAGCTAACGCTGCCTGCTGAGCTGTTACCCCCTGAATGAATAAGTTCCTCTACCAGTGAAAGGAGAGGAAGTGATTAATTAGTGGGCGAATCTAATTAGAGATTTGCCCTTTCTGGGGTGTCTGGGGGCAGATGTTAGTAGCCAGGGGGGGCACAAAAAATGTACCTGCCCTAGGCTATTATTATCTGCCCCCACTCGCTTGCTTTGTCTGTCTGGTGGAGAAAATACAGCGGGAGCCCACGCATTTTTTTTCAACGAATTTACACCTTTAATTAACCCCTACATGTCTGAAATTTTGCACACATACACTTATGTAATTGTAAGTTAAAACCACATATCAAAATACATGAAATGACATGGTTAACTGCGTGTAAACAATGTATCATTTCATGTCGGCTTCTGTGATTTCACAAAAGCCGGCAATTGAATTAGCGGCTTTTACAGTATGTAGAAGTGTATGAACTATAAATATATGTATATATATATAGATATATATATATGTCAATGACATATATATATCTATATATATATGTATTCTATGTGTGTATATGTATTGTTTCTATTGTTTATTAAAGCTGTCAGTGTGATTTTACAGTATAGCCGGGGATGAATTAGCGGCTATTACACTATGTAGAAGTGTATGACATATATATATATATTATATATATATAATTATTTGCTTTTTGTGTACATTTTTTTTGACAATGTGATTTTTACATGAATTTTTACATAGAGAGAACTGCTCTATGTAAAACTTCATGTTAAAATCGCATTGCATACAGATGGAAAACATGATGGAAAACGCATGGTGCGATTTAAAATCGCATGCAAATCGCATGCCTTTTTACAACAATTGTACCGTTTTTTTCCCTGCAGAAAACGGACTGATTTTTTTTCCAGCCAGTGAGTATGAGCCCTTAGTGTGATGTGCGCCTGAAAAAATAAATGACATCCTATTGGTACAAAATTATAGTTATACCAATTATATTACACTCATAGATCATTCATTATACTGTCTAACTAGGCCGGCCAGTAAACAACCGCTGACGGACTTGCATGTAGCCAACATGTTGTCGTTTAACAGCCTGGATTGGTCCAGCCTGGTGTAAAAGGCACATTAAAAGGTAGGTTATAGTCGCTAAAAACATTTTATAGAGCAAGCTCCCAACTTGTGTTTGGGAACCACATGTGGCTCCTAGGCCCATATTGTGTGGCTCACGGCTTTCTGCCAACTTGGTGCATTAGGCCCAGGTCTAGCAACAGCTAAGAACAGCAGGTCTCCAGACTTTTCTGTGTAACCCCGCAGAGAAGAGCAGATCTGGATGTGCATCTACTGGCCCATGGTGTGGAGAAATAAATATGGTGAGCTGGGACTATGATGATACTGCCAGAAATGGGGCTACTTGAAACTAAATATGGCAGTGTGGTTGGAGTGCTTGATACAAGAATATGAAAAAGTGATAAAATGGGAGCTCCTGTCACAAGCATGGTGCCTATAGGACAGGGAAGTACAGAGTATCAGTGTGATTTCTGTAGGGGAAGTTTTTGCTGTCATTATACAGGTAAGGAGGCCTCTGGGTGACACTCATCTCAGGGCTCTGAATGTGGCTCGCGACCATCTGTCAGAGAATGTGGCTCTTTGGTTAAAAAAGGTTGGGGAGCACTGCTACAGAGCAAATTAAAATTTTGATTTTGATAAATAGTTAAATATTGGTTGATCACATTCAAAAAAACATATCCAATTATGTCCATCTGGAAAAACAGATGAAATTGATAACTTTGGCCAACATTTATCTCATGCTAGCTTAAAAAAATAATATAAAATAACAACAAAAAACTGAGAAAGCAGCAATGCTAATTTACACACATTTCATACAGACTAATCAATAAAAGGCTTAGAAGAAGGATCAAAAACATTTAAACCAACTTAAACAGCATGATAAAATTGCAACACATTAATGAAAGGTTAACTAGGAAACAGGAAAAAAAATCTACAATGTATACATTAGTAAATTTATTCCATTCCATTGTTATTATTTGATATCACTTAGCGGCTCATATGTGACCCATTTTCATTTCCTCATCTCTGAGACTAGTTGAGAGGGACATGTTATCAGTCCTAAGACATACAGCATGTCTCGCACCACTTCAAACGCCTTCTGAAATCCCATTTATAACAGCAGACTGTGATCTCATTCACTGCAACGATTGCTGGGGAGAACGAGAGAATAAGCGCATATGTTCTATGTCTTATGCTGTGGCAAAATGTAGCAGGGCAATAGTAGAAATGTAGTTGCTTGACTTCTCCACACTTTCTTCCCTGTTTATTGCCATCTATGCTATATATAACAGAAAAAAAAAATTTTTGTTTTACAAAAGAAGCCACGCGTACTCAGAGGTGATCAAACTTAGATACATTTCTTAAAAAACAGCAAAAACACTATTATAGACCATCATTTTGGAAAACTGACCCAGCATGGGATATTAGTTTCCAGAATTCAGCCAACAAGCATACTACATGTGAATTGTACAAATAGATGTAGTGTTAGGGGATGGGGGAAGGGGGAGTCTCCAGACAAAGGGGGCTTAATCTGACCAAAACTTGGTTAACTGAAGCATGGGAACTTGATAAAGAACAGTGCTGCCCTGTCAATGACAGTACATACATGTAAATAAACCAAAATGAGGAACACATTCCCCTGCATGAAAGGAATTACGTAGCGCAGCTGAGCAGGGAAGAAAAATATGCGGTCAAGAATATGTATAACTGTATTTTCCTGTACCAACATTTTGTTAAGAGAATAAGCCCTATTCATTTTTCATTATTATGGTGTCATGGATTTACATTAAATATTAAGATTTATTGCTTCAGCCGTAAGAGCTTGAAAACATTCGGAAACAACAGTTTATGTATGTTCAGAACGTGTTTACACAGGGATATATTATGGGATAAGCTCCGGGCGGGTGTCCTTTATCAAACGTGGTCATTTAGAAATGAAATCTAAATATTCTTGGCCTTATGTTTCATATAAATATTTAGCAGTTTGCTGAAATAATTAGATAACAAAGTAGTGACTAAAATCATTATGTAATAAGTAATATTACTAATAACCTCTACAAAGAGAGAAATCAAGAATGATTTATTCTTTTGGTTTGTTTTCTTAGCAAAACTCAACAAAGGAAAAATAAGTAAATGAGTTTTGTTAGATCTCCACTTTTAGTAGGACACCACAAGCTGATATGAACAGGTTTTACACTATTAGAATATATTAGAGTCTATCTATCTATCTATCTATCTACTATCTATCTATCTATCTATCTATCTATCTATCTATCTATCTATCTATCTATCTATCTATCTATCTATCTATCTATCTACAGTGACATATACAAGTTTGGACACCCCTGGTCAAAATTACTGTTATTATGGACAATTAAGCAAGTTGAAGATGAAATGATCTCTAAGGCTACTTTCACACATCCGTTTTTCGCCGCCCGGCGCGATCCGGCATTTTTTTGTAAAACCGGATATGGCGATATCTAATGCCAGATCCGGTTTTTTCTATTGACTCATATTAGTGCCGGATCGCGCTGCATGGCCTTGCAGTTCGTCTGTTGTCTCATTCCGGCATCTGGAATAAACGGCAACTGTAAAGTTTTTTGTCTCCAGCGAAAAAGCCGGAAGCGCCGGATCCGGCGCTTCTGGCTTTTTGTCACAATGAAAGTCTATGAGCGCCGCATTGCGCTGGATCCAGCAAAAGCCGGATCTGTTTTTTTTGTCTGAGTATGCTCAGAAGTAGCCCAGCCAACAGCAAACATATATAAACAATGCCAGTGGGACCCTCAGCCAGAACAATGCATCCATCCAAGAAGTTAGGACCAAGCCGCAGGGGAAGGCAGCAGCAGCAGGAGAATACAGCAGCAGCAGAACAAATGGAGTCCGGGCACACAGCAGCAGCAGCAGGAGAGTATGGCAGCAGATGCCAGACGTTAAATATCACACACCCCATTCCAAAAAATTTTTAACATGTGTAACCAATTTTTGTGTTTCAGCAAGGGCCATGCAATATCAATATATTCATTGTATTTTTTTCTCTTTATTCCACAGCAGAGTCCTGCGCTAAAGCAGCAGCAGTAGCAGAACTAATGCAGTCCGGGCGGCAGCAGCAGCAGGACAGCACGTCTTCTTCTTCTGGGAGCCCTCCCTCGCATCGTCTGCGTTTACAGGTAAAAAAAATAGTTTTTTTTTTAATTTATTTCACAATCCATATCTGGGATATATCTAGCAATTTCCTTATATTTTTATGACAGGAATCTGAAGCTGAAGAGGAGCTCCCAGAAGAAGAACGAAGAGGTGGAGAGATCCTCGGAGTGGGCTCGCAATTCGTAAGTTTCCTGCATCCATCGCAGAAACACAACATCACACTACACACAACACATAGAAAACAATTTAGTACAGACATCACACTGTACACAACACATATGCCTACATCCAATCACATAATTTTTATTTTATTTTATAGTCTTCTGAATCTGGTGCTCCATTAAGAGGTCCTCGCAGTGCCTCCCAGGGTCGTCGGCGTGAGCGACGCGGCAGTCTCCATTGTGTAAGTATAACTGTATATTTTTTTTTTACATTTTTTTGTATTTTTTTCCTTTTTTTTTTTACTTTTCTTGGTAGTTTGGAGGCTAATGTATTTTTTTTCTCTTTTTCTTTAACAGGCTTCAAAGCATGGTCCCGACTCTGACTGTGAGGAGGGGGTGATTGATGTTGACCTCCTCATCGATCTGGTCAAAGAAAGGGAGCCGCTGTGGAACATGGGGGACCGCCGCCATGCCGATCTCTGTTGTGAACGTATTGGAGACAATTTCTGAGCGGAGGCTCCCTCTGGTGGTTGCTGTCGGTACTGAAGCTGTATCGAATGATTGGGCCTCCTCAGCTGGCAGCGATACCTGGCAATCAGGAGTCACTGACTGGACTGATATAAGGGAGCTGCCTTCCCATGATCCTCGCCGGTGATCAATTGTTGTTTCCTGGTTCATTTGCAAGTCTGCTGGTGTCTTGCCTGCATCTGCTACTTTCAGATAAGATATTTTCTGCTTATTTCTATTGTGTTTGCTATTTCCATTTTAGTCTGCACCTTTGTGGAGGTTAGCCGGGTCCCCTCCTGGGGCCTGTGCTTCTCTCTGTTTTCTGTAGCCACTGTTATTTGTTCAATTGCTCTTTCCCTGCTTTTTGAGTGGCTGCGGGTTAGCCTTGTTCACTCTGAGATCTGATTTAGTGGGTGGCGAGATCGTGTGATCTCAGCATTTTTGTAATCAGAAGTGTTGGAAGTTTTGCTAGGGTTTTGCTGGGTTGCAGATAGTATTCTGTTCTTTCCTGTCCTATTTAGTCAGTGTTTGGCCACTGCGTTTGCTTACTCTATTTTCTGCCTGCGTTTGTGTTTCGTCTAGTTTAACCGCCATTACATGTTTGGGGGCTGCCAATTTCTTTGGGGCTCTACTCCGGGGCAGTTAGCTCCTGTCCTCCTTAGTTACCAAATCATAACAGAATCAAAGGCCTTACTGAAAGTTCTATGGTACTCAACAGAACGGAAAAATAGTTAAAAAAAAAAAAAGTTGTCAGAGTTGTCAGAAAAATAAAAACAGTTGTCAAAATTTTTTTTTATACATATATGTTGTGAATGGACTTGAAATGAGTTCTGAGCAGAGGCTCCCTCTGGTGGTTACAAGCGGTACTGGACTGTCCAGTGAAGATTGTGAGGAGTGGAAATCAGGTGTTACTGACTGGTCTTATATAAGGGAGTCGCCTTCCCATCAGGGCTGCCGGTGATCAACTGTTCTGGTCTCAATCCTTGAGTCCTGTTTCCTTTGTAGCCTGCTGTGTCGTGTCTGCATCTCCTGCTAACAGATAAGACATTTTCTTCTTTTTGTTTTTGTGCTTGATTTTTGCATTTTTGTCCTGCACTTCTGTGGGGGCCTTCAGGGTCCCCTCCGGGGGCTTTTGCCCTCTCAGTTTAGTTCAGCCACTGATGTTTGTACTTTTGCTTTTTCCAGTTTTTTCAGTGGCTGCTGTTTTGATTTTGTTACACCAGAGAACTAATTTAGGTGGTAGAGGTCGTGTGATCTCAGGTGATTTTGAAATTAGTAGAGTTGGTGCTTTTCAGGGTTTTTTGGGATTGCAGTAAGTGCCCTTCCTATCCTTTTCTATTTAGGTAGTTTGGGCCCCAGCGTTTGCTCATGCTAGTCTGTGTCAGTATTTTTTCTTGTCTAACCGCCATTACATGTTTGGGGGCTTTCTATGTTCTTTGGGGATCTGCTCCGGGCCAGATAGCTTTCCTCTTTCTATCTTTAGGTGTAGTTAGTTTCTCAGGCTGTGACGAGGCGTCTAGGACCAACGTAGGAACGCTCCACGGCTGCCTCTAGTTGTGGTGGTTAGTCAGGGTACTGCAATCTCATAGATTCCAACTGCTCTGGTGTATTGCCTTTTTTACCTGCACTCCTCAGCTACCGAAACATAACAGTATCACCGGCCCTAAAAATTGAAAATTGTATGGTACTCACAGAAGGGAAAAAATATTGTGAAAGAAAAAAGGTTGTCAGAGTTGTCAGAGATATTTTTCTGTTTGTTGCATTTTTTTTTTCCCTCTGTATCTCTGGGTGCTGGGGAGGATTTTTTTTTCTCTCAATGGAGTTTGCACAGTTGTCTGGCCGTGTGGATCAGCTTGCCACTGAGGTTCGGAGTATTGCTACCTATCTTGCTAGGTTGCCTGTTGTGGAACCTAGGATTCCCATGCTAGATTTGTTTTTGGGGGATCGAGCCAAGTTTCTGAATTTCAAAAATAATTGTAAATTGTTTTTTGCCTTAAAATCTAAGTCCTCAGGGAACGCAGCGCAGCAGGTTCAAATTGTCATCTCTCTCCTGCGCGGCGATCCTCAGGATTGGGCTTTTTCCCTGACACCTGGGGATCCTGTTTTGAGTGATGTTGATGCATTTTTTCAGGCCTTGGGGTTATTGTACGATGAGCCTAATGTCACTGATCAAGCTGAAAAGCCTTGTTGGCATTAAATCAGGGGCTTTATGACGCTGAGTTATACTGTCAGAGATTCCGTAGGTGGGCAGTCCTGACCAAATGGAATGACGACGCTTTGGCAGCCCTTTTTCGGAAGGGTCTGTCAGATAATGTAAAGGATGTTATGGTGGGATTCCCTGTCCCGTCTGGTCTCAATGATTCTATGTCATTAGCGATTCAAATTGACAGACGTTTGCGTGAGCGTAGAAGTATGCGTGGAATAGTGTTGCCTTGTGAACCTGCTTCTGAATCCATGCAGTGTGATAGAGTGGTTTCTGGGGCACAGCGTCATGAGTTTTGAAAGCGCAATGGGTTATGTTTCTACTGTGGTGATGCCTCTCATGCTATTTCAGTCTGCCCTAAGCGGGGAAGACGTTTTGCACGCTCAGTTGTCTTGGGTAGTGTTCAGACTAAGTTTTTATTAACTGTTACTCTGATATGCTCTCTGTCTTCATTTTCTGCTCAGGCTTTCGTTGATTCGGGAGCAGCTATTAACCTGATGGATTTTGATTTTGCTAAACGTTGTGGGTTTCCCTTGATACCCCTACGGAAGTCTATTCCCCTACTGGGGATCGATTCTACCCCTTTGGCTGAGAATAAACCTCAGTTCTCTACTCAGGTGATAATGAGGGTTGAACCTGATCATCAGGAGAGCTGCAAATTTTTGGTTCTGTATAATCTGCATGACATTATCGTACCGGGTTTCCCTTGGTTACAGTCTCATAATCCTGTTTTGGATTGGAAATCTGTGTCTGTAACCAGTTGGGGCTGCCAATGTGTTAATACCAACACTCCTGTTTTTTCTGCCTCCCCTCAGGCTCAGGATGTTCCTGACTTTTTGATTGATTTTTCTGATGTGTTTAGCGAAAGTAAATCTGCATCCTTGCCTCCCCATAGGAGCTATGACTGCGCTATTGAATTAGTGCCTGGTAGTAAATTCCCTAAAGGTCGCCTTTTTAACTTGTCTGTACCTGAACATGACGCTATGCGGTCTTATATCAAGGAGTCATTGGAGAAGGGTCATATCAGACCATCCTCTTCACCCTTAGGTGCCGGTTTTTTCTTTGTGGCCAAAAAGGATGGTTCATTAAGGCCGTGTATTGATTATCGTCTTTTGAACAATATTACTGTGAAATATCAATATCCGTTACCCTTGATTTCTGACCTGTTTTCCAGGGTGAAAAACGCTACTTGGTTTACCAAGCTTGACCTCAGGGGGGCATATAACCTTATTCGCATTAAGCACGGGGATGAATGGAAGACGGCATTTAATACCCCTGAGGGGCATTTTGAGTACCTTGTGATGCCCTTTGGGCTCACTAATGCTCCTTCTGTTTCCAGTCCTTCATGAATAACATTTTCAGGGATTTTGTGGATAAATTTCTGATTGTTTATTTGGATGATATCTTGATTTTTTCCAATGACTGGGACTCTCATGTGAAACATGTTCGAACTGTATTCCAGATTTTGAGAGAGAATGCTCTGTATGTGAAGGGATCAAAGTGTCTTTTTGGCGTACAGAGGATCTCATTTTTGGGATTCATTTTGTCCCATCTGTTATTGAAATGGACCCGGTCAAGGTTCAGGCCATCTGTGATTGGGTCCAACCTACTTCATTAAAGGCTCTCCAAAGATTTTTGGGTTTTGCCAATTTTTATCGTAAATTTATTGGTAATTTCTCGGTTATTGTTAAACCTTTAACTGATTTGACCAAAAAGGGTTCTGATGTGGTGAATTGGCCTCCTGAGGCAGTCTCTGCATTTCAGGAACTTAAGCAGAGATTCACTTCTGCTCCTGTTCTACGGCAGCCTGATGTTTCTCTGCCATTTCAGGTGGAGGTTGATGCCTCTGAAACTGGGGCAGGTGCCGTTTTGTCCCAAAGAGATCCAGAGACCTCTAAAAGTAACCCTTGTGCCTTTTTCTCTCAAAAATTTTCTCCTACTGAACGTAATTATGACGTGGGTAAACGGGAGTTATTGGCCATGAAGTGGGCTTTTGAAGAGTAGAGACATTGGCTGGAGGGAGCCAAACATCAGGTGGTGGTCCTTACGGACCATAAGAATCTGGTTTATCTGGAATCTGCCAAGCGACTTAATCCTAGACAGGCCATGTGGGCCTTGTTTTTCACACGTTTTAATTTTGTGGTTTCCTTTCTTCCTGGCACTAAGAATGTTAAGGCGGATGCCCTCTCGAGGAGTTTCCTTGCGGACTTTCCTGAGTTATCTGATCCTTCTGTTTTTTGAAAGAAGGTGTAGTTCTTTCCGCCATCTCGCCCAATTTGAGACTGGCTCTGGAGGGGTGTCAGGAGGATAGGCCCGAGCGCTGCCCTGTTGGGAAATTGTTTGTCCCGGACCAGTGGAAAAAGAGTGTGATGTCTGAGATTCATTGTTCCACGCTGGCCGGTCATCCCGGAATTTTTGGTACCAGAGACTTGGTTAGTCGGTCCTTTTGGTGGCCTACCTTGTCTCGTGATGTCAGGGAATTTGTGCAGTCCTGCGGGACTTGCTCTCGCTCTAGTGGTTTGTTGATGCCATTGCCTGTGCCCAAGAGACCATGGACCCATATCTCTATGGATTTCATTTCCGACCTCCCTGTTTCTCAGAGAATGACCGTCATCTGGGTGATTTGTGATAGGTTTTCCAAGATGATACATCTTGTGCCATTACCTAAGTTGCCTTCCTCCTCTGAATTGGTGCCTTTGTTCCTTCAGCACGTGGTTCGTTTACACGGCATTCCTGAGAACATTGTGTCTGACAGAGGAGTCCAGTTTGTTTCAAGATTTTGGAGGACCTTTTGTTCTAAACTTGGTGTTCAATTGTCTTTCTCCTCGGCGTTTCATCCTCAGACCAATGGTCAAACTGAGAGAACAAACCAGACATTGGAGACTTATCTAAGATGCTTTGTGTCTGCTGATCAGGATGACTGGGTCTCTTTTTTGCCTTTGGCTGAGTTTGCTCTTAATAATAGGGCTAGCTCTGCCACTTTGATGTCTCCATTGTTCTGTAATTCTGGGTTTCACCCTCGATTTTCTTCAGGACAGACGGGGGCTTCTGTCTGTCCAGGTGTTGACTCTGTGTGGAGCGTATGCAACAGATTTGGGACCAGGTAGTGGAGAGGTTGTCCCTCTCTCAGGAGAGGGCCCAGCGGTTTGCTAACTGGCATAGGACTGATGGTCCTCGGTTTAAAGTGGGGGACTTGGTCTGGTTGTCCTCAAAAAATATTCCTATGAGAGTGGCATCTCCTAAATTTAAGCCTAGGTTCATTGGACCTTATAAGATCATGGAGATTCTTAATCCTGTTTCTTTTCGTTTGCTTCTTCCAGGGACATTTAAGATCCATAACGTGTTCCACAAGTCCTTGTTGAAGAGGTTTGTTGAGCCAGTGGTTCCTACTGCTTTGCCTCCTGACCCTGTTCTGGTTGAGGGCAATATGGAGTTTGTGGTTGAGAAAATATTGAATTCTCGTTTTTCTAGACGGAAACTCCAGTATTTGATTAAGTGGAGAGGTTATGGTCAGGAAGACAATTCTTGGGTGTTTGCTTGGACATCCATGCTAGGAGACTCATCCGTGCGTATCATAGAACTCATCCTGACCGACCTGGTTGCTCAAGTGAGGGTTCGGTGACCCCTCCTCAAGGGGGGGGTACTGTTGTGAATGGACTTGAAATGAGTTCTGAGCAGAGGTTCCCTCTGGTGGTTACAAGCGGTACTGGACTGTCCAGTGAAGATTGTGAGGAGTGGGAATCAGGTGTTACTGACTGGTCTTATATAAGGGAGTCGCCTTCCCATCAGGGTTGCCGGTGATCAATTGTTCTGGTCTCAATCCTTGAGTCCTGTTTCCTTTGTAGCCTGCTGTGTCGTGTCTGCATCTCCTGCTAACAGATAAGACATTTTCTTCTTTTTGTTTTTGTGCTTGATTTTTGCATTTTTGTCCTGCACTTCTGTGGGGGCCTTCAGGGTCCCCTCCGGGGGCTTTTGCCCTCTCAGTTTAGTTCAGCCACTGATGTTTGTACTTTTGCTTTTTCCAGTTTTTTCAGTGGCTGCTGTTTTGATTTTGTTACACCAGAGAACTAATTTAGGTGGTAGAGGTCGTGTGATCTCAGGTGATTTTGAAATTAGTAGAGTTGGTGCTTTTCAGGGTTTTTTGGGATTGCAGTAAGTGCCCTTCCTATCCTTTTCTATTTAGGTAGTTTGGGCCCCAGCGTTTGCTCATGCTATTTTCTGTCTGTGTCAGTATTTTCTCATGTCTAACCGCCATTACATGTTTGGGGGCTTTCTATGTTCTTTGGGGATCTGCTCCGGGCAGATAGCTTTCCTCTTTCTATCTTTACGTGTAGTTAGTTTCTCAGGCTGTGACGAGGCGTCTAGGACCAACGTAGGAACGCTCCACGGCTGCCTCTAGTTGTGGTGGTTAGTCAGGGTACTGCAATCTCATAGATTCCAACTGCTCTGGTGTATTGCCTTTTTTACCTGCACTCCTCAGCTACCGAAACATAACATATATATACATTTTTCTCTCTTTTTCTCTGGGGGCTGAGGAGGAATTTTTTCTTCAATGGAAATCAAGCAATTGTCCGAGCATGTGGAGCAGCTTGCTGCTGAAGTTCGGAGTATGGCAATCTATCTCACTCGGATGCCTGTTGTAGAGCCTAAGATTCCTACTCCAGAGTTGTTTTTTGGGGATCGCTCTAAATTTTTGAATTTTAAAAATAGCTGTAAGTTTTTTTTTGCCTTGAGACCTAAGTCCTCGGGGAACGCTGCACAGCAGGTCCAAATTGTCATCTCCCTGTTGCGCGGCGACCCTCAGGATTGGGCCTTTTCCCTGACACCTGGGGATCCTGTCTTTGACTGATGTTGATGTGTTTTTTCAGGCTCTGGGTTGTTGTATGATGAACCCAATGTTACTGATCAAGCTGAGAGAACCTATTGGCATTAAAACAGGGTCAGGAAGCTGCAGAGCTATACTGTCAGAAATTCCGAAAGTGAGCAGTCCTTACTAAATGTAATGACGATGCCCTGGCAGCTCTTTTTCGGAAGGGTCTGGCAGAGACTGTAAAGGATGTTATGGTGGGATTTCCTGGCCACTCTGGGCTCAATGACTCTATGGCATTGGCTATTCAAATTGACAGACGTCTGCGTGAGCGTAGAAATATGCGAGAGGTGGTGACGCCTTGCGAGCCAGCCTCTGAGCCCATGCAGTGTGATGGAGTGGCTTCTGGGGCTCAGCGTCAGGAGTTTCGTAAGCGTAATAAATTGTGTTTCTACTGTGGAGACTCTTCTCATGCTATTTCCGTCTGCCCCAAGCGGGGAAGACGCTTTGCATGCTCAGTTGTTTTGGGTAATGTTCAGACTAAATTTCTTTTGACTGTTACCTTGATTTGCTCCGTGTCCACATTTTCGATTCAGGCTTTTGTTGATTCAGGAGCAGCTCTAAACCTCATGGATTTTGATTTTGCCAAACGTTGTGGTTTTCCCATGATACCCCTGCAGAAGTCTATTCCTTTGCTGGGTATTGATTCAACCCCTTTGGCAGAGAATAAACCCATTTTCGACCCAGGTGATAATGCGGGTTGACCCGGACCACCAAGAGAATTGTAAATTTTTGGTATTACATAATTTACATGACATTATTGTACTGGGTTTCCCTTGGTTACAGACTCATAATCCTGTTTTGGATTGGAAGTCTGTGTCTGTGGTCAGTTGGGGTTGTCAATGTGTTCGCAGTGACACTCCTGTTTTTTCTACCTCTACCCAGTCGGAAGATGTCCCCGATTATTTGGCTGATTTTTCTGATGTATTTAGTTAGAGTAAATCTGCATCCTTGCCTCAGCATAGGAGTTATGATTGTGCGATTGAGTTGGTACCCGGTTGTAAATTTCCCAAGGGTCGGCTCTTCAATTTATCTATACCCAGAGAATGATGCTATGCGATCGTATATCAAAGAGGCTTTGGAAAAGGGTCATATCAGACCAACCTCTTCACCCTTGGGCGCCAGCTTTTTCTTTGTGGCCAAGAAGGATGGTTCATTGAGGCCATGTATTGACTATCGTCTCCTTAATAAGATCACGGTTAAATATCAATATCCATTACCCCTGATTTCTGATTTATTTTCCAGAGTGAAAGGTGCCAGTTGGTTTACCAAGCTTGACATTAGGGGGGCGTATAATCTTATTCGCATCAAGCATGGAGATGAATGGAAGACGGCATTTAATACCCCTGAGGGGCATTTTGAGTACCTGTGATGCCTTTTGGGCTCACTAATGCCCCTTCTGTCTTCCAGTTGTTCATGAATGATATTTTCCGGGACTTGGTGGATAAGTTTCTGATCGTTTATTTGGGCGATATTTTGATATTTTCCAATGACTGGAATTCTCATGTGGAACATGTTCAGAGCGTATTCCAGATTTTGAGAGAGAATGCTTTGTATGTTAAGGGATCGAAATGTCTCTTTGGAGTACAGAAGGTTTCGTTTTTGGGATTCATTTTGTCCCCGTCTGCTATTGAAATGGACCCAGTCAAGGTCCAGGCCATTTGTGATTGGGTTCAGTCCACTTCATTGAAGGCTCTTCAGAGATTTTGGGTTTTGCTAATTTCTACTGTAAATTTATAAGTAATTTCTCTGGTATTGTGAAACCACTGACTGATTTAACCAAAAAGGGTTCTGATGTTGTAAACTGGTCTCCTGAGGCAGTTTCTGCATTTCAGGAGCTTAAGCACAGATTCACTTCTGCTCCTGTTCTACGGCAACCTGATGTTTCTCTACCATTTCAGGTGGAAATAGATGCTTCTGAGATTGGTGCAGGAGCCGTTTTGTCCCAAAGGATCCGGAGACCTCTAAGAGTAACCCTTGTGCCATCTTCTCTCGAAAATTTTCCACAGCTGAACGTAATTATGATGTGGGGAATCGAAAGTTATTGGCTATGAAGTGGGTGTTCGAAGAGTGGAGAAATTGGTTGGAGGGAGCCAAACATCAAGTTGTGGTCTTCACTGACCACAAAAACTTGATCTATCTTGAATCAGCCAAACGATTGAATCCCAGACAGGCCA
Source organism: Oophaga sylvatica (assembly GCA_033576555.1). NCBI lineage: Eukaryota > Metazoa > Chordata > Amphibia > Anura > Dendrobatidae > Oophaga > Oophaga sylvatica. Next base: position 134,195,694 of record JARQOD010000001.1, on the reverse strand, counting down.
GGTGGGCCTTGTTTTTCAGACGTTTTATCTTTGTGGTCTACTTCCTCCCGGGTACTAAGAAGGTGTTAAGGTGGATGCCCTCTCTAGGAGTTTCCTTGCGGATTCTATTGATGTGGCTGAGCTTACTGCCATTCTGAAGGAGGGTGTCGTTTTTTTCCGCTGTCTCACCCGATTTGAGACTGGCCGTGGAGCAATTTCAGTGGGATAAACCTGAGCGTTGCCCTGCGGGGAAATTGTATGTCCCAGACCAATGGAGAAAAAAAGTTAAGTCTGAAGTTCATTGCTCTGCTTTGGCTGGTCATCCTGGTATTTTTGGTACTAGAGATTTGGTGAGTCGGTCCTTTTGGTGGCCCACTTTATTTCGCGATGTCAGGAATTTTGTGCAGTCCTGCGGGACTTGTTCTCGTTCCAAGCCCTGTTCTCGCTCTAGTGGATTGTTAATGCCACTGCCGGTGCCCAGGAGGCCATGAACCCATATCTCTATGGATTTTATCTCCGACCTCCCGGTCTCTCAGAGAATGACTGTCATTTGGGTGATCTGTGATAGATTCTCCAAGATGATCCATATTGTGCCACTGCCTAAGTTGCCATCCTCTTCCGAGTTGGTACCCTTGTTTTTCAGCATGTGGTTCGTTTGCACGGCATTCCGGAGAACATTGTGTCTGACAGGGGAGTCCAATTTGTTTCCAGATTTTGGAGGACATTTTGTTCTAAACTGGGAGTTCAGCTGTCTTTCTCCTCTGCGTTTCATCCTCAGACCAATGGGCAGACTGAGAGAACAAACCAGACCTTGGAGACTTATTTGAGATGTTTTATGTCTGCGGATCAGGATGACTGTGTCTCTTTTTTGCCCCTGACTGAAATTCGCTCTTAATAATAGGCCATTCTGCAACTTTGATTCCCTTTCTTGCAATTCCAGATTTCATCCTCAAATTTCTTCGGGCAGATGGAGGCTTGTCTGCCAGTGTTGACTCTTTGGTAGAGAGAATGCAGCAGATTTGGGATCTAGTAGTGGATAAGTTGTCTCTCTCTCAGGAGAAGTCCCAATGGTTTGCCACGGCATAGGACTGATGGTCCTCAGTTTAAAGTGGTGACTTGTTTGGTTGTCTTCAAAGAATATCCCTATGAGTGCATCTCCAAGATTTAAGCCAAGATTCATTGGACCTTATAGATCTGAAAGTCCTTAATCCAGTTTCTTTCGCTTGGCTCTTCCAGGGACGTTTAAGATTCATAACATCTTCCACAAATCTTTATGAAAAGGTTTGTCGAGCCAGTGGTTCCTATGCTGTGCCCTGAGCCTTTCTGTCGAGGCAATCTGAATATTAAGTGGAGAACGATATTGGATTCTCGTTTCGCTAGACGGAGATCCAGTATTTTTTATGGAAAGGTTATGGTCAGAGGACAATTCTTGGGTGTTGTGTTTCTACATTCATGCGGAGAGACTGGTTTTGCCTATCACCAAGCTCATCCTGAGTCGCCTGGTGCGCAGATGAGGTTCGGTGACCCCTCCTCAAGGTTGGGTACTATTGTGAACGTATGGAGACAATTCTGAGCGAAGGCTCCCTCTGGTGATTGCTGTCGGTACTGAAGCTGTATCTAATGACTGGGCTCCTCACTGGCACGATACCTGGCAATCAGAGGTCATGACTGGACTGATATAAGGGAGCTGCCTTCCCATGATCCTCGCCGGTGATCAATTGTTGTTTCCTGGTTCATTTGGAAGTCTGCTGGTGTCTTGCCTGTGTCTGCTACTTTCAGATAAGATATTTTCTGCTTATTTCTATTGTGTTTGCTATTTCCAATTTTGTCTGCACCTTTGTGGAGGTTAGCCGGGTCCCCTACTGGGGCCTGTGCTTCTCTCTGTTTTCTGTAGCCACTGTTATTTGTTCAATTGCTCTTTCCCTGCTTTTTGAGTGGCTGCGGGTTAGCCTTGTTCACTCTGAGATCTGATTTAGTGGGTGGCGAGATCGTGTGATCTCAGCACTTTTGTAATCAGAAGTGTTGGAAGTTTTGCTAGGGTTTTACTGGGTTGAAGATAGTATTCTGTTGCTTCCTGTCAGTGTTTGGGCCCTGCGTTTGCTCACTTTATTTTCTGCCTGCGTTTGTGTTTCGTCTTGTCTAACCGCCATTATATGTTTGGGGGCTGCCTATTTCTTTGGGGCTCTACTCCGGGGCAGTTAGCTTTCCTGTTTCTATCTTTAGGTCTAGCTAGCTCTCCGGCTGTGCCGAGGCGTCTAGGATCCCCGTAGGTACGCTCCACGGCTGCTTCTAGTTGTGCCGTTAGTTTAGGGATCTGCAACCCATTATTTCCCAACCTCTCAGGTGTTTGGCTGCCTTGCTGTTTTGCTCCTGTCCTCCTCAGTTACCAAATCATAACAGATCTCATTGTGACCCGTCGGCTCTGGGAGGAAATCTGTTCAGAACTCGTGGACCACTGGGAGGACTTTGATGCTTGGGGCCAGATTGAAGAACGTAAGTATATACAGTTCAGGTTGCTGGATGTAAAGCAGTGTTTCCCAAACTCCAGTCCCCGTGGCCCCCATGGGTCATGTTTTCAGGATTTCCTTTTGTGCCACAGTATGTAAATCCTGAAAACATAACCCGTGGGGGCCATGAGGACTGGAGTTTGGGAAACCCTGATGTTGTATACTAACCAATTTGTGCTTTTTCTTTTCAGGGGAGAGAATTGTGAAGCGGTGGCTGTCTGTGAGGGATCGCTTCAAGAAGGAGTTCAACAAAGAGATGCGGGCCCCGAATGGATCTGGAGGACGCAGGAGCAAGTACAAGTACGCATGAGCCCTGTCGTTCCACCGGGCAACAATGGTCACCAGAAGGTAAATATTACACACCCCATGTAAAAAAAAAATGTTACCATGTCTAACTAATTTTTTTTTTCAGCCAGGGTCATTCAATATCACAATATTAATTGTATTTTTTTTCTCTTAATTCCACAGAATGGTGACCAGCACTCCGGAGCCTGCACAGTTGGACCCTTCTGGGGTGATCCCTCAGGAGTCCACCACCGAGGGACACTTCGACCACCCCTGCCCATCTGCACCTTCCCAGCCTTCCCTGACATGTGAGCCCTCTGTCCCCTCCACCAGCGCTGGAGCATCGTGGCCGCCTGCATTGCACGAGTCTACTGGTCAGGAGATAGCTTTCCCTTTACCCCACCCTTCTGCTGCTGCCACCTCTAGTACACCTGTGGCTACTGGGAGGCAGTGGCAAAGGGTTCAGGAAAGGATCTATGCACCCGAGTTCTTGCATCTGAATGCATCTTTCCAGAACTGTCTTAAAGTCTTGTCAGAGCAATTGACCGCAGGCTTTAATCAGCTCAGCTCCAGCATTCTGTTGTCTGTCATTTATTTCTAAGGTTAAATATGTGTAAAACAAAGGTAAAATAATGTGGATAAATAAGGTAACATTTATTGGGTATACAAAACCGGTGCATAACTTTGGGTAAGAGGTAAATTAATTTTACCTTTTGGCCAAAGTTGTGTCCCTGGTTGTGTATTAGCCAAAGTATTTCACCTGTTAACCCAAAGTTGTGTGCATTGTTAGGTAATCCCCAACAAGGTACACAACTTTGGTTAAAAGGTGAAATACTTTGGGTAATACACAACCAGGGACACAACTTTGGCCAAAAGGTAAAATACTGTAGATAATCCACAACAAGGTAGACAACTTTGGTTTGAAAAGGTATACTGTGGGTACAGAAGGTACATGACTTTGGTTAAGGTAACAGAGCAATTTTTCAAACTGTCATCCTGCCAGTCTAGTCTTCCTTCAGGTGACATAAAGTATTCTGTAAATTTGTCCCTCATTTGGGAAACAGCCACAGAACTTCTATTGTTAATGTTATTGTAATCATGCAAGAGTGGTCCTTAATGGAAATCGGTTCCTTGCAGTTAACAAAATTGTGCAGGCCCACACAAGCTTTGATTACCTCGTCCACAGTTTCAGTCTTGAGGTTGATCGCAGTCAATAGGACACGCCATTTGGCTGTCAGAATACCAAAAGCGCACTCCACCATTCTTCTTGCTCTTGTGAGGCGGTAATTAAAAATTCTTTTTGTTGGTGTCAATCCTCTGCTGGAGTACAGTTTCAAAAGGTGTTCTGATAGCTGGAAGGCATCATCCCCTACACAAACAAAAGGCATATGTGGGCCAGATGTTTGAGGCAGCCGTCTGGGGGTGGGAACTGGAAGGTGTTTCCATAGAGATGACGGCTCATAGCTGACAATTTGAAGACTTGTGAGTCATTAGAGCGGCCATAGGCCCCAATATAGACAGCAATAAATTTGTATTCCGCGTCAGCGATGGCCATGAGGACAATGGAAAAATATTTTATGTAATTAAATATTCGGATCCAGATCCTGATGGCTTGATAATGCGGATATGTTTCCCATCCACAGCGCCCAAGCAGTTAGGAAACTGACATATTTGTAGAAACTTGTCAGCAATTTCAAGCCAACTCTCTGTTGTGGGCTGTGGTATAAATTCGTCAAGTAAAGAGTCCCACAATGCATGGCATGTGTGCTTTACAATTCCAGATATGGTGGAAATTCCAAGTCTATACTGGAAATGGAGTGGGGAAAGAGATTCTCCAGTTGCAAGGAATCTGTGAATAAAAAAAAGGAGACAAATGAGTTCAAAATCACACCATTACATACCAGAACTCAGCTTTAACAATTGGAGATACTATAAAAAGATTTATTACAAACTACCAGCAACAACATTCCAGTACAAGTGTGCTCTCAAGCAAGCAGATCAAATAAATATGGCTTACCGAAGAGTCACCATCAGACGCTCCGCCGGTGAAATGGAGAAGCAGCAATAGGTGTTAGATCTTCTTATGAGGTCCCCAATTCGCTCCACCAATAAATCAAAGTTCTCCATTTTCATCTGAACATATGAGAAAAATTTCTCAGGGTTTCCTCTAAGGTCCATGCAGAGTTTAGAATGCACCCCACGCGTCATTCTCTGGGCTGTGATGGGGTGGATCCACAAACGGCGTCGACGTCGCTGACGCATGATGCGCTACTGTCTCTTTCTCTCCTTCTCCAGAACAATCACTTTCAAATGATTTGCCTCCACTGTGAAATTCACCAAATTCTTCAAAATGTTTCCTATCATAACGTCCATCTTCGCCAGCCACTTGCTCTTTTCTCCAACCTGCACATGCTCCTCTATAACCTGTCAAAGATGGGCTGTAGGAACAGTGAATATATAGGTTTTCAGTAGCCAATCACATTTGGAAGCCTACAAGGGGCGTTTTTAAAAACCGGATCCGTCGTAATCCATTGAAAAACGGATAAAAAAAATGGATGAAACGGATCTGGTTTTTGGTCGGATCCGTCTCATCCGTTTTTACATAATTTTAGCCGGATCCAGCGCTCCGGCACGACGCCGGATCGCGCCTGACAGCAAAAAACGGATGTGTAAAGAGGCCTAAAAGGCCTAAAGTTAAAGATGACACATTTCCTTTTTATTTTAGACAAAAAAATTGTCATTTTTTAATTTTAAAATTCCAAAAAGGAAAATGGGCCGATGCAAATATGAAGATTTGTGTGCTCAGATAACTTTCACCAAGGTTTCAGACCTTAATTAGCCTTCTAGGGTTATGGCTTGTTCACTGTCATCATTAGGAAAGGCCAGGTGATGTAAATTTCCCAGCTTTATAAAAATCCAGCCTTCTCTAACCTTGTGCCAAAAAACAGCAGCCATGGTTTCTTCTAGGCAGCTGCCTAGAACTCTAAAAATGAAAATGGTTTAGGCCCACAAAGCAGGAGGAGGCTAAAAGAAGATAACATAGCATTTTCAAGTTCCCCTTTCCTCAGTTCAAAATGTAATTAAGAAATAGCAGTTAACAGGAACAGTGGAGGTCAAGATAATGTCTGGGAGACCAAGCAAAATTTCAGTGAGAGCTGCTCAAAGGATTGCTAGAGATGGCGCTTCAAGAACTCAAGTGGGCTCTGTGCAAGCATCCGGTTCTGGTCGCACCAGACTTTAGCAAAAAATTTGTGGTCCAGACCGATGCATCAGAAGTTGGGTTGGGAGCCATGCTGTCAAAGGAAATCAATGGAGAAAAGCATCCCATCCTGTATCTGAGCCGGAAACTCTCATCTTGTGAGAAGAACTACGCTATAGTTGAGGAGTGTTTAGCTATAAAATGGACCATAGACACACTTAAATACTACCTGCTAGGCCATAGGTTTAAGTTGGTGTCGGACCATGCCTCTCTGTGATGGTTGAGATTGAAGAAGGGTAAGAACGCCAAGTTGACTAGGTGGTTTTTAGCCTTGCAAGACTTCACTTTCCATGTAGAGCATAGGCCAGGGAAATTACATGGCTACGCGAATACTCTCTCCCGAATTTCTTGTTTAGTGTCTGAAGGTGCCAAAACCCCTGGCTTTGAGCAGAGGGGGAATATGTGACAGGGTGACTGGAACAGTGTATGAAGGGAGATATGTGTCACTGCGCATATTAGTGTCAGTGATGTAATACTAGAATAGACCTGACCATGAGAGTCAGTGGGTGTCGTGTATTGGGAGAGCAGGAACTCCCACATAGCTCCTGGAGTAGCTGAGGACTGTGTGTGTTAACTGAAGAACCCTGCAGGGAACTGACTCATGGACTCAAAAGGACTGTGTTTTGTTTGTTTTACTGTTATGCCAGCAAGGCTCTGTTTATTTTGTTGAACCCTGCCAAGGTTTATGCTATCCACAATTAACCCGCAGGTGATCTTCTACCAGACCCGTTCCTGTGTCTACCTGGGAAAGCAGCTGAGTGTGTCAACCCCTCACACCATCCTATATTCTGTACATGTTACACCTGTATATCCAATGTGACCCAAGTTCCATTTTACACAAGTGAATTTGCTTGCTATATCCCTCTCTCTATATGGATATCCCTATAGATATGTATATTTTATATATAATGTATGTTCACATGAATGATTTTATCATATTAATTTTGCATACAATAATCACTATATGTTTTCCTTCTCCCTTAGCAACTTTGTGAACAAGAGCCAGGAAGGGTCGAAATGTTTATTATCATTGTCGCATTTCTCCCTTCACCTTGATGTCTATTTACGTATCTACTACACGTCTGCATTCAAAATAAATATAAAAGCATTTCCATCCTTGAAGCAAAAAGTGTGCAGTGTATTTCTCCATATATGGTGGTCCGTATAGACAGAGCCAGTTTTAGACAAAGTGGGACCCTGGGCAAAAGTTTAAAGTGGGGCCCTAAATGCTAGCATATTACAAAATCACACTCAAACATTTAGGTTGCATTTTCATGTGCTGGATTCAGAACATTAAACAAGCGCAATATACAATGTTGAAGTCATTTTTGTTTGTTTCCCGGATCTTTACACAGGTTGACAAAGAATCATGGGCACAGATCGATCACTAGTAGGTCAGTCTGCTTTCATACAGTATCATGTTATCAGCAGCATATCCGCAGTTTGCACCGTGCAATGTGCTGCTGAGAACAATGATTTTTGTTCTGCCATAAACAATCCAATCACCGGATAAATGAGCAGCATTTTGCTTGTTCCTTGTTTGATTGCCAACATGTTTATACCTATGAACTCTTGTCTCTGCAGCCGGGGTTTATAAATGTCATACTACTTGCACACAAAGCATGTGACAGAAACACTGTAGGTTACACACACATACGTACACACAATATCACACACACATGTATACACTAAGTACATACACACACATATATGTATATACAGAGCACATACACACATGTACTGTATACACAGAACACATACAGAACACATAGTCATGTATACAGAGGACATACAGTGCCTTGCGAAAGTATTCGGCCCCCTGGAACTTTTCAACCTTTTCCCACATATCGCGCTTCAAACATAAAGATACCAAATGTACATTTTTGGTGAAGAATCAACAACAAGTGGGACACAATTGTGAAGTTGAACGAAATTTATTGGTTATTTTAAATTTTTGTGGAGATACAAAAACTGAAAAGTGGGGCGTGCAATATTATTCTGCCTTTAAACTTTCAATGACTGCTTCTCAGAAAGTCACACGTTATGGAGCTAAGTGTTATGAGGCGGTAAGATTTGAGTCAGTCAGAAAAGGATGGTGATGGCAGCAAGGACTGGCATGTGAGACTCTGACAGGAGACAGACCTCTACAGGGATGTTGACGATGGTTGGTGGGCAAATAATATTTGGCCAAATTTTATACTAAGTGTCTCAAATTTTTCCTAATACTTCAAAGCCGTATTGCTATTCAAAATTTCACATATTCCATATTGACATGCTTTAGTTTGATAGAGTGCCGCTTTTTTTCGTATGTTGTATATGGGAGTAGCTCCTCCTGGTTTGCACCTATTCACATTAGTCTGGATGTGCCAGTCAGGTTTTTTTGTCTTTTGAATGTTAGCTTACTGACCGAGCACTCCGCCCCCACCAGGTGATGGTTTTAATTACAGCAGGTACCTACTAACCCATAAATGCAGGCATTGCTGACAGAGGTGCCATATTCACCCAGGAATTCAGATATCAGCCTAGAGAGGTATTTACACAGGTCAGGGACCCATCAGACTTGAGACCACCTTGACGATGGTTGGTGGGCAAATCATATTTGGCCAAATTTTATACTAAGTGTCTCAAATTTTTCCTAATACTCCAAAGCCGTATTGCTATTCAAAATTTTACATATTCCATATTGACATGCTTTAGTATGATAGAGTGCAACCTTTTTTCGTATGTTGTATATGGGGGTAGCTCCTGCTGGTTTGCACCTATTGACATTAGTCTGGATGTGCCAGTCAGGTTTTTTTTGTCTTCTACAGGGATCTGAGCCCTGCCACGGGGAGATAAAAGGGAAGGCAGCGGGCAGCCACCATTGTCAGAGGATTTTCACTGCATTTCTGGGAGTGCAAGTTGCCACAGAGGTAAGAAAACAGCTCATCCACTGAGGTGTAACTGAGTGAGGGTCTCCACAAAGAGAGAACCTCAAAGCAGCCAATATCACACTGAGAAACTGCGTGTCTGCAAATGTTCATCTGTAAGGAATAGGCTGACCCGTTTACCTCACAACTGTATATAGTTATCTACCAGATTACCTCCAGTAAAATCGGTTCTAAATACAAGCTGCCTCTGTGATCTCTGCGGAAATATCTACATATAGTCGGTTGACTCATCACATATTTTTTTGAGCTAGTCACCACCATTGAACTGAACTTACTCTACTGTTTAGATCTGATTTAAATAAGAAAAATGCCCTGACAGTGTATCAATCATCCGAACAGAATCTGCTATGTGTGTGGTTCTTTTACACCAAAAGGCCATGTACGTTCAATCACTCATGATGCCTTCCACTCGCGTACATGCTCTTTCTGGGCATTATCGACAAGGCATACCGCTGTGTGGCTACCAAAGAAAGGTAGTGGAGTAGCCTGTCCAGTAACAGAAGTTTTCAGTTTTCTTTGCATAGGACGTGACTTTGCTTCACTAGTGCTTTCACAAACATTACCACCTTCCCACTTACACCTTGAACACCAAGCCTAATTCCCCTTCCACCATGGCCTTGCTTTTCCCAAGTCATGTTGCATAGATAGATATTTTTTGCCTTCCTCTAGATCAACATGTTAGGCTTAGGGTTGAGCTAGATGGACTTATAGTCTCACTTCAACCTTAAATACTATGTTACTATGTATGTTCCTATATGTGGTAGGAGCACAGTATTAGCAACAAAAAATAGATTTTAAACTCTGCACCACCTCTGCAAACAGCTTAATTTCAGCGACAGTAAATTCCAAGTTGAAATAAGGAGTGCTGTATCGTGTTAGTCACAGAAAAAATAATTGTTTGAGTGTGGATGAGGCCTGTATAACAAAGAAGTTATGCTACAAACAATTTGAAAGTTAGGTCCCCTACTGTATGACACTAGGAACAGAAGAATTTTTTGGTGGCCTCCGGATCAGGCCTCTATAACACACTAGATGCTACAAACTATTTGAAAGTCAGGTCCCCTACTGTATGACACTAATAACAAAAGAATTTTTCTGTGGCCTCTGGATCAGGCCTCTACAGCTTAATTTCAACCCCACAAAATGACATACGGCTGGTTGTCTAACTTTTTGCAACTGAAAAATTATAATTTTTTTTAATGTGCCTTAGGTCTGCTGACAGGTTCATATCATTACCACAAAATGACAACGTGGGATACAGCAGACTGTTTCTCATTTAGCAGCAGAAAAAATTTATAATTTTTTGTAATGTGCCTTAGGTCTGTAGACAGTTTCATATCACCACAGCACTAAATGACAAGGTTGGATACAGCAGGCTGTTTCACATGTAGCTAGTGAAAAAATATTATTTAGAATGCTATACTCGGTCATGGAGCACAATAAAAGCAGTGCACAACACACTTGTAGGACGTGTGCCCTGCTAGCTTTGTCTGTGAACCTCAGTAATGGCAAAAAAAAATGCTGGAAGGTAAATTTAACAGCCAAACTGGACACTAGCTGGCTACATTATCTGACTGATATACAACCGCCTAACTAACTAGCTAAAATCTTGCTGCTAACAGTGCCAGTGTCAGGAGCAGCCTCTCTGCGCTGTTACAGTGTCAAAATGGCGATAAAACAAGATGTCCACTATTTATATGGAGATGGACATGTGATTTCAGCAGCCAATAACACAAGCCATTGTGTCAGGATATTGTGGGTGTTTCCTGCGCCCTGATTGGCTAGCCGCAATGTGCACACATAAAGTTAGGAAAAAAAAGACTGTTTACAAGAACGCCGTGCCTCTGAGCTCTGCAAACCTCCTCCTTTCATCAATTACATGCCAAACGCTCATGAACAACAAATTCGCTCATCACTAATGATATATTCACTAATATATACCTACATTGAGCCCATACATTCTGATGACTTCACTCATATATAACTACCAGGAGCCCATACATTATGATATATTCAATAATTTATACCTACCAGGAGCCCATACAATCTGATGGCATCACTAATATATACCTACCAGGAGCCCACACATTCCGATTTTGCCTCTAATACATTCCAACAGGAGCCCACATATTCTGATGTTGTCAAAAATGTATACCTACCAGGAGCCCATACATTCTGATTTCCTCACTAATATATATCAGGAGTAGTGATGAGCGGTGTTCGAATCGAACTGTTCGCCAATCTCAAATTCGAGCTGTTTTGGGCGGTGTTTGAGTCGTTCGACGAACCCGAACGATTTGGAAAAATCCGGCTGTTCGAGGTTATATTCGATAACTGTTCGTGCACCAATATCGTAACTGGATTTTTTCACAGTAATGCTGATAATCACTGTTAATACACAGTTTGAGTGTACAGCGGGGCGGGGGGAGGGGCATGGGATGAATCTCTGCAGAAATAATGTAGATCTCCATTTTTTTTTCTCTTTCCCGCATTTCCAGTGGGCGGTGCAGTCTGTCAGCCTATCAGCAGCGCACATACTGAGCAAAGTGCTTTTTTTTCACACAAGCAAGGGCATGTGTCATTGGCTGTGTATGTCACATGTCCTTGCCCTATAAGACCCAGCCATTTTCCCCGTCGCCACCATTTTCTCACTGCTGCAGCTCAGTGTTAGACGGCACTGCTGCTTCTCTGAGCGCTATATTGTAACTGTGAAACTGCGAATTGCAAGCAAATTTTCTGGTAATTAGACAGGAAGGTTTAGGGAGTAGGGACTAGTTTGTAATTGCAGCCCTTTTGAGGGCTAGGTTACAGCAATTCCTAGCACTTTTTGCCAGCTCCACCAGCGTTCAAATAACTACGAATTTTTAGCTGCATCTTGCCTGTACAATAATTTTGGGCATAGTAGCAGTGTGTGGTACTCATTCTATTAGGCCATCTATACAAAGCTCCACCAGCGTTCAAATAACTACGAATTTTTAGCTGCATCTTGCCTGAACAATAATTTTGGGCATAGTAGCAGTGTGTGGTACTCATTCTATTAGGCCATCTATACAAAGCTCCACCAGTGTTTAAATAACTACGAATTTTTAGATGCATCTTGCCTGTAAAATAATTTGGGGCATAGTAGCAGTGTGTGGTACTCATTCTATTAGGCCATCTATGCTAAGCTCCACCAGCGTTGAAATTACTAATAATTTTTATCTACATCTTGACTGGACAATAATTTTGGGCATAGTAGCAGTGTGTGGTACTCATTCTATTAGGCCATCTATACAAAGCTCCACCAGCATTCAAATAACTATGAATTTTTAGCTGCATCTTGCCTGGACAATAATTGGCATGTAGCAGTGTGTGGTACTCATTCTATTAGGCCATCTATACAAAGCTCCACCACGTTCAAATAACTATGAATTTTAGCTGCATCTGCCTGTAAAATAATTTTGGTCATAGTAGCAGTGTGGTACTCATTCTATTGGTCATCTAACTAAGCTCCACCAGCGTTGAAATTACTAATAATTTATCTGCATCTTGCCTGGACACTAATTTGGGCATAGTAGCATGTGTGTACTCATTCATTTATTCTATACAAGCTCCACCAGCGTCAAATAACTACGATTTTTAGCTGCATTTGCCTGTAAATAATTTGGGGCATAGTAAGCAGTGGGGGTACTCATTTATTAGGCCATCTATACTAAGCTCCACCACGTTCCAATTTACACGAATTTTAGCTGATCTTGCCTGGACAATAATTTTGGCATAGTAGCAGTGTGTGGTACTCATTCATTAGCCATCTATACTAAGCTCCACCGCGTGGAAATTACTAATAATTTTTATCTGCATCTTGCCTGGACAATAATTTTGGGCACAGTAGCAGTGGGTACCATTCTATTAGGCCATCAATACAAGCTCCAGCCCCTGTTATCTAATAAAATGTTTTACTGCTTCTAACCCAGCCATCCTTTTGGGTAGTACCACAAATTGGCACTCAGCTTGCTAGTTTCCATCCATCATTTTTTGTGCAAACAACTCCAGATTGTCAATTAGGGTGGGGAGAGGATTACCAGGGCAATGGTAGCAGCCAAACTAGTGAGGAAGGTGCAGGAGCCCAGAAAGAAGTGGAGATGAACTGGCGATGGGCATGGAAGACTCATCAGATGAGGGAGACCTTGATCACATTTCTGTTGTGCGAGGTTGGGGGGAGAGGACAGAGGAAGGAAACATGATTCTTACCTGCCACCAACACAACACGGACTTGTGCTCCTGATGCGCAAGACACATGAGTGGCTCTTGCTGCACTACCTGCAACATGACCCTCGAATTGTCAATTCAAAATAATCTGACTACTGGGTAGCCACACTCTTAGATCCCCGTACAAAAGTAAATTTGCCGAAATAATTCTGCCATAGAAAGGATTCACGCATGCAGGAGTATCACAGAGACTGGTGGCATAATCTTACTGTGCTTTCCACAAAACACCAGTGGTGCACGTAGTGAATCTCACAGTTCTAACTTTCCAACCGTGGACTGTCGAGTCTTCAGCACTCAAACCGTAACAGAAACACAGTATCTGCTGTGTTAACAGCAATTTTGCGGAATCCTTTCACCACATTTTTAGGCCCATCCTTTGCAAGGCCACATGCAGACCAAGAAGTCAACACATAGTCAATGCCTAGAGATAACATAGTAACATAGTAAGCATAGTTATTAAGGTTAAGGAAGACTTTAAGTCCATCTAGTTCAACCACATATCCTATCCTAACCTGCCCTAACATGTTGACCAGAGGAAGGCAAAAACCCAAGTGGCAAACAGTAAGCTCACATTGGGGAAAAAATTCTTCCCGACTCCACATACGGCAATCTAGACTAGCTCCCTGGATCAACGCTGTATCTAGGAAACTAGTGAATATAGCCTGTAATATTATACTATGTGAGATGATAGGTACAGGAGTATCTCCAAGTGAACATCGAAGCCATGACTGTGTCACTGGACCCCTGCTCTTTTTGGGCTCCAATCTGGATAAATGGACGAGCTCACCACTCACACCTTGAATCTTGTCATGCCGGCAGCCAGCGTTCTCTCTGAACGTGTGTTCAGCGCTGCGGTGGTGTGCTGACAGATAAGCACACTCGGCTGTCCTCTGACAATGTAGACAGACCACGTTCATAAAGATGAACAAATTATGGATCCGCAAGGACTTCTACCCCTGTGTCATCCGGAGAGTAAAAGCTTGAGGATTTGTTAAAATCACCTCACCACCGTTTTAAGCAACTCTGGGGCAATTGATGACACTTCAGTGGTGTCTGTGCCCAAATTTTTGGAATAAATGGAGACTCTTTTGGAGTCCCCTTGCTGTTTTTACGTGACATTACAAAGCAAGACACATGCACATAAATGGGGATCACCAAAACAAATCAATCACAAAGGAATAAATATAGTATAACAATTTATTGAAGTACAAAAAAGAAAAAACACACACCTAATTAAAAACAGTTAAAAAACACACATAGTGAAAAGAAAGTCCAACACAATAGAGAGTAAAATGCTCTAAATACTCATATGCCAATCTTAGTACCTAACAATAAAAGATAACACCCCAATTAAAAATTAGCTGTGCACCTAGACTCCTGTTGTCACCATCATTAATTGCATGGAAAGAGGAAAATGATAAATTGCCCTAAAATGCAAGTATGAATAACTGAGCAACCTAACATACCTATATTGATCAGTAAATAACCTGACCATCTGGTGTAGAGATCTCAGAATAGCCCAGAAGGATATAATGCAATCAAAAGTCAGATAGACAAATAAGGAGAAGGGCATCTCAAAGTATACCAACAGGAAGGAATGATAACCCCATTGAGGCCGGCATATGAGTACCAGGACCCACTAGTATTTGCTCACATGCAAGGAGTGATCCCAATTATATTGATACTTAAGGTGGTGCCCGCTTATTACAATTGTTTCCGTTTTACGTGACGTTGGCATAGTCAATTACAGGTGGGTTGGGTTCCCCCCCTTTTAACCGTAAGAAACTACATACACTATGGCTTGGGGTAACACAGATGGTTGAGTTTTAAGAGCTGTTTACTCATACTATAGCCTGGGAATCAGAGGTCAGCTCCAAAGCTTCAGTGTCTGCTAGTCAGCGGAGTAGCCACCGGCTGTAGATCTAATTACAATTTTTTTTTTTCAAATTCAATTTTTTTTTTATTTTTGTGGTGAAAAACTACAAGAAAATACAATATACATAGTAAAAGGAGTAGTATAACTATAAATCTATGCATAACGACAGTACATTGGGGGTACAGGCCAGGGAGGGTTTTCCATCAATATCCAGATCAAGCATGTATTTTTCCATTTGAAAGATAGAGAGAGAGGGAGCGGACCACGGCAGACCACCAATCAATAGAGAGCGATTATGATCATTGTTGTGCCGACATCACGGATAACTTTAGTTGGGGGCTAGATGGTAGGCGTCAGAGTTTTGCAAATCAATCCAATTCATCCAAATCACACAGTATCTATCAACATCAGCCAGTGAGATGGCAATCAGATGCTCCATCCTATTAAGGAGGGAGATCTGTGCAAACCATTCCTCCACAGTGGGTGGGTCTCTGCTTTTCCAGTGTCGTGGAATGACCTTCTTAGCCGCCTGTATTAGGTAGCCTATTGATGAGCTTTTATAACTGCATTTACTTATTGGTAACATTGATAAAAGGAGGGCTTCTGGCGTATTAGGGATAGTCAAACCAGTTATTTTCTCAATCATGGGAACCACCTTTGCCCAAAATGCATTTATTATAGGGCATGCCCACCATATGTGTGACATTGTCCCTTTCCCTCCCCACATCTCCAACATCTATCTGAGACCACTGGATACCATCTATGAAGGACTGCTGGTACCCGGTACCATCTAGAGATAATTTTGAAGGAGGTTTCCTGAGCTTTAGACCCTATTGAGGTTTTATGTGTTAGGAAGAAACATTTATCCCATTGTGAGTCACAGAAGGACGTCCCCAGTTCCCTTTCCCATGCACCGCAGAATCCTGACCTATTGTCAGTTACCTGGGCAATGAGGAGATTATACAGTAGGGAGATGGAGTGTGTAGGGGGTGACAATGATAGGCTCAATTTTTCAAAGTTTGTGAGATCTCTATGAAGATGTGTGCGCTTCTTCACAGTTGAATAGAAGTGTTGTAACTGGCTATATTCAAAATTTGCCTTCGGGAAGTGGCTCTTCCCTGTAACAAGTCATTGAGGGGGAGCAGCAAAGTATTGGAGATGACATGAGAAAATAATATCGGATGGGATTTATTTGAACCGAGAAATCTATTTGCAGATAGTCCTGGTGGGAAATCTGGATTATCTGAAATCGGGAGCAAGGGGCCCTGGGGGTCGATTGAGGATAAGCTTTTTTTTGGGGATCTCAAAGCCAAAGCAGTGGCATAAGTACTATATGACATGAGGCCAAGAGAGGGGACAATTAAATGGGCGCACCATGGGAGAGTGCTAAGAGCTTTAGGACAAATGGATTGAGCTATTTTGACCCACAATTTCCCCTCCGAATGATGGAAGAAGTCGAGGATTCTAGCGTGTACTGCTGCCATGTAATACCTTCTACAATCCGGAAGGCTAAGGCCCCCCTTTTGTTTGTGTCTGATCAGAACGTCCCCCCGAATGCCTGGACGCCCACTTGCCCAGATAAATCTGCAAAAGCTACTGCATAGTCTTTTCCAAAAATTTGAGGGAATTACCACAGAAATGGTCTGGAAGAGGTATAAGAGTTTAGGTAGGACGTTCATTTTTAGTATATTTATTCTGCCGAACAAGGAAAAATCCTTCACCGTCCAAGAAGTAAGATCTGTATGGAGTTGTTCAATAAAGGGCCCAAAATTAAGAAAAAATAGACGGGAGAGGTCTCTATGAATACGAATTCCTAAGTATTTGATACCCTGTGAGGGCCAGGCAAAGGGAAAGTTGGACTGGATGGAATCCTGTATGGATTTGGGGAGGGAAACATCGAGGGCCTCAGACTTTGTTGTATTGATTTTAAAATTTGACCATGTACCAAAGTTATCTATTTCAGCCATAACAGCAGTGATGGATATATGTGGTTGAGTGATATATACTAGGACATCATTCATCAGCAAATGCAGAGCACTTGTACTCGGTGCCTCCCACCTCAATCCCCCTAATATTGGCGTTATCGTGAATTGATGAGAGCAGGTGCTCCATCACTAGGATGTATAAGAGAAGGGACAGAGGACATCGCTGCCTTGTCCCATTGGTGATTATGAAAGGTGATGATAATGTTCCATTTATCTTCAGCCTAGCGATACAGGGCCATGATTTTGGCTATAAAAGGGTCCCCTACCCCAAGCTTTTTAAGAGAATAATATATGGCGTGCCAGGAGACTCTATGGAATGCTTTCTCAGCATCCAACGAAAGTATCTAATTACAAATTTTTAACTGCATCTAGCCCAGACAATAATTTTGGGCCTAGTAGCAGTGTCTGCTACTCAGCGGATTAACTCAGCTGTTAAGCAAGCTACACCACCTGTAGTTTATTATACAAAAAAAGTCCTTATAATTTACAAATAGGCACTTCTAATTCATATATCACCACAAAACGGGTCTATATTCTCATATAGCCCAAAAATACGAAGAGATCCTAGGTAACGTACAAAAAATACAAAATTTATTGACACATATAAAATAATAACAAAAATTACAGACTAAAATAGATCTCCAATCAAAACACCCAATAAGGGGATACTACATGGAAACAGGCTATACTGCATAAACTATAATACACACACTAACATTCCATATGTAGAACATAATAAGCACATAATGAATATAGGAAACAAATCCTTAAGTCAAGGTCTTACCATGGAATGCCCTAATAGCGTGGTAACATGTGCAGTGCTGCAGCCAGAGATCTCCCCCTCACCCCGACGCGCGTTTCGCATTCCCGCTTCTTCCGGGGGCGTGATAGAGGTGGGCCAAGTGGGGGTTTAAATGATAAGCACTACTGATCACGTGCACCAATAGAAATATCATAAATGGACTGGTCTTTATTACCCTAATTGGTTCCTGTGTTTTCCGGCGCATGAAGCTGATCATCGCTCACTATAATCAAACGTCACTTCCTGTCTTGCGCCCGTTGAAACGCTTGCTGGTACGCAAGCGCTGCAACATGTGGGCGCTTTCAGAAGTGAGTAGGAGCGTGATCCAGCGCATGCGCTCTCACTAGGAAACCAGGTATCTGTTACATTAAAAGGTGCATCTAACCAAAAGACAATCGCCGGATAAAAAGTTAGAGATGGAGCTATTCTACATAAGTTGATAGTCTTTCCACATTATGGACCGCATACCCATTGTGCCCATTATAGACTTAGACAAATAAATTGTGTTTAATTGTGTCATAAAAAAATTGTTTATATTCAAATTATATAATATGATTAAGTGCAAACTAAAATAATAATATTTGTATAATGAGATATTAAAAAACACCTCCACAATAATGAAATTATTGTAATAATATAATAGTGCTATGAACCTATTATCCACCATAATATATTATAAAGTGAAACCTTAAACATACTAATACTAAAACAAAATGTGCTCTAACTTATAATAATTATTTTACATATACCCTACACTAATTTTAGGACAAATGGATTGAGCTATTTTGACCCACAATTTCCCCTCCGAATGATGGAAGAAGTCGAGGATTCTAGCGTGTACTGCTGCCATGTAATACCTTCTACAATCCGGAAGGCTAAGGCCCCCCTTTTGTTTGTGTCTGATCAGAACGTCCCCCGAATGCCTGGACGCCCACTTGCCCAGATAAATCTGCAAAAGCTACTGCATAGTCTTTTCCAAAAATTTGAGGGAATTACCACAGAAATGGTCTGGAAGAGGTATAAGAGTTTAGGTAGGACGTTCATTTTTAGTATATTTATTCTGCCGAACAAGGAAAAATCCTTCACCGTCCAAGAAGTAAGATCTGTATGGAGTTGTTCAATAAAGGGCCCAAAATTAAGAAAAAATAGACGGGAGAGGTCTCTATGAATACGAATTCCTAAGTATTTGATACCCTGTGAGGGCCAGGCAAAGGGAAAGTTGGACTGGATGGAATCCTGTATGGATTTGGGGAGGGAAACATCGAGGGCCTCAGACTTTGTTGTATTGATTTTAAAATTTGACCATGTACCAAAGTTATCTATTTCAACCATAACAGCAGTGATGGATATATGTGGTTGAGTGATATATACTAGGACATCATTCATCAGCAAATGCAGAGCACTTGTACTCGGTGCCTCCCACCTCAATCCCCCTAATATTGGCGTTATCGTGAATTGATGAGAGCAGGTGCTCCATCACTAGGATGTATAAGAGAAGGGACAGAGGACATCGCTGCCTTGTCCCATTGGTGATTATGAAAGGTGATGATAATGTTCCATTTATCTTCAGCCTAGCGATACAGGGCCATGATTTTGGCTATAAAAGGGTCCCCTACCCCAAGCTTTTTAAGAGAATAATATATGGCGTGCCAGGAGACTCTATGGAATGCTTTCTCAGCATCCAACGAAAGTATCTAATTACAAATTTTTAACTGCATCTAGCCCAGACAATAATTTTGGGCCTAGTAGCAGTGTCTGCTACTCAGCGGATTAACTCAGCTGTTAAGCAAGCTACACCACCTGTAGTTTGGACACTTAATTTTTTCAAAGGAAATGCTTCGGGCCCCCGGGACACTCAGTGAAAGCATCGGGGAGGCACCCCAAGGCACAGGGGTTGTGACTGGCGGTAGGACGCCTTGCGGTGGACCGCCAAGCTCGATCCTTATAAAAGCTTTTTAACTGCAGCAGCTTTAGTGGACGCTACTGGAGCTGGAATTACCACGGCTGCTTGCATGAGACTTGCCCTCCAATAAATCCTTGTAAAAGGATTTAAAGTGTACTCATTCAAATTAGAGAATTAGAGAGACAATTTAAATTTAAAAGATTAGACCTACCTCCACCGCAGGGGGGCTCGCTCGACCCACCAATGGACAGGCACCAGTATTGGGAGAGGGGGGCTGGCCGTCAGGGTCCACCGCAGCTCTGGTACAAACCCGGCGACACGCAGGTCGCACGGGCAGGAACGGACTGGCCGTGTCGGCTTCGCACTTTTTTGGTTTTAGAAGGGCATGACATGCCTATATCTGTGTCTCCCCCTCCTTTTATAATAATAATAATAATAATAATAATCTTTATTTATATAGCGCCAACATATTCTGCAGCGCTTTACAGTTTAACAGTTTCAAAACACAAGTCATAAGTAACAACGTTAATAATACAATAATTAAAGCAAAATAAGCCGCCCCTGCTTGTGAGAGCTTACAATTTACAATGAGGTGGGGGAGATACAAAGTACAGGTGTGTATATACAATGGTACATTCACAATGATGGTCCAGCCATCTTGAGGGAGTGAGGGATGGATGGAGATAGTGAATGGGCTACACATACACACTTAAACATAGAATCACTTTGATTAGTGAATGTGATAGGCCGCTCTGAACAAATGTGTTTTGAGGGAGCGCCTGAAACCATGCAAATTGTGGATAGTCCTAATTTCTTGGGGTAGAGCATTCCAGAGGATTGGCGCAGCGCGGGAGAAGTCTTGAAGTCGGGAGGGGGAGGTACGGATTAGAGCAGAGGTTAGTCGAAAGTTGTTTGCAGAGCGCAGGAGTCGGTTAGGCCGATAGATAGAAATGAGGGAGGAGATTTAGGGGGGTGCTGCACTGTGGAGAGCTTTGTGGGTGAGAACCAGTACTTTGAATTGGATCCTATAATGAATGGGCAGCCAGTGTAAGGACTGGCGAAGAGCTGCTGAATTAAGGATGGACTGGAGAGGGGATAGTCGAGTAATGGGGAGGCCAAGTAATAGAGCGTTGCAGTAGTCCAGGCGGAGTGGATCAATGCTACAGTGAGGGTTTTTGTTGTTTCCATGGTGAGAAAAGGGCGGATTCTAGAGATGTTCTTTAGGTGTAGGCGGCAAGAGTGGGCAAGAGATTGTATATGGGAGGTGAAGGAGAGATTGGTGTCAAACATAACACCCAGACAGCGAGCCTGCTGCTGGGGTGTTATTATGGTGCCGCCCACGGAGAGGGAAATGTCAAATTTAGGGAGGTTAGTAGACGGCGGGAGCAGAAGGAGTTCAGTTTTGGAGAGGTTAAGTTTCAGATAGAGAGTGGACATGATGTTGGAGACTGCGGACAGACAGTCGGTGGCGTTCTGTAGTACAGCGGTGGTAAGGTCGGGGGATGACGTGTATAGTTGTGTGTCATCAGCATAAAGATGGTACTGAAAGCCAAATCTGCTGATGGTCTGTCCAATTGGGGCCGTGTAGAGAGAGAAGAGAAGGGGGCCAAGGACTGAGCCCTGAGGTACCCCGACAGTGAGAAAAGAGGAGATGACATGGAGCCAGAGAACGAAACACTGAAGGAGCGGTCAGAAAGATAGGAAGAGAACCATGAGATAACAGTGTCCTTAATACCTAGTGACTGGAGCCTAGACAGTAGGAGACAGTGGTCAACTGTGTCGAAAGCTGCAGAAAGGTCGAGAAGAATGAGCAGAGAGTGGTCGCCGTTACGTTTTGCTGTCAGAAGGTCATTGGTCACTTTGATGAGTGCAGTTTCAGTCGAATGTAGGGGGCGGAAGCCGGACTGTGAAGGGTCTAGAAGGGAGTAAGTGGAGAGGTAACGGGTGAGGCGGGAGTAGACTAGGTGCTCCAAAAGTTTAGAGCTGAAGGGGAGATTGGAGACCGGTCTGTAGTTGTTTGTGCAGGAAGGGTCGAGAGTGGGTTTCTTTAGTAGTGAAGTAATGATGGAGTGTTTGAAGGAAGATGGGAAAATGGCAAAGGAGAGTGAGAGATTAAAGATTGTAGTTAGGTGAGTTGTGACAACTGGCGAGAGAGACTGGAGGAGATGTGAGGGAATGGGGTCGGTAGTGCATGTAGTCGGACGAGAGGAAGAGAGGAGTCTGGAGACTTCTTCTTCTGTGATGGGATCAAATGTGGAAAGTGAGCCAGGGGAAATGTAGGGTGGGATGAGAGTGTACTTGTCACTTTTCCATGTGTTAGTTGTGTCTTCTGAGCAGTTTGTCAGCTTTTGGACACCTTTGAAGTGTTTTCTATGTGTTTCTATGTGTTTTTGTTTGCCTGCCATTGGTTTTAACGGTGTTCGACGGTATTCGACGAACGGTTTGATGAACAGTTTGTCGAACACACGGGTGTTCGGCGAACCGAACCGAACTCGAACACTACGGGGGTGGCTCAACACTAATCAGGAGACCGTACATTCTGATATCTTCACTAATATATAACACTAGAAGCCCATGAATTCTGAAGTCCTTATTAATAAATACCACAAAGAGCTCATATATTTCAATGTATTCATTAATATATATCACCAGGAGCACATACATTCTGATTTTGTCTCTAATATATAACCACAAGGAGCCCATACATTCTAATGTCTTCACTAACATATACCCACCAGGAGCCCATACATTTTGATATTGTCACTAATATATATCCACCAGAAGCCCATACATTCTGATATCTTCACTAACATATACCACCAGGAGCCCATATATTCTGATATCTTCACTAATATATCTTGAAAAGTATAATATTACAGGTTATATACACTAGTTTCCTAGATATTGCGTTGATCCAGGGAGCTAGTCTGATTGCCGTATGTGGAGTCAGGAAGGAATTTTTTTCCCCAATGTGAAGCTTACTGTTTGCCACATGGGTTTGTTTTTTTTTGCCTTCATCTGGATCAACATGTTAGGGCAGGTTAGGATAGGATATGGGTTGAACTAGATGGACTTAAAGTCTTCCTTCAACCTTAATAACTATGTTACTATGTTACTATACATATCCGCCAGGAGCCCAATAATTCTGATATCCTTACTAATATATGCCACAAAGAGCCCATATATTTTAATGTATTCACTAATAATTACCACCAGGAGCTCACATATTCTGATGTTGTCACTAATACAGTGAGTACAGAAAGTATTCAGACCCATTTAAATTTTTCACTCTTTGTTTCACTGCAGCTATTTGGTATATTCAAAAAAGTTCATTTTTTTCTCATTAATGTATACTCTGAACCCCATCTTGACTGAAAAAAACAGAAATGTAGAATTTTTTGCAAATTTATTAAAATAGAAAAACTGAAATATTACATGGTCATAAGTATTTAGATCCTTTGCTCAGCATTGAGTAGAAGCACCCTTTTGAGCTAGTACAGCCATGAGTCTTCTTGGGAATGATGCAACAAGTTTTTCACACCTGGATTTTGGGATCCTCTGTCATTCTTCCTTGCAGATCCTCTCCAGTTCGTCAGGTTGGATGGTGAACGTTGGTGGACAGCCATTTTCAGGTCTCTCTAGAGATGCTCAATTGGGTTTAGGTCAGGGCTCTGGCTGGACCAGTCAAGAATGGTCACAGAGTTGTTCTGAAGCCACTCATACAGTCAGGGCCAGAAATATTTGGACAGTGACACAATTTTCGCGAGTTGGGCTCTGCATGCCACCACATTGGATTTGAAATGAAACCTCTACAACAGAATTCAAGTGCAGATTGTAACGTTTAATTTGAAGGGTTGAACAAAAATATGTGTTAGAAAATGTAGGAATTGTACACATTTCTTTACAAACACTCCACATTTTAGGAGGTCAAAAGTAATTGGACAAATAAACATAACCCAAACAAAATATTTTTATTTTCAATATTTTGTAGCGAATCCTTTGGAGGCAATCACTGCCTTAAGTCTGGAACCCATGGACATCACCAAACGCAGGGTTTCCTCCTTCTTAATGCTTTGCCAGGCCTTTACAGCCGCAGCCTTCAGGTCTTGCTTGTTTGTGGGTCTTTCCCTCTTAAGTCTGGATTTGAGCAAGTGAAATGCATGCTCAATTGGGTTAAGATCTGGTGATTGACTTGGCCATTGAAGAATGTTCCACTTTTTTGCACTCATGAACTCCTGTGTAGCTTTGGCTGTATGCTTGGGGTCATTATCCATCTGTACTATGAAGCGCCGTCCAATCAAGTTTGCAGCATTTGGCTGAATCTGGGCTGAAAGTATATCCCGGTACACTTCAGAATTCATCCGGCTACTCTTGTCTGCTGTTATGTCATCAATAAACACAAGTGACCCAGTGCCATTGAAAGCCATGCATGGCCATGCCATCACGTTGCCTCCACCATGTTTTACAGAGGATGTGGTGTGCCTTGGATCATGTGCCGTTCCCTTTCTTCTCCAAACTTTTGGCTTCCCATTATTCTGGTACAGGTTGATCTTTGTCTCATCTGTCCATAGAATACTTTTCCAGAACTGAGCAGGCTTCTGGAGGTGTTTTTCAGCAAATTTAACTCTGGCTGTCTATTTTTGGAATTGATGAATGGTTTGCATCTAGATGTGAACCCTTTGTATTTACTTTCATGGAGTCTTCTCTTTACTGTTGACTTAGAGACAGATACACCTACTTCACTGAGAGTGTTCTGGACTTCAGTTGATGTTGTGAATGGGTTCTTCTTCACCAAAGAAAGTATGCGGCGATTATCCACCACTGTTGTCTTCCGTGGGCTCCCAGGTCTTTTTGGATTGATGAGTTCACCAGTGCTTTCTTTCTTTCTTTCTCAGGATGTACCAAATTGTAGATTTTGCCACTTCTAATGTTGTAGCAATTTCTTGGATGGTTTTTTTTTCTGTTCTTGCAGCTTAAGGATGGCTTGTTTCACCTGCATGGAGAGCTCCTGTGACCGCATGTTTCCTTCACAGCAAAACCTTCCAAATGCAAACACCACACCTCAAATCAACTCCGGCCCTTTCATCTGCTTAATTGAGAATGACATAACAAAGGGATTGCCCACACCTGTCCAAGAAATAGCCTTGGAGTCATTTGTCCAATTACTTTTGGTCCCTTTAAAAACAGGGTGGCACATGTTAAGGAGCTGAAACTCCTAAACCCTTCATCCAATTTTAATGTGGATACCCTCAAATGAAAGCTGAAAGTCTGAACTTCAACTGCATCTGATTTGTTTTGTTTCAAATTCATTGTGGTAATGTCTAGAACCAAAATTAGATAAATGTTGTCTCTGTCCAAATATTTATGGATCTAACTGTATGTTACTTTAGCTGTGTGCTTAGGGTCATTGTCTTGTTGGAACGTGAACCTTAAGCCAAGTCTGAGGTCCAGAGCACTCTGGAAGAGGTTTTCATTCAGGATATCTCTGTACTTGGCCACATTCATGTTTTCTTCAATTGCAACCAGTCGTCCTGTCCCTGCAGCTGAAAAACACCCCCATAGCATGATGCTGCCACCATGTTTCACTGTTGGGATTGTATTGGGCAGGTGATGAGTGAGTAGTGCCTGGTTTTCTCTACACATACAACTTAGAATTATCACCAAAAACTTTTATCTTCATCTTATCAGACCAGAGAATCTTATTTCTCATAGTCTGGGGGTTTTTCATGTGTTTTCTAGCAAACTCTATGCGGGCTTTCATATGTCTTGCACTGAGGAGAGGCTTCCGTTGGGCCACTCTGCCATAAAGGCCCGACTGGTGGAGGGCTGCAGTGATAGTTGACTTTGTGGAAATTTCTCCCATCTCCCTACTGCACCTGTGGAGCTCAGCCACAGTGATCTTGGGGTTCTTCTTTACCTTTCTCACCAAGGCTCTTCTCCCACAATTGCTCAGTTTGGCTGGACAGCCAGGTCTAAGAATACTTCTCGTGGTCCCAAACTTCTTCATTTAAGGATTATAGAGGCCACTGTGCTCTTAGGAAACAAAATTCTTTTGTAACCTTGGCCAGATCTGTGCTTGGCCACAATTCTGTATCTGAGTTCCTTGGCCCGTTCCCGCAGAGTGCAGAACCTCTGGTGACATGTCATCAAAGGTCCTGAACCAGTCTCCTCATTGGAAGCTACACTGATATAGCTATTGGTGTAGGTCCTTGTGTAGACACTAGGGGCCCCAACTGAGTGGGGTCCTGGGCAATTGCCCAGATCCCCCCTAGCACCATGGAGCTTTTTCTGCCTTTAACCATGCAGGACCTCTACTCTTATATCCTGCTCCTCCAACATGAGCGCATCAAGTGTGGGTAATCTTTGTACTGGCTGATCCCAGGTACTGTAGTGGAGTCACCATTCACTTCAATAGGAGCTGTGCTGTTGTACAGTCACTACACAGTGCAAGGAGTGTTACTACTCCGGCTCTGTACTTCTCTATGTCCTCCATGCTGCTCAAGATAATGGGCGAGATTTATGAAACTGTTAAAACGAAAAATTTACTTTGTTGCCATAACAATCGATGACAATAAAGCTTAACCCCTTAACGACCGCCGATACGCCTTTTAACGGCGGTCATTAAGGGTACTTAAATCACAGCGCCGTTAATTAACGGCGCTGTGGAAAAAGTGAATAGCGCCCCCCAGAGGCGCATTTTCTCCGGGTCTCGGCTACCGGGGTAGCCGAGACCCCAGAGAACATGAATCGGGTCGGTTTTTACCGACACCGATGTTGCGATCGCCGTTATTAACCCTATAACGGCGACCGCAACAACAAAAAAAAGTTGTGCCATTTAATTTCTCTGTCCTCTGATGTCATCGGACATCAGAGAACAGAGAAAAAGGGTCCCCGGGACCCCCATGTGGCCCCTGATGTCCTGCATGTGGCCCCAGGGCCCTCCGGTGTCCCCCGGGGCCGGCGCGATGAAGAAAATGGCGGGCGCATGCTCAGTGCGCCCGCCGCTAAGTGCCACTGTGCTGGGGGGATGGGCAAATAGCCGAGACCCCAGAGAACATGATCCGGGTCGGTATTCACCGATCCTGGTGTTGCGATCACGTCTATGCAAGCATAGACGCGATCGCAAAAAAAAAAAAAAAAAAAGATTTCTCTCCCCTCTGATGTGATCGCACATCAGAGGGGAGAAAATGAGGGTCCCCAGGTCCCCCGATCGCCCCCCCCTATACTTACCGGTGTCCTCCGTCCTCCCGCAGTCCCCAAGATCCCGGCGTCTTCTTCCTGCAAAAAAAAATGGCGGGCGCATGCGCAGTGCGCCCAGTGGCGTAGCAACTGTTTGTGGCGCCCGGGGCGGCAAATTTTAGGCCACACCCCTAGCCACACCCATTTCACTGGTCACACCCATATCCACGCCCTGACCACACCCACTTAGCACTGCTGATCACACTGTTTCATAAACAATAATTATAAACACATACCTCTCAACCGTCCCGCTTTCAGCGGGACAGTCCCGTTTTCGGGACCCTGTCCGCTGTCCCGGCCAGGCGGTTTACTTTCCGCATTAGAATCGTACATACGGAAACCCCGGGGACCTCCCACACATTCTGGCAGCCACAAGTCACGTTCCATCGCTGACCTCTTTTCCCCAGGATGTGGGGATCTCACCAGCTATGCAGCGCTCCATTCAATACCCGGCTCTCACTGAGCGAGACAGGCAGGATCTGGGGATCTCTTCATCTGTTGAACAGATCCCATGTTGAGATCCCCACATCCTGCTTGTCTCGCTCAGGGAGAGTCGGGTATTGTATGCAGCGGTCCGTACAATACCCGGCTCTCACTCCAACAGATCCAGCGGCTCGATGCGTCGCCGTTCTGAAGACTCTCCCGAGAACGAGTTACAGTACCTGCTGCTGTAAGCTGACCGCCGGAAATGAGGTCAGCAGTCATTTCCAGCGTTCAGCTGACTTACAGCACGTCACCTCCGGTGGAACGTGACATGTGGCTGCCAGAACGTGTGGGAGGTCCCCGGGTTTCCGCATGTACGATTCTAATGCGGGAAAGTAAACCTCCCGGCCAGCACAGCGGGACAGGGACCCAGCCCTACACAGATAACAGCATTCGCTCCGTCCGCACGCAGACCCATGCACATAATGGCACCCCTCCTTCCCCCCTGCAGCCCCCAAGCACACAGATCCCGCAAGTAACAGGACCCTTGTACATGCGCGGCTCCGCTCTTTGTGGCCCTGTACACACACGGCTCCGCTCCACACACCTCACACGCACAAGGCTCCGCTCTGTACACCTCGTACACACACGGCTTCGCTCCGTACACCTCGTACACACACGGCTCTGCTCCGTACACCTCGTACACACACGGCTCCGCTCCGTACACCTTGTACACACGGCTCCGCTCCGTACACCTCATAACACACACGGCTCCGCTCCGTACACCTCGTACACACACGGTTTCGCTCCGTACACCTCGTACACACACGGCTCCGCTCCGTACACCTCGTACACACGGCTCCGCTCCGTACACCTTGTACACACGGCTCCGCTCCGTACACCTTATACACACGGCTCCGCTCCGTACACCTCGTACACACACGGCTCCGCACACACACGGCTACGCTCTGTACACGGCTCCGCACACCTTGTACACACACGGCTCTGCTCCGTACACCTCGTACACACACGGCTCTGCTACGTACACCTCGTACACACACGGCTCCGCTCCGTACACCTCATACACACGGCTCTGCTACATCCACACTGTAAACCCGAGTCCCGACCCCCACACACACACACAAACTTACCCTAATCCAGCACCATGACAACATCACAGCAGAGTCTTGCACACAAGGAGGACACTGATCATCTGACCCCTGACTCCTCCCCTCCTGTGACCTCATCACAGGTCCTGTGGGCACAGAAGACTGCAGCAATAGCACTGGAGGACACTGATCATCTGACCCCTGACTCCTCCCCTCCTGTGACCTCATCACAGGTCCTGTGGGCACAGAAGACTACAGCAATAGCAGAGTCATTGCTAGCTGCTGTGAGGCTAATGCTGTAGAGACGGAGGGCAAGGAAAGGGTGCCGCCCCCACACACACGTGCCGCCTGGGGCGGACCGCCCCCCCCGCCCCTCCCACGCTACGCCACTGAGTGCGCCCGCCGATCTGCTTGGCTGCAGATTCAAAAATTTTTTCATTCATTCTCCAGAAAGTGCATTTTGATCAGTGTGATAAACTATCACAGTGATCAAAATAAAAATAACAGTACATAACCCCCCCATTTATCACCGCCTTAGTTAGGGACATATAATAAAAAATAGAAATTATATTTATTTTCATTTTTCTGTTAGGGTTAGGGTTATAATTAGGGTTAGGGTTAGCATTAGGGTTAGGGTTATAATTAGCGTTAGGGTTAGGCTGGGTTCATACTGCGTTATGGCAGTCCGTTAGACGGACTGCGTTACACCGCGGTATAACGCGGTGTAACGCAGTCCGTTAGCGCTGCCATTCACCCCCATTTGAGGGCGCATCGCGACGCATGCCGTAAAGCGGCATGCGTTTGCGACGTGCCATCATTCAGTGACGGAGCCTCGGACGCGGGCTGCAGCGTCTGGGCTCCATCACCGCTAGCGCAGATGAATCATCTGCTGATTCCTCTGCTCTAGCGGGTATAGCATTAAGCGATCGCGTTATGCTATACCGTTACCAGCCCGTCAACGCTATGTGTTGAACGGGCTGGTAAAACGCAAAATGAACCTAGTCTTAGGGTTAGGGTTATAATTAGGGTTATAATTAGGGTTAGGGTCACAATTAGGGTTAGGGTTAAAATTAGGGTTTAGGGTTACAATTAGAGTTAGGGTTACAATTAAGGTTGGAATTAGGGTTGGGATTTAGGTTAGGATTAGGGTTGGGATTAGGGTTAGGGGTGTGTTGGGATTAGGGTTGGAGCTAGAATTGAGGGATTTCCACTATTTAGGCACATCAGGGGGTCTCCAAACACGACGTGGCATTCAAAAAGTCAAATGGCGCTCCCTCCCTTCTGGGCCCTGCCGTGCGCCCAAACAGTGGTTTACCCAAACATATGGGGTATCAGCGTACTCAGGACAAATTGCACACCAATTTTGGGGTTCTAATTTCTCCTGTTACCCTTGGGAAAAAAAAATAGCTGGCTAAAAAAATCATTTTTAAGAAAAAAAATGATTTTTTATTTTCACAGCTCTGCGTTTATAAATTTCTGTGAAACACTTGGGGGTTCAAAGTGCTCACCACACATCTAGATAAGTTCCTTAAGGGGTCTAGTTTCCAAAATGGGGTCACTTGTGGGGGGTTTCCACTGTTTAGACACATCAGGGGGTCTCCAAACACGACGTGGCTTTCAAAAAGTCAAATGGCGCTCCCTCCCTTCCGAGGCCTGCCGTGCGCCCAAACAGTGGTTTACCCCAACATATGGGGTATCAGCGTTCTCAGGACAAATTGCACACCAATTTTGGGGTTCTAATTTCTCCTGTTACCCTTGGGAAAAAAAATAGCTGGCTAAAAAAATCATTTTTAAGAAAAAAAATGATTTTTTATTTTCACAGCTCTGCGTTTATAAATTTCTGTGAAACACTTGGGGGTTCAAAGTGCTCACCACACCATCTAGATAAGTTCCTTCCTTAAGGGGTCTAGTTTCCAAAATGGGGTCACTTCTGGGGGGTTTCC
Organism: Oophaga sylvatica; assembly: GCA_033576555.1. NCBI lineage: Eukaryota > Metazoa > Chordata > Amphibia > Anura > Dendrobatidae > Oophaga > Oophaga sylvatica. The sequence continues at coordinate 134,165,206 of JARQOD010000001.1, read as the reverse complement.
ACTGTTTAGACACATCAGGGGGTCTCCAAACACGACGTGGCTTTCAAAAAGTCAAATGTCGCTCCCTCCCTTCCGAGCCCTGCCGTGTGCCCAAACAGTGGTTTACCCCAACATATGGGGTATCAGCGTGCTCAGGACAAATTGCACACCAATTTTGGGGTTCTAATTTCTCCTGTTACCCTTGGGAAAATAAAAAATAGCTGGCTAAAAAAAACATTTTTGAGAAAAAAAAAGATTTTTCATTTTCACGGCTCTGCGTTTATAAATTTCTGTGAAGCACTTGGGGGTTCAAAGTGCTCACCACACATCTAGATAAGCTCCTTGGGGGGGTCTAGTTTCCAAAATGGTGTCACTTGCAGGGGGTTTCTACTGTTTAGGTACATCAAGGGCTCTGCAAACACAACATGACGCTCGCAGAACATTTAATCAAAGTCTGCATTACAAAATGGCACTCCTTCCCTTCCAAGCACTCCCATGCGCCCAAACAGTGGTTTCACCCCACATATGGGGTATCAGCGTACTCAGGAAAAATTGCACAACAACTTTTTGGGTCCAATTTCTCCTGTTACCCTTGGGAAAATAAAAAAAATAGCGGGCTAAAGAATCATTTTTGAGGAAAAAAAATTATTTTTTATTTTCACGGCTCTACATTTATTAATTTCTGTGAAGCACTTGGGGGTTCAAAGTGCTCACCACACATCTAGATAAGTTCCTTAAGGGGTCTAGTTTCCAAAATGGTGTGATTTGTGGGGGGTTTCGACTGTTTAGGCGTATCAGGGGCTCTCCAAACGCGATATGGCGTCCAATTTCAATTCCAGCCAATTTTGGTTTGAAACAGGCAAACGGCGCTCCTTCCCTTCCAAGCTCTGCCGTGCACCCAAACAGTGGTTTACCCCCACATGTGGGGTATCGGCATGCTCAGGACAAATTGCACAAAAACTTTTGGGGTCTTGTTACCTTGGGAAAATAAAAATTGGGGTGAACAGATCGTTTTTGTGGAAAAAATATGATTTTTTATTTTCACGGTTCTATGTTATAAACTTCTGTGAAGCACTTGGAGGTTCAAAGTGCTCACCACACATCTAGATAAGTTCCTTAGGGGGTCTAGTTTCCAAAATGAGGTCACTTGTGATGGGTTTCCACTGTTTAGACACATCAGGGCCTCTACAAACGTGACATGGCATCCTGCCAATTCTGCGTTGAAAAAGTCAAATGTCGCTCCTTCCCTTGCAACCTCTGCCGTGCGCCCAAAAAGTGGTTTACCCCCACATATGGGGTATCGGCTTAATCAGGAGAAATTGCACAACAAATTTTGTGGTTAATTTTTTCTTTTAACAGTTGTGAAAATAAAAAAAATAGGTTCCGAAGTAAAGTTTTTGCAAAAAAAGTTAAATGTTAATTATTTCCTTCCACATTGCTTCAGTTCCTGTGAAGCACGTAAAGGGTTAATAAACTTCTTGAATGTGGTTTTGAGCACCTTGAGGGGTGAAGTTTTTAGAATGGTGTCACTTTTGGCTATTTTCTATCATATAGACCCCTCAAAGTGACTTCAAATGTGATGTGGTCCCTAAAATAAAAATGGTGTTGTAAAAATGAGAAATCGCTGGTCAACTTTTAACCCTTATAACTTCGTAACAAAAAAAAATTTTGGTCCCAAAATTGTGCTGATGTAAAGTAGACATGTGGGAAATGTTATTTATTAAGAAATTTGTGTGACATATCTCTCTGATTTAAGGGCATAAAAATTTAAAGTTTGAAAATTGTTAAATTTTCAAAATTTTCACCATATTTCCGTTTTTTTCATAAATAAACACAAGTCATATCAAACAAATTTTACCACTAACGTGAAGTACGATATGTCACGAAAAAACAATCTCAGAATCAGCGGGATTCGTTAAAGCGTTCCAGAGTTATAACCTCATAAAGTGACAGTGGTCAGAATTGTAAAAATTGGCCCTGTCATTAAGCTGCAAAATGGCTCTGTCACTAAGGGGTTAAATTGTTGTATTCTGCTACTGAAAAATGAAAGTAGCTCTATGTTTGGTTGCTATCAGCAGTAAAGACAGTTCATTTTTTTAACAAGCAATTGAAAAAAATGAGCAGAGGGATTCTTACCCTCACAAGTTTACAATCCACAAGTTATAGGAACAGTCATAATGGTTCCAAGGGCTAATGAGGCAACAACGAAGATGTCACCCAGCGAGCATCTTGTGCCAACATGGATATAAAGTGCAAACGTGATGCAAGTGTAGCAAGTTGAGGACATAACAGACTGGAGATATCTGCAATCAAGTCAGTTTTTAGATGGAACATAAAGGATGACTTCTGTTAAAAGAAAACACTTTTAGGCCGGTTTCACACGTCCGTGTTTCCGGTACGTATTTGACAGTTTTTACACGTACCGGAGACATGTACATATGTACACACATTATAATCTATGTGTCTATACACATGTGCGTGTTTTCACATGGACAGTGTGTCCGTGTGCCAAACACGTAGACATGTCCGTTTTTTTTCCGGCAGCACGTACCGCAATACGGACAGCACACGGACGAGCATCCGTGTGCTGTCCGTGTGCGTTTTCAAAAACATTGTATCATTATTAGAGACAGGTGTCCTGATTTAGAGACGAAAACAAAAAGTTCAGTCTGTCTGGCCTTTTCTTTGCTGAGGTGAACTGCTTGTGAGTGGAGGGATATGTGTGGACTTATTCTCCTGCATTTTGATTATTTAATGGCACCTCGTGTTGATACTGAGCACCTAATATCTCTTGTGAAGGAACACCCAGAACTTTGGGACACTCGTGTGGAGGAATACCATGACTGGCTGATTATAGAGCGTGGATGGCTGGCAGTAGCCCAAACATTGTTTTCACGAAGTGGTTGGTCAACATATTCCCCATCCAAGCAAGCGAAGTATGGTGAGTGCACCCATGGATGTTCCTATGTAATAACAAACTGTACTTACATAATTCATATTTGAAATAGTGCTAACAGTGCTGATGTGTTAGTGAATCAGTTATTACCCCATCAAAACAGCATGCAATTTGTAAGCCCTTATCAGCATAATAGTGACTAGGCTTCTAAATATGCTTGTTAAATGTCAAACATAACGTTCAGGATGTATATTGCCTTCGTATTTATAACTACACAAAAAATATGAAGCATTTTGATTTCCCTATGTTATCACACATGACAGCCTTGTCTGGACTACCATGCTTCTTCCAGGCCACAAAGTATAGTGTTCCCTTGTTCTTCATGCACAACTTTTATAGGAGCCCTCATTTTCCCCCTCTTAACTTGTTTATTTGAGCATTACTTGGTTTTATACAAAAACCCCACCAAGTGTCTTCCACCAATACTGGCCTTACAGGTGTCTGGCATTGTAAAAGATGTGTATACTTACAACTATACACACATCCATTTTTAAATTTGCTTTATCTGCTAATAACCATAGCAGTGTGTACTTTATGGTGCAGTTGTAAACTTTAGGCATGGCAGGAGGTATCTAACTGTCAAGAATGGGATGTATAGTTATGCCCTGGTTGCTGTGTAGTTTTGTGAACATAATGAGCACGTGAGCCTTAAAGGCATATGTGTAGCCCTGGTGTTAGGCACACGCAGTACCCTGGAGAGTGTGTGGCGAGACAGCAGTTTAATGCTAAATAACCATTCACTCAACATACACTGGACACACCCTTAGGGTAGTGTAGTTTACTATTGAGGGAGTGGTCAGGGTGTATGTTTGTGGAGTGATTTTGAGTCAGTGTGTTTCCTGTCTTCGGACGGAGCAGACGTCTGGAGTTTAGCTGGAGGGAGGAAGCAGTCCAGCCTGCTCTATCATCAGTTCAGAACGTGGAGGCTGGTACAGGTGGTCTAATTCACCTTAGCCTAGTCAGAGCTGTACCTCATCAGACTACATTGAAAGGGAGAAGAAGATTAGTGCAGAAAGACTTCAGTCACCTGTCTAAAGGACAGTGAAAGGTTCAGAGACGTGCTCCTGCCTAGTGATAACTGAGCATCTGTAACTAACTTTGAAGAAAGTGAATGAAGGAAGTAACTACCCGACTTTATGCAAGTGTGAGTGCTTATGCTACCAGCGAGGACAAGGCGAAAGGCACAGTGGATTATTGGAAAGGTGCGTTTGGGATTGAAGAAGTCCTGCACATTGCAACCGGTCACTGGGGACCGAAGGATCACTATTAGCTTCAAGCATAGTGGTAAGAAAACCAGGAATTTACCGGACCTTAGGTCGCGGCAAACAAGCCCCTTATAGTCAGTACGTAACTGGAGTCAGGTGGAATAGGGACTTTGAGTCAAGCGCAGACAAAAGCAAGAACCTAGTTTCATCAATTGGAAGGCTCCTACCACAAAACTGACTGGGCAGTACAGCTATGGATTAGCTGGAGTTATTGAGGGAACTACGCTTCAGGCTGGTTGTACTCATTGTATTGAAAGTAAAGGAGGCCCCTAACTTGTCCAGCTGCTGTCTCAAGATACACTCTCCTTGGATCAGCCTCCCTGGGACCTGCCTGAACATCTTACAAGTAAAGGTATGGAAAGACGCTGACCGTGTGAGACTGAGTTATTGATTTGCATGCCCGCACAATCCCTACCTAACTACCGACCTGAGGGAAGAGTCCCACCTGTAGGGGACCCGACATCTAGCTGCATCACCATCCCCTCAGAGATCTATAGCAGCGCTGGTACAAATTACCAGAAGACTACAGGTGGCGTCACGAACTGTATATAAACCTATCCCCTGTAAATATATCCCCAACATACGCCAGACCGCCAGGGCCACAGACCGAGCCACCGCTACCTGTGACAAATCCCATAGACTTCTACGGGCTCGGCTCTGAGTACCCCATTGCCCTGGTAACCCACAATTGTGGTGGCGGGTCGACACACATATGATGTTTGTAATCATTGTAATTGCCTATATGTCAGAGTTTTAATTTGCCATATCAGGACTGTTTTTTTTATTTTGTCAACAGTGGCTTTATTGAAACGACGCTGGCGCTCAGCAAGGGACCAGTACCGGCGGGAATATAAGCCCCTTCCCTCTACATCTGGTGTCGGTAGAAAGCGCCAATATGTGTATTTCCGGCATTTAGAATTCCTACGCCCAGTCATGGAACTCAACCAGTAAGTGTACTGCTTCAACCACCTCAAGGTTTATGGTAGCTTACCCCACAACAATGTAGTTTGTTGGTACCTATGTAGTTGGCACTGTAAATACTGAAGGCAGCATCATTCTTCATGCACATGTAAAATGCCTTGTCAGACGCATATTTGGGTTTGGGTTAACATTAACGTTCAATAATGTATACTACAGCAACCCAATAAAATGTAAATTAAATTCTTTAAATAAATATCCCAAGGTATCCAAAAAAAAAAAAAGGAAGGGTCTGACCTCACATCCCCTATTACTATTAAAATTTCTTTATTGTTTACACTTTTACGGAGAATATTTAATACATTTTTTGTGACAATGTCCATTTTTGAACATAGTACTGAGGACAACTTGGACGATTCTGATGAATCACCAACAGCGGCAGCATCTGCACCTTGTTCGTCTGCATCAGAGATGGATCAAACAGCTCAGGCCAGTCAAACAACACAGCCACAACAGCCATCTGATGCTGGTGACAGAACCAGTGAGGGTGCTAATGAAAGCAGCCAAATAGGTACAGAAGAACCTTCACAGGCATCAAGCGCCCCAGCACCCCAGGTATCACAAGCATCAATGACCATTCCACCACAGTACATAGCACCTAGTGTGAGAGGAAGAAGCAGTAGGCGATATGAGGAGAGCAGGATGTTGCCTGAAGAAATTCATGCAAGAGTCCTGCATATCTTGAACTCAATGACGCCAGAAACAGATGTTGATCGGTTTTGTCGCTCACTGTCTCCCTGTCTAGCAAAAGTACCCACAGAACGTCAAGAACATGTCCGGGCAGCTATGCTGACGCTCCTGGCTGCAAGCCAGGGACAGAATGAGCCCAACCACGTGCTTGCAACCATAGAACAGTGGCGTACTGACCAAAATTAGACCCCTTTCACAACTACAGCATCAACACACCAGGAGCAACACGTTCCTGCAACCTGTTATGGGGCGGAACAACCAGCAAGCAGACAACCATACCCACAAATGGCCACACCATATTATGTCCATGAACCACCCCCTGCATCCAGCCAACAGCTACAACATAGGCCACTGGGTGAAGTTGCTCACACCTTTCAAATGCCACAGCAGTACACTCTGCCACAAAGGCACACTACACCTTCCCTAAGTAGATTTTGGCATCCCACCCCTCTGCCATCAACACAACAAACAACTGGCCAAACATATCAAGCATACATATCATGGCCACAAAGGCAAATGCAACCTGTTGGTCTGGTTGTACAATACCCCGTCAGTGCAAACTTCCAACAGCAACCACTCCACCCACAACAACCCTTTTATGGCCCCTCCTTAGAAAGCCAAAGCTACCATACTACTACCTCAGGATACTGACAAATGCTTGTTGGAACCTCCATCAATGATCCACCACTGCAGCCACAAATAACACAATCCGCCATCACGGAAGGTGTAATCCCAGAAAACAGTATACAAGAATCAGCGTCTACTGAGGATGAGTATCTCAATCTGTAATATTTTAATATTTTTTCTACATTTGTTACTAAATCTCTGGCATGTACCATTGTTCTGATTGCACATTATTGATGGTATGTTGTGTACAAAAAAAACCTTTCTATTTGTTTGCCTGGGTAGTAGTAAAAATTGTTTTGGCAAATACTAAAGGTTGTCCCTGTTGTGTTTATTTGGTTCACCATTACAAAATAGTTTTAGGCTAGGTAGCAGTAACTGATGAAATGCACAATATAAATTACACAACACAAAATAATCTTGTAAAATGGGAGAACATAGGTGTTTCAACATAGGCGAATGGTTCTTTCAAAAAATTGTAACACACGGAAAACACAATTTAATGAGGGAAAATATATATACATTACTTTCATACAAATTTAACATAATATTCATCAGAAATACACATGTTTATTATTTGTAAGGACATTAAAGTCAGTTCAAAAATACAGTGGTTGAAAAAAAGGCCTTTTTGTCAAAATATGAAAAATATAACCTCACACAACCCCAAATAAACCATACTCATAAGTAGAAATGGGCCAGATGAGTGTATTTATTACACCTGAAAATTATAATTTGTCAATTAGTGCACCTTTCCCTCATATAACCCTTTAATTACAGGCCCAACCCTTTAATTGCAGCCTGAAAAAAATTGTCTCTGGTACGTGTTCACACGGATGACACACAGACATTGTGCACGTACACACGGATGACACACGGAGTATACACACGGACACACGGACATACGGACACGGATATCTCCGGTACCGATTTTTCCGGTACTGGAAATATCAGGACGTGTGAAACCGGCCTTACACAGGTTGAGAAAATAACGCACACTTAAAGGGGTTGTGCAAAACCAGACAACCCATTTTTAATGTGCCTAATGTGCTGAGCAAAATAAATAAATCAGCTGATGATAAGCTTTAGGGCTCACATGACATAATCAATAGCACCAGAGTGCCAGTAGACAACCCTTGAGGCAGAGAAGTGGTGTCTGTTTAGGAGGTAAGTATGTTTTTTTTTATGTTACTAGGCACATTAGAAACATGGAAAAGGGGCAGCTCACTAGTTGCCAGTAGAGTTGAGCGAAACAGATCGGCCAGATTCATAAGTCGCTGACTTTTGCCAAAGTCAGGTTTTGCCGACCGAAACCCGACCATATCGTGAAGTTGGCCATGCGGTCGGCAAAACGAGCAACAAAGTCGGATTTCCCAGAATGCTTGCAGGTGCCTTTTTTTTCAGCCAATGAGCAAGGACGTACACTGTGGGCAACAAGATGACATGGTCAGCGTCCACCACCATCGTAGAGAAGGGCATTGCAGTGATTGGCTTGCTTTGGGGGGTGTCATAGTGTCTATAAAAGCCCTGACCGCCGACCTCCATTTTACTTCTGCCGATCTTAACAGTAGGGAGAGGTTGCTGTTTATCAGAAGGGAGAGTGTTAGGGCTGTAACGATATAAGAAGTTCTTATGTGCTTGTGCTGATAGCAATTGTGCTGTACAGTTAGTGTGCAGTGATAGGGGAGGATTTTCTTGTGTGCAGCAGCGCTGGTTATTAGGCTGCCTGATAGCTTTATTGCTGTGTGTACACTGCTGTGCAGACTGCTTTTTACACAGCACTAATACTTTTATCCTTTTTTTCTGCACAGTTACCGACCGTTCATTTTTTCCCACACCGTATAGAGCTGTATGCTCCTCACACACTACCCTGTAGCGGCTGGTATCACGGACAAATACATACTGACTATCTGTGTGTGACTCCAGAAATAAATGCGGAGATTTAAATTTTCCCCTACACCGTATACAGCTGTACGCTTCTGATACAGTACCGTGTATCTGCTGTTTGTATTACGGTCAAATCCATACTGAGAGAGTGTCTGTGTGTGACTCCGGAAATAAATACGGAGATTTAAATTTTCCCCTACACAGTATACAGCTGTACGCTCCTCATACAGTACCGTATATCAGCTGGTATTACGTTCAAATACATACTGAGTGAGCGTCTGTGTGTGACTCCGGAAATAAATACGGAGATTTAAATTTTTCCCTACACCGTATACAGCTGTACGCTCCTCATACAGTGCCATATATCTGCTGGTATTTTTGGTACATTTTCCCAAACATGAGGAAGTATGGTGGAAGAGGCCGCGGACGTGGGCAGGGGGGGCCAGCTGGTACTGATGGTGGTGGTGGTGCATCTGCTGGTAGTGCCAAAAGCACAATAGCACCTAAGGCAGGAGGTGTTGAGCCTGCGTCATCGTCTGGCTCCAGAAGGCCTGGAAGGCTCCATTTTCTGGGAGCAGGTAAACCACTTTTAAAGCCGTAGCATCAGGAACAGGTTTTGGCTTACATTGCCGAAACAGCCTCCAGCTCTATCACCTCCTCTTGTGAAGTTTCAAAAACTGCAAGCACTGAGTCGTCAGTACAGGCTCCTGGTCAGGAACAACACCTTTCCTTGCGTCCTTCACCCCCACCAAAAGTGAAGGATGGGGCAGGCCACATTCCAGATTACTCCCTGGAGCTCTTTTCACATACCATGCCTAAGTTATTAAGTGAAATCTTGAATTCCCCAGTCCAAGATGAATATGACATGGAGTGCACTGATGCACAGCCAGTGCTATATGATTCTGCTGGTACATTCACCCAGAGTGCTGCATTGCCCTTGCAGTCTGCTGAGCCAGATTCTGACCCTGATGAAACTCAGGTGCCCCTTCCCGCATACTATACCACCTTACACGGTGACACAGAGGAAGGTGCAGATGAAATTGAAGATGAGGTTATGGATGACCCAGTTGTTGACCCGGATTGGCATCCATTGGGGAAGAGGGTGCCGCTCGCAATAGCTCAGAAGAGGAGGAGGATCTGCAGTAGGCATCAACATCGCAGCTGCGGTTATCTGGCAGGCCCATAGCAGTCCAAAAACGTGTTAAAAAAAACAAAAAGAGTTGCAGGACAGCTTGGCCAGACGGTCAAATTAGCACAGCGTGCAAGCCCTTGAAAATTTTTCCCATAGTAGGAAGAGTGCAGTGTGGCACTTTTTTGACCAAAATCCTATTGATGAGGCAAAGGTTATCTGTAAGAAGTGCGGAAGGGCCTTTAGCCGAGGGTAAAATCTCCGAAATTTGAATACCAGTTGCATGCTGATGAGTCGCACGTACCAGGGCTTTGGGGTACTCGACACCGAGCCCGTTCACTTCACTGGGGATGTCACGGGTAGCGCAGCTCGGTCCGTTGCCCTGGGCGCTCACTAAAGGGGGATATTTACAGGGGATGATAGAAATGTTCGTGACGCCACCTGTGGTTCCTGGTCAGGGTGACCAGCGCTGCAGGGTAGATCCTCTGAGGGGTTGTTACTGGGCAGCAAGGTGTTAAGTCTCCCACAGGTGAGACTGATCCCCGAGGTATATGGCGGTGCAGGGGTGAAGGAGCAATAATGCAGACACACTCAAGACAGTCTCTTTCTGTACCTTTACTGGTGATGAAGTTGCAGGCATGTCCCGGGAGGCCGTCAGGGTGGAGGATGCACGTCCAGTAATCACTGAGTAGGTGTAGGGCCTCCTTACGTCTATATGTGTGTGAGTTTCTAACTTGCATGAAACAAAGTTTAACTCCGTTCTCTTTGCTACGCCCGGCTGATCTTGTGGTGGAGCCTTCTTTTGGACAGAACTAAGTCTCCAATGGTTGCGCTGACCAGACTCCTGTTCTTCCTGACCCCGGTTACGTATCAGCACTGTTGGGCCCCTCTGTGACCTGAAGTCCAGCAGGGTCTCCGGTTTTTCCCACTAGCCGTGAAGGTACTAGCAAGCTCAAACCCGGTGACCGGTAGTGCAGAGTGGAGGTCAGCTATCAATGCTGTCGACCTCAGTTACTCTCTCTCTCTTCTTTTCCACTTGCCTGTCGCCCTACTCACACCTTTAACATAAGCACAAGCAGCAGTAGATGTCAGCTTCCTTCTCTTCACCGCTCTCCAAGCGTCGGCACGCTCGCTCTCTAACAATACCTCAGTTGACTCGGTCTTACAAAAACTGCAGTTCCCTTTCCTTCACTTCCATCAGACTGATCTATGCTCACCTCGAGAGTCACTTTCCACTTCCCTAGGGAACTATCAGTCCGCACGTTCTGAGGTAACTTTCCTCTCGGCTCGTCTCTCTGAGGTACAACCATCAACTAGCTAACGTTCAGCTAGACTGCCTTCATCTCACTGCTCTATCTCTCCACACCCTTATATACCTGCGTATTCTAAAGGGCTCCCTCTGGTGGTACCAGGAAAATGTGAAGTGTGAATGAATATCAGGTGATTGTGAATTACCTTTCATGCATCCTCCAGGGTAACATGTGGCACCAAGCGCAGCTGGGCTACACACTTAGACATGTAAACACAATGCACTTGCAAGCGTGGACAGACTGCAAAACCTCAGGTAGCACACATGCACCTGCTCCGACTGAAGGTAGCCAGCAACGCTACATTGCTTCCCCCACTGTAAGCCCACTGGTTAGCACACCACCAGCAAGAAATGTTGAGGTGTCATCACAAGGCCAAAGCAGTCAGGGAATCACAATGTTTTTCCTATGAAAGACTGCGTCTAGGCCATCACGAACACCATCACCATCACCAACCCCCTCTTAGTCCGCCATGTCCACCGCTAGTTCCACCATATGCAGCTTTCAAGTCCAGCTCACCCTAGCAGAGACTCTGAGTAGGACAAGAAAGTACTCATCCTCTCATCCGCGTACACTGGGTTTGAATGCCTACATTGCCAAACTGATCCCATTAGAGATGATGCCCTTCCGTTTGGTTGAAAGCGCAGCGTTCCGAGAGCTCATGGCCTACACTGTCCCAAGCTATGACCTACCCAGTTGGCACTTCTTTGCTAGAAAAGCCATCCCTGCCCTCCACCTGCATGTCAAAGACCGCATTGTCCATGCACTCAAACAATCAGTGAGTGGAAAGGTGCACCTCACAACAGATGCATGGGCCAGTAGGCATGGCCAGGGCCGTTACGTGTCCATCACAGCGCACTGGGTTAATATGGTGGATGCAGGGTCCACAAGGGACAGCAGCGGTGGGACAGTGCTGCCTAGCCCACGGTATAGGCAACAGTTGGCTGTAGGCGTTCGACCCTCCTCCTGAAGCGAAAGCTCGTCAACAGAGCGCAGTCGCACGAGCACTCCATCCGCAGCTGCCAGTGTTGCACACGAGGTGTCCCACTATCGAACAGCTAGTGATAAGCGTCAGCAGACTGTTTTAAAGATGATGTCTTTGGGCGACAACAGACACACTGTTGAGGTACTGGCCGACTTCTTGCAGCGAGAAAACTGAGTCATGGCTGGGCAGTCTACATCTTGAGCCAGGCAAGGTAGTCAGTGATAACGGATGTAATTTTGTGGCGGCCATAACCCTGGCAAAACTCAGACACATACCTTGCCTGGCTCACACCTTGAACCTGGTGGTGCAGTGCTTCATAAATAATTATCCAAAGTTACCAGCCCTGCTCCATAAGGTGCGAAGTTTGTGCTCGCACGTCCGTTGCTCGCCCGTAGACTCCAGTCGTATGCAGAGGCTGCAGCGATCGCTCCACCTCCCCAAGCACCGCCTAATCATAGACGTTGCAACAAGATGGAACCCCACCATGCACATGGTTGAGAGGCTGTGCGAACAGAGGCAGGCTGTAATGCATTTGTGGGAGGATACACGGGCAGGCAGTTTGAGGGCAGACATCGAGTTGTCGGGTGTGCAGTGGTTAAAGCTGAAAGACCTCTGTAAAGTCCTTCAGTGTTTTGAAGAATGCACACGGCTGGTAAGCGCAGACGACGCCATCATAAGCATAAGCATCCCACTTATGCGTCTGCTCATGCAAACTTTGACGCAGATTAAGGATCAGGCGTCTGCAGCGGAGGAGGAGGAGGAGGGAAGCCTTGATGTCAGTCAGGCATTGTCTACTCAGGGAACTGTCCTGGATGAGGTGGAGGAAGAAGAGGAAGAGGAGGATGAGGGGGATGATTATTTTGGGGAGGAGGATGCTTCTCAGGGGGCTGTCATGGTTTGCTGAGTTTGTGGGAAAAGGTAGGTTAAGGGTTAATTTGGATGGCCTCATTCTGGGAGGCTTCTTATAGCCTCATTGTGGGGCCATTCCTTGTCGCTTATACTTTGACCCTTGGCCGAGTGTGTGTGACCCTGTGTTTTGTGCTTGTGATTCTTTATGCTTGCTTGGTTTTGACTTGGTTCTGTTCCCGTTACGAGTTCTGCCTGCCCTTCTTGTACTATGTTGCTATCTCGTGTATGACCCCTTGCCTTTGTCCTGACAATTCTCTGTTTACCCCTCCTGTACTTCGTTGCTATCTCCGTGTATGACTCCTGGCTTATGTTCTGACTATTCTCTGCTCGCCCTTCTGTACTGCGCCGTCCTCTCTGTGTATGAACCCCGTTTGTCTGACCTGAGTTTCCCTATTCACTAATCCAGGGTCCCTGTAGAGTCCTGCACTCACCTCCAGTAGCAGGACGCTAGGCTTTTCCCCCTGTGGTCACATGATCGCAGGTCTTTTTGCTTACTGCTACCTTCAGTGCCTCCTCTCACCACGCTGCTCTGGTCCCGTCTGCCTGAGCCTCCCTATGGCATCTGACCCCGGGCCCTTCCTCCGCAGTGTGGGTGAGTCACCCTGCTCAGCTGTGGCAGTTCGCTGGCGCTGACAGGGTCGTTACAGGGGCAAGAGAAAATGTTGGCTTGTCAAGGTCAGGTACAGAGTTTGTGCGTGACTGGAGAGATGTGGATTTGGCAGAAAGTGCTCCTCTACCCACCACTGGCAGTGCATCATTGACACCTGGAACATTGGCCCACATTTATTATTATTATTATTATTATTACACATTTATATAGCGCCATTTATTCCATGGCGCTTTACATATGAAAAGGGAAAATATAGACAGGTACAATAAACATGTGCTAGACAAGGGACACACAAGTACAGAAGGAGAGAGGACCCTGCCCGCGAGGGCTCACAGTCTACAGGGATGGGTAAGGATACACTAGGGAAGGGTAGTGTCATGTATAGTGTACAGCTCCTATAGCGTCTTGTGCTTGGGTGCGAGGAAAACACAGGAGACATAGGTTGAAATGAAATGACTTATATTACTTCATACAAGCATGCTGAAAAGTTCACACAGTTTGCAGGAACAGCGACAGGAGACACAGCAGGCCAGAGTAACTTCAAGCACTACAATAAATCTCCAAAGCAGGTTCAGGATCTCTTCTCTGTACCGTAATTCCTCTGCAAACATGGATTCACCAAACAGCAGGTTTCCAGAGTCCAAAAGTGTTCCAAGGTTCCTCAGTAGGGAATAGCTGGAGTACAAGTCCAAGGCTTCCAGGAGTCAGGTCACAGACTGACTGAGGCTTGATTCAGGAGCACTGATTGTTCAGCTGAGGCTGCTTAAGAAGCAAGAGGGAAGAATCAGGGCGGGAACATGAAAACTGGAAACTCCATATTAACTGAGGGCAAGAGCTGCAGAAAGACAGAAAGCAAAATGGCCGACGGAAAACTGAGTTTCAAGGAACATGTCAACAGAGACAAAGAACCTTACATTACTCCCCCCTTAGGGACAACCTCCGGATGACCTCAGACCAGGCTTGTCAGGGTACCTCTGATGAAACTGGCGGAGCAGGCGAGGAGCATTTACATTATTGACTGGTTCCCATGAGTTGTCCTCCACTGGGTAGCCCTGCCATTTAATCAAATATTGCAACTGATTTCTGTACAACCTGGAATCTAGAATCCTTTCCACCATAAATTCTTCCTGACCATCGACCAGCACTGGGTCAGGGCAAGGAGAAGAACGTCCAGGAAACGTATTGGGTGTTGCAGCCTTTAGTAGGGATACATGAAAGACAGGGTGGATTCTCATAGTTCTGGGTAGTTGAAGACGACAAGCAACAGCACTTATAATCTTATTGATCTTATAAGGTCCAATGTACTTATGTCCCAATTTAGACGATGGAATCTTTAATTTAAGATTTCTGGTTGACAGCCAGACCAAATCTCCTACCTTGAAAGCTGGTGCAGGTTTACGAAATTTATCTGCTGCTTTCTTGTACCTATCCTGAGCCAATTCTAGATTTTCCTTTAGAAGATCCATATTCTTTTGTAAAGAAGTGATTCTTTCAGCCACTGCCGGCAAGGGCGTATCTATGGGAAATCGAGGAAGAATGTTAGGATGATAACCTAGATTGGAGTAAAAAGGAGACTGCTTAGTGGAGGCGCTCTGAGAGTTGTTATAAGAGAACTCAGCCAGTGGAAGTAGATCCACCCAATCATCCTGTAGGTGGCAGATAAAACAGCGGAGATACTGCTCCAGGGTCTGATTGGTTCGTTCTGTCTGTCCATTAGTCTGGGGATGAAAAGCAGAAGAAAGGTTTACTTTAATGTCCAATGCTGCACAGAAATTTTGCCAAAACCTTGAAGTGAATTGCACCCCTCGATCCGAAATGACCTCATCCGGAACTCCATGTAAGCGAAACACATTCTTAATCATCAAGTCTGATGTCTGTTTTGCAGTGGGTAAGCCAACACAAGGGATAAAATGAGCTGCCTTTGTTAGACGGTCAACCACCACTAGAATGGTGTTCTTCCCTTGAGAGGTTGGTAACTCCACAATGAAGTCCATAGAAATGGATCCCCACGGGCGGGACGGGGTGGGAAGAGGTTGCAACAGACCAGTTGGTGAGGAGCGAGGTGTTTTGCATCTTGCACAGACTTCACATGAAGTGACATAGTTTAAGACATCTTTCCTGTAAGTGGGCCACCAAAAGAAACGAGAAAGAAATTCTTGTGTCTTTAGAATTCCCCTTCAGCCCGGCTATCTTGGAATCGTGGATGAGTTGCAATACTCTCAATCTGACTGTTTCAGGTATATACAGACGTTGTCCCTGAATCCACACACCATTCTTAAAGACAAGACTT
>JARQOD010000001.1:134133091-134149497 GCA_033576555.1 Oophaga sylvatica | reverse complement strand
AAGTTGCGATCACAAGATGGCTGCGTGGGACCAGAGCGGCGCTGGAAACAGCTGAGGATGGCAGCTTGTAAGTAGAATACTAGGGAAAGGGAACATACATTAATGGCACCACTCCAGTACTGAAATAGAACAAATGCTGGTGGTTTTGTAAAGATGGGAATTAGTGATGAGCAAGCACTAAAATGCTCGGGTGCTCATTATTTGTGTTGAGCAAATTGGAATGCTTGGGTACTTGACCCGAGCAATGAGCCCAATGTAAGTCTATGGGAAAACCGAGCATTTTTGCCGCAATCCCTCCAGGTGTCCTTTTAAAGTCTAAAAACGTCTGTAAATGAAGGAAACACAGCTCAAATGACACGGGAACATCATGGGGAATGTCCCTGGAAACATTTCTGACTCCCAGGTCACAGCGGTAAGCAATGTTGTCAGAGTCTTACGTCATTTTTACAGGCACACCAAAACACATACAAAAACTAAACCAAAATGGATTTTCACAGGAAATATGTCAAGGAACATCCTTTTCAGGCTAATGACTTTTATATAAGGCAAAATGATTAACCCAAAGTAAAAAAGTTCCTCCACCAATTTGTCTATGTTCACATGTAGCGCTTTTGATGCGTTTTTCAACATTACCATTGCTTTCAACCAATACAAATGCATTTACTGTGAAATGTCATTGTAGCATTTAACAACCTTAGCTGGCCATGTGGTGTGTGACACATCATCAGACACATCTTGTTTCATTTATGATGGAGGGACTCTAAAAGTCACAAAGCCAATTTTTATAGAGGCACCAGGCAGCATTAATCTTCTTAAAGGGCCAATATTAAACAGTGGGTCTCCTATGCTGTTATTGCCTTGGCACTGAGTGGCTGGGCTGTCAAAAATTATGACGCACCCCAATACCCCTGTGATGAAATGTACAGGAGGGCCTCATGAAAAAAGTGTTCCAATTATGAGAAAATAGGTCTCCCATAATGTTAGCTTATGCATTAAATGCAAGGCCTGCCCTGCAGCTAAATAACACGCACCCCAATAAGCCTTTGAACCCAGGTACTGGATGGCCACAGGAAAACCAAGTTTACATTACTCTTTTGCCACTGCCATACTGTTAGCGTATTAATTGATTGCAAGGCCTGCCCTGCACCAAATTTAAACGCACCCCAAAAAGGCTTAGAAGCGACCTAGTGGATGTACACAGGAAAACCACGTTCACATTACTCTTTTGCCACTGCCATACTGTTAGCTTATGCATTGAATACAAGGTCCTGCCTGCATTAAATTGAAATGTACCCCAAAAAGGCTTAGAAGAGACCTAGTGGATGTACACAGGAAAACCAAATTCACATTAATTGTTTTGTTCTGCCATACTGTTAGCCTATGCATTGACTGCAAGGTCCCCCCTGTATCAAAGTAACACACACCCCAATAAGCCTTTGAACCCACGTACTTGATGGACACCTGAAAGCATTATTTCTATTAATTTGTTACTCCCATATTGTTTGGCTACGCAGTCAATAGTTGAGCCTGAAGACCCGGCAGTTTATAATTGCAGTGTTGATGCTGAAGACCCAGCAGTGGAGCATTTCAGTGTTGAGCCTGAAGACCCATCAGTGAATAATTGCACTGTTGAGGCTTAAGAACCTGCATTGATCAATTGCTGTGGTGAGTCAGAAGACCCTGCATTTTAGCATTGCAGTGTTGAGGCTAAAGACCTGGCAGTGAACAATTGCAGTGTTGAGCCTTAAGAATCAACAGTGGATAATTGCACTGTTGAGGCTTAGAACCTGCATTGATCAATTGCTGTTGTGATCAGAAGATTCTGCATTTTAGCATTACAGTGTTGAGGCTGAAGAACTGGCATAGAAGAATTGCATTGTTGAAGAATATTAACAACCAACAAAGTTCACATTATTATGAAGTGGGTCTCACATACTATTTCCCTATGCATTGAATGGAAGGCCTGCCCCAAATTTGGACAAACCAAAATACCACTTGGAAGAGACGTGTATCACGTTCTCCTAAAAATCAGTTTCCATTACAAAGGAGCGGGTCTCCTATACTTGGAATGGCCATACACTAAGTGCATGGGCTGAAAAACATTTTCCCCTGTGGTGGGGCTCATCAACCAACTGTGTAAATATTTGTAGTTAAGGACAACCTAAAAACCATGGCAAAACAATATAGTGGCTGTTTCATCATGGAACACGGTCACCCTTGTGATTTAGGGGTGGTGTAGGAAGAGAAGTGGAGTACGCCCTGCGAAAAAGGTCTTCCCAGATTAAAGGAGTGGGGCTCCTATACTTGGAATGCTCATACACTAAGTGCATGGGCTGAAAAACATTTTCCCCTGGGGTTGGGCACATCAACCGACTGTGTAAATATTTGTAGTTACGGACATCCTAAACACCCTGGCTAAACAATATAGTGTCTGTTTCAGCATGGAACACGGTCACCCAGGTGATCTAGGGGTGGTGTAGGAAGAGATGTGGAGTACGGCCTGCGAAAAAGGTCTTCCCAGTTTAAAGGAGCGGATCTCCTATACTTGAAATGCCCATACACTAAGTGTATGGGCTGAAAAATATTTCCCCCTGGGGGGTACATATCAACATATTGTGTAATTTTTTTCTAGGGGCATCAAAAACATCTTGGAAAACAGTAACATGGTTTGCTACACAGTTTCTGCTGGAAAGGTGCAGGCTTTTATTAAAAATCTGACGGACGAATCGTTGGATGAAGTGATCAACAAAAGGGGCATGGTGATGACAGGAATGGTAACGTACTGGATTAATAACAGCGGTGGCTATGGGAGGTATGAGATCCAGGATACAGCCTACAATGATTACTTGTTTAGCCGGCCCACCACCAATTACCATAATGTGTTTCATGTCTGTCAGAAGATTGGTGTAACAGATGCGCGTGTGAAGCTTGGCATTAAAAATGGCCGTAAAAGATATGTTGCCAAAGACGCAGGTGTCCGTATAAACACCAAAGTGCAACATGTTTGTAAGATGCTGAATTAGAGAAAGCAGATCAGTGTTGGAGGAAAACCAAACAAACTGATGGATGCTCGGGACTAACTAAGTTTAAAGAGGAGTGCACTGTCCGTAACTATCAATACACCCATGGAACAAGGTTCTTCATCTTCACCCATACATTACTAATAATATCAAAATGTCACAGCAAAAAATTATTTGTTCTAGTGTAACGAACACTGTTAAAGGAATGCCACTAAATGTTGATAACCACGAACCTGGAAAACACCAGATTTCCTCTTTGCAAGATATGGATGATGATGGTATTGATGACGATTTTGAACTTTACCACATCCCCACCAATGACATGAAGATCTCAGCTGACAACAATGTTCAAAAAAGGCCGTAAATGTCTGGAAATTCTTTTTCTCTTGGGCAAACTTTCCCTCTTACTAAAATGGAACCGAATGATGCATATACAGCTCTCATGTCTACTCAGCGTGAGATGGTTGAAAGATGATGTATTCTGTTTTGTCCATGTCCACTTTTTGAAAGCGAGCAGAAAAGAAGGATGAAATAGCGGGAAGATGTGGGATTTTGGTCAGTAAGGAGGTGATGTCAGGCACAGATTGGTAGATCATTTTGTCATCGGCGTACTGATGATATTGCAAACTGTACCATTACATGAGCTTTCCCAGGCCGAAGGTGTAGATGGTGAAGAGTAGGGGTCCTAGAACTTAGCCTTGGGGAACACCGAAAGGCAAGGGTCGAGGTGAGGAGGTAGTGTGGGAGATGAAGACACTGAATGTTCCAGTAACAGTCTGTTTTTCTTTAAAGACTCTGCCGATAACCCCAAAAAGGCCATTTGCACCACCGGCCAAGTCCACATCAGCAGGGATAGCAAAGCTACCAGCCTAACCACCACCAGCATGGTCAGGCACATGGCAAGAAAGCACCCGACTTTGATAGCTGAACACCAGGTTCCATGAACAGTGTCTTCGGGTCATAACACTGGTGTTATGAATGTGCTAGAGATGGTTTCTGAGCAGAGGCTCCCTCTGGTGGTTACAGACAGTACTGAACCTTTCAGTGAGGAGTGGCAATCTGGGATCACGCACTGGTCTGATATAAGGGAGGTTCCCTCCCATGATGGTTGCCGGTGATCAATTGTTCTTGTCTCAATTGTGGTTCCTGGTTCATTTGGATGTTTGCTGGAGTCTTGCCTGTATCTCCTGCTTTCAGATAAGATATTTTTTGCTTTTCTTTTTGTGCTTGCTTTTTGCATTGTTTTCTGCACTTTTGTGGAGGTCAGCCAGGTCCCCTCCTGGGGCCTGAGCTCCTCACAGTTTATCTGCTGCCACTGTTATTTGCTCATTTGCTTTTTCCTGTTTTTTCAGCGGCTGCGGCTTGGTTTTTGTTCACACTGAGATCTGATTTAGTGGGTGGCGAGATCGTGTGATCTCAGTATTTTTGTAATCAGAATTGTTGGATTTTTGTAGGGTTTTCTGGGTTGCAGAAAGTAATCTTTCCTGTCCTATCCTATTTAGTCAGCTTGTGACCCCAGCGTTTGCTCAGTCTATTTTCTGCCTATGTTTGTATTTTCATCTTGTCTAACCGCCATTATATGTTTGGGGGCTTCCTATCTTCTTTGGGGATCTGCTCCGGGCAGATAGCTTTCATCTTTCTGCCTTTAGGTGTAGTTATCTCTCAGGCTGTGACGAGGCGTCTAGGATCAACGTAGGAACGCTCCACGGCTACCTCTAGTTGTGTCGTTGGTTTAGGAATCTGCAACCCATCAGTTACCAACATCTCAGGTGCTCGGCTGCCCTGCTGTTGTTCCTGTCCTCCTCAGCTACCGTAACATAACAGTATCACCGGCCATAACTGAAAATTATATGGTACTCACAGAAGGGAAAAATAGTGTGGAAAGAAAAAAGTTTTCAGAGTTGTCAGAGATTTTTTTTTTTTCTGTCTGTTGCATTTTTTCCCTCTTTTTCTCTGGGTGCTGAGGAGGATTTTTTTTTCTCTCAATGGAGTTTGCACAGTTGTCTGGCCGTGTGGATCAGCTTGCCACTGAGGTTCGGAGTATTGCTACCTATCTTGCTGCGTTGCCGGTTGTGGAACCTAGGATTCCCATGCCAGATTTGTTTTTGGGGATCTGGCTAAATTTCTGAATTTCAAAAATAACTAAGTTGTTTTTTGCCTTAAAGCCTAAGTCCTCAGGTAACGCAGCACAGCAGGTTCAAATTGTCATCTCTCTCCTGCGTGGCGATCCTCAGGATTGGGCTTTTTCCATGACACCTAGGGATCCTGTTTTGAATGATATTGATGCATTTTTTCTGGCTCTGGGGTTATTGTACGATGAACCTAATGTCACTGATCAAGCTGAAAAAAACCTTGTTGGCTTTAAATCAGGGTCTTGAAGACGCTGAGTTGTACTGTCAGAAATTCCGAAAGTGGGCAGTCCTGACCAAATGGAATGATGATGCTTTGGCGGCCCTTTTTCGGAAGGGGCTGTCAGAGAATGTAAAGGATGTTATGGTGGGATTCCCTGCTCCCTCTGGTCTCAATGATTCTATGTCATTGGCTATTCAAATTGACAGACGTTTGCAAGAGCGCAGAGGATTGCGTGAGATAGTGTTGCCTTGTGAGCCAGCTTCTGAGCCCATGCAGTGTGATAGAGTGACTTCTGGGGCTCAGTGTCATGAGTTTCGAAAGCGCAATGGGTTATGTTTCTACTGTGGTGATGCCTCTCATGCTATTTCAGTCTGCCCTAAGCGGGGAAGACGTTTTGCACGCTCAGTTGTCTTGGCTAGTGTTCAGACTAAATTTCTGTTGACTGTTACCCTGATTTGCTCCCTGTCCACATTTTCTGCTCAGGCTTTTGTTGATTCAGGAGCAGCTATTAACCTGATGGATTTTGACTTTGCCAAACGTTGTGAGTTTCCCATGATACCCCTGCGGAAGTCTATTCCCCTACTGGACATTGATTCTACCCCTTTGGCGGAGAATAAACCCCAGTTTTCTACTCAGGTGATAATGAGGGTTGAACCAGATCATCAGGAGAGTTGCAAATTTCTGGTGCTGTATAATCTGCATGACATTATTGTACTAGGTTTCCCTTGGTTACAGTCTCATGATCCTGTTTTGGATTGGAAATCTGTGTCTGTGACCAGTTGGGGCTGCCAATGTGTTAATGCCGACACTCCTGTTTTTTCTGCCTCTCCCAAGTCTTAGGATGTTCCTGACTTTTTGACAGATTTTTCGGATGTATTTAGTGAAAGTAAATCTGCATCTTTGTCCCCTCACAGGAGCTATGATTGCGCTAATGAATTAGTGCCTGGTGGTAAATTTCCTAAAGGTCGCCTTTTTAACTTGTCTGTACCTGAACACGATGCTATGCGATCTTATATCAAGGAGTCATTGGAGAAGGGTCATATCAGACCATCCTCTTCACCCTTGGGTGCCGGTTTTTTCTTTGTGGCCAAAATGGATGGTTCATTGAGGCCGTGTATTGATTATCGTCTCTTGAATAAGATCACTGTGAAGTATCAATATCCGTTACCCTTGATTTCTGACCTGTTTTCCAGGGTGAAAAGTGCTAGTTGGTTTACCAAGCTTGACCTCAGGGGGGCGTATAACCTTATTCGCATTAAGCACGGGGATGAATGGAAGACGGCGTTTAATACCCCATAGGGGCATTTTGAGTACCTAGTGATGCCCTTTGGGCTCACTAATGCTCCTTCCGTCTTCCAATCCTTCATGAATGATATTTTCGGGATTTTGTGGATAAATTTCTGATTGTTTATTTGATGTGAATACTTTTCTGTCAAATTATGACAAGAGCATTCTTAAAGTGATACTTTTATTGGCTAACCAGAAAATTATATGTTCGCAAGCTTTCAGAGCTCAAAGGCTCCTTCTTCAGGCAAGATTACATTTGATTGTTTATTTGGATGATATCTTGATTTTCTCCAATGACTGGGACTCTCATGTGAAACATGTTCGGACTGTGTTCCAGATTTTGAGAGAGAATGCACTGTATGTGAAGGGATCAAAGTGTCTTTTTGCCGTACAGAGGGTCTCATTTCTGGGATTCATTTTGTCTCCGTCTGTTATTGAAATGGACCCGGTCAAGGTTCAAGCCATCTGTGATTGGGTCCAACCTACTTCATTAAAGGCTCTTCAGAGATTTTTGGGTTTTGCTAATTTTTATTGTAAATTTATTGGTAATTTCTCCGGTATTGTTAATCCATTGACTGATTTGACCAAAAAGGGTTCTGATGTGGTGAATTGGCCTCCTGAGGCAGTCTCTGCGTTTCAGGAACTTAAGCAGAGATTCACTTCTGCTCCTGTTCTATGGCAGCCTGATGTTTCTCTACCGTTTCAGGTGGAGGTTGATGCCTCTGAAATTGGGGCAGGTGCCGTTTTGCCCCAAAGAGATCCAGAGACCTCTAAGAGTAACCCTTGTGCCTTTTTCTCTCGAAAAATTTCTCCAACTGAACGTAATTATGACGTGGGTAATCGAGAGTTATTGGCCATGAAGTGGGCCTTTGAAGAGTGGAGACATTGGGTGGAAGGAGCCAAACATCAGGTGGTGGTCCTCACGGACCATAAGAATCTGGTTTATCTCGAATCAGCCAAGCAACTTAATCCTAGACAGGCCAGGTGGGCCTTGTTTTTCACACGTTTTAATTTTGTGGTTTCTTTTCTTCCTGGCACTAAGAATGTTAAGGCGGATGCCCTCTCGAGGAGTTTCTTTGCGGACTCTCCTGAGTTATCTGATCCTACTGTTATTTTGAAAGAGGGTGTAGTTCTTTCCGCCATCTCGCCCAATTTGAGACTGGCTCTGGAAGGGTGTCAGGAGGATAAACCTGAGTGCTGCCCTATTGGGAAATTGTTTGTCTCAGACCAGTGGAAGAAGAGTGTGATGTCTCAGATTCATTGTTCCGCGTTGGCTGGTCATCCCGGGATTTTTGGTACCAGAGACTTTGTGAGTCGGTCCTTTTGGTGGCCTACTTTGTCTCGTGACATCAGGGAATTTGTGCAGTCCCGTGGGACTTGTTCTCACTCCAAGCCTTGCTCTCGCTCTAGTGGTTTGTTAATGCCATTACCTGTGCCCAAGAGGCCATGGACCCATATCTCTATGGATTTTATTTCCGACCTCCCTGTTTCTCAGAGAATAACCGTTATCTGGGTAATCTGTGATAGGTTTTCCAAGATGATACATCTTGTGCCATTACCTAAGTTACCTTCCTCCTCCGAATTGGTGCTTTTGTTCCTTCAGCACGTGGTTCGGTTACATGGCATTCCGGAGAACATTGTGTCTGACAGAGGAGTCCAGTTTGTTTCCAGATTTTGGAGGACATTTTGTTCTAAACTTGGTGTTCAATTATCTTTCTCCTCTGCTTTTCATCCTCAGACCAATGGACAAACCGAGAGAACAAACCAGACCTTGGAGACTTATTTGAGATGTTTTGTGTCTGCTGATCAAGATGACTGGGTCTCTTTTTTGCCTTTGGCTGAGTTTGCTCTTAATAATAGGGCTAGCTCTGCCACCTTGATGTCTCCATTTTTCTGCAATTTTGGGTTTCACCCTCGATTTTCTTCGGGACAGGCGGAGGCTTCTGACTGTCCGGGTGTTGACTCTGTTGTGGAGCGAATGCAGCAAATTTGGGACCAGGTAGTGGAGAGGTTGTCTCTCTCTCAGGAGAAGGCCCAACGGTTTGCCAACCGGCATAGGACTTATGGTCAGGAGGACAATTCTTGGGTGTTTGCTTCGGACATCCATGCTAGGAGACTGATCCGTGCCTATCACCGAGCTCATCCTGATCGGCCTGGTTGCACAAGTGAGGGTTCGGTGACCCCTCCTCAAGGGGGGGGGGTACTGTTATGAATGTGCTAGGGATGGTTTCTGAGCAGAGGCTCCCTCTGGTGGTTACAGACAGTACTGAACCTTTCAGCGAAGAGTGGCAATCTGGGATCACGCACTGGTCTGATATAAGGGAGGTTCCCTCCCATGATGGTTGCCGGTGATCAATTGTTCTTGTCTCAATTGTGGTTCCTGGTTCATTTGGAAGTTTGCTGGAGTCTTGCCTGCATCTCCTGCTTTCAGATAAGATATTTTTTGCTTTTCTTTTTGTGCTTGCTTTTTGCATTGTTTTCTGCACTTTTGTGGAGGTCAGCCAGGTCCCCTCCTGGGGCCTGAGCTCCTCACAGTTTATCTGCAGCCACTGTTATTTGCTCATTTGCTTTTTCCTGTTTTTTCAGCGGCTGCGGCTTGGTTTTTGTTCACACTGAGATCTGATTTAGTGGGT
Organism: Oophaga sylvatica; assembly: GCA_033576555.1. Classification (NCBI taxonomy): domain Eukaryota; kingdom Metazoa; phylum Chordata; class Amphibia; order Anura; family Dendrobatidae; genus Oophaga; species Oophaga sylvatica. The sequence goes on along the minus strand of JARQOD010000001.1, from coordinate 134,140,205 downwards.
GGCGAGATCGTGTGATCTCAGTATTTTTGTAATCAGAATTGTTGGATTTTTGTAGGGTTTTCTGGGTTGCAGAAAGTAATCTCTCCTGTCCTATCCTATTTAGTCAGCTTGTGACCCAGCGTTTGCTCAGTCTATTTTCTGCCTATGTTTGTATTTTCATTTTGTCTAACCGCCATTATATATTTGGGGGCTTCCTATTTTCTTTGGGGATCTGCTCCGGGGCAGATAGCTTTCATCTTTCTGCCTTTAGGTGTAGTTATCTCTCAGGCTGTGACGAGGCGTCTAGGATCAAAGTAGGAACGCTCCACGGCTACCTCTAGTTGTGTCGTTAGTTTAGGAATCTGCAACCCATCAGTTACCAACATCTCAGGTGTTCAGCTGCCCTGCTGTTGTTCCTGTCCTCCTCAGCTACCGTAACATAACAACTGGTTCTTCTGCAGTTGTGCATGCAAGCCAATCCCCTGTCCATGGTGCATGCAAAGATGCCTCCTGCCCTGCATCTGTAGTTGCACACAAACTCAACTAGCACCATCAACAAGCATGTCAACGTCCTTGTCTCAGTGCAGCATTCAGTTTTCCATACCCTGTCCTTGGAACGCAAGCGTAAATACGCAGCCAATGCCACACAGGCCACAGTACTAAATTCACTCATTTCTTGTCTGCTTGCGCTGAACATGTTGCACTTTTGGCTCGTGGGAGACGGAAGCTTTCCGCAACCTGATGGCGGCGACCGTCACAAGGTACTCGGTCCCCAGCCGCCAAAATTTCTCCCTGTCTGCCGACACGGCATTACACAAACAAGCACGTGTCCCACAACAGTACCCTAGCCCTCAACAATGCTGTTACTGTGAAAGTGCACCTAACCATGGACACATGGACTAGTGCTTGTGGCAGGGCTGCTACATCTCGCTGATGGCACACTGGGTTAGCGTAGAGGAAGCCATGACCCAGTCAGACATTGGGAGACCATGTGACAGATATATGGAGGAGACAGGTTGTGGAAGGGTTTGCATGTCATAGTTAGTGTAGCCTCTGGGCAAGAGGAAGGCAGTGAAGGGCCTGGCAGAGAGGAGAGGCTGGGGAATAACGGAGGGAAAGTTGGATTACTCAGGCAGAAGAGTTTTGGATAGATTGGAGTGGTGCAAGAGTGCTAGAGGGGAGGCCAGAGAGTAGAAGGTTGCAATAGTCGAGGAGATGAGGGCGTGCGCAAACGTTTTTGCAGTTTCATGGAATGTATGGATCCGGGAAATGTTTTAGAGTTGTAGTGGGCAGGATGAGGCAAGGGCTTTGATATGTAGCTTGAAAGAGCTGGCAGAGTCGAGGATCACCCCGAGGCCCTGAACATTCGGGACTATTTGTCCCGGTGTGCCGTCCCTCCATTAAACTGGCACGTGTCCCACAACATTACCCGTGCCCTACACAATGCTGTTCCTGGGAAAGTGCACCTAACCACAGATATGTAGACAAGTGCTTGTGGTCAGGGATGTTGCATCTCGTTGAGGGCAAACTGGGTTAACACAGTGGAAGCCGGAACCCAGTCCGACCTTGGGATGTGCATGTCCTCCCAACCCCGAGTATTGCGGGCCCTATGTCAATCTGGGTTGCCCTCACAGTCAACATCTCCTGCACCTCCTCCTCCGCCTCCTCTTCAGCCTCCATCTCCGAAAGTAGCACATCAGTCACAAGCTGGAAGTACTGCAGCACTAAAATCATATATATATAAACCTCATAAAATAGTCTTTATTAATAAAAACCTATTAAAGGTACACCAACCCAAAATGAAAAAACACCAAGAAAAAGTGCACAATAACCATTAAACAATTACCACTCTCAGGGATGGGCTAAATGTCCCTAGTATAGATCCTAGGTGATACCTTCCTAGCCGCGGAGGTTGGCACCCTAGGGGGAACGATGGTTTTGGCGCCCCCGCTCAACATAGTCTATCCCTAGGTGCCCTAATAAATACTAATGCCACTTAGGGTGCCTCTACCCAGATGATAAAGGGGCCCCTACAAATAAACAATGATGATTCCTGGCACTAATAGGATCCTAATCCCCATATTAGTCTAAAAACACACGAGGGGCAAAAAATTGGGACATTTATGATAGTTACCAATGATACCGAATCCTTTGATGTTTAAATGTCATTGATAGACAAAACAAAACAAAATTGCATATAATTCACCATCAGATTATCATCGCTCTAAACGAATTATATTTGTTGTATGGTAATGTGCAATATATGCCTAAAAGATTGCCATTCATTCGTTCTATTAGATATTTTGTTGATCTGGCTCATATCTTAAACAAAGAAGAGAAAGTGGAAATCCACAGTGATTATCTCTAATGAGAACTGTAGCACTCGCCAAACAGTATCAATAAGGAATAGCAATCAAAAATGCAGGTATCATGATTTGATATATGCGGTACTTATCTGCCCATTGCCCCTCATAAAAGACATCAAACGCCTCAACGCGTTTCGCCCGTGTGGCTCATCAGGAGGCTCGATATAATGACAGCATGTGCCATGGTGTATAGCGATGTGGACGCCGATACGTAGTATCTCTGATTTAAAAATGCCGCCATGGACACTCCCCTCCTGCGTCACGGACCGGAAGTTCCATGGTTTCAGGATGACGTCCCTGTTATTAATGTCGGTGTCCTCATGCACAAAAAGGACCTTGGCCCATTTTAGAAGCCCTTTATTATTGATACATATCTTTCATAATGACCCAAAACTATAAATAAATAGACGGTGTATGGGACCGTGTCCACTCAGGAGGTGCCGTTACCTCACTTCCGGTACACCCCCAGATGTGAAGTCCACCCCCTTCCGATCAATAAGGGAGGGCATACTGCGCATGTCTGGAGCTTGTGTCTCGGAAGACATCACAAAACACTTCCGGGGTATCCTACATTATACACCCGGATTATTGCGGTTAACTAAAGTTAAGTGCCGCACACACTGCGCATGTCCATGTATAACCTCCGGATTAGTTTGCTGCAGCTTCCATGATGTCATCCTTTTAATTCTCATTGCGGTACCACACCGATTATATATATTAATCCACAATTCACAATATATATCATACATGTCAAGAAAGTGTCGTTCAGATCGCACTAAAAATCAATAGATATACCATTATATACTTTGGGTAAGTATCAATATACTTCACATTCACTATATTCAATATTATTCAGATGATTAATGATTATAGATTCCCATATAAACACTTATGTGTTATTCTTGGGTGGCATATTATCTTAATTCAGCCCATATATTTTCAATACCTATCTAATTTAGGCTGATTTATTACTGAACACATACATAAAAAAATCTCGTACATTTTTGTGGGTAAGTCTCAGTATACATCATAATCTCATTGACACCCATCACATGCATGAATGTATATTGAAATCTATATTTGATGGAAACCAATATGAACGTTTACCCAGCGTATAGATTCCTAAGATAGACACTATTCCCAAAATTTGAACAAGGACACATATTTCGGCATCAGAGGAATAATAAATTAATAATCCACAAATAATTGTGGGTCCACCACTTAGATCAGTGGAACAAAAACACAGAATCTGCAAAAAAACAGTTCCGTACAATGGCCCAGAAAATCAATTATCAGAGAAAGGTAGATACTAGATGAAACAGGCATATGATATTTGTTCATTGATGCCTTTAGGTGTTAAAGTCTCCATTCTGAACGTCCATTCACACTCCCTTCTTAATATAGTCTTATCCATATCACCACCTCTAGGGTTAGTAGCGACCACCTCGAATTATCATAAATCTGATTTTATCCAGATCTCCCCCGTGGTGACTCCACATGTGTCTTGCCAATGGAGTATCTCTTTTGTTACGTATATCGCCCAGATGCTCCCCAACTCTCCTCCTGAACTCCCTTTTTGTCTTCCCAATATAATCTTTGGGACATGAGCAGGTGGCCATATAGACCACCCCAGTCGTCTTACAGTTAGAAAAATTTCTTTGGTAAAAGGATTTACCTGTTGAGGAGCTTTTAAACATTTTATTTGGCTGCATCCATTTACAAAAGTGGCAATTTCCACATTTGTAGAAACCACAGGGCTTTCTATCCAGCCAGGTCCCTATTGCCTTAGGTCTCCTGTACTGGCTGTGCACCAACATGTCCTTTAGGGATTTCCCCTTCCTAAAAGTGACAAGGGGACGGTCTCCTACCACTCCTTCAAGATCTGGATCTATTTTAAGGATGTCCCAATGTCTAGTGAGGATTTCCCTAACCATCTGATGCCGCTGGTCATACGTTCCAATGACTCTAATCTTCAGATGGTACCTCCCTACTGCACTTCTGCAGCAGAGATCTCCGATCTTCCTTTTTGGCAAACTCAAAAGCAGCACTTATGACATGTTCCGGGTACTCCTTCTCCCTAAATCTACTATACATGTCCCTTGATTGACCTTGAAAGGTTCTAAGATTGGAACTATTTCTTCTCAAACGGAGGAACTGTCCCTTTGGGATTCCTCTCTTTAATGGGATCGGGTGATGGCTGTGCCAATGTAGTAGACTATTGGTGCTCGTGGGTTTTCGGTAGATACTGGTGGCCAATCCCCCATTTGATTCCTTTTGGATGGTGATATCCAGGAAGGCAATTTTATCCTTATTTATCTCTGATGTAAAACTGAGTCCAATCCCATTGACATTCAATTCCCCCACAAAAATTTCAAATTCATCCTTTGTCCCTGTCCAGACGACCAGGATATCATCTATATATCTATACCAGATGGATATCCTATCCTGCCATCGATTATTGTCATTTCCAAATACCAAAGTACTCTCCCACCAGCCCAGGAACAGATTTGCATACGATGGGGCACAAGAATTCCCCATCGCAGTGCCCCTGAGCTGGTGGTATTTTTGCCATTAAAAGTAAAAGGTATTGTGTGTTAACAGAAATTTCAAAAGGGACAGGACAAACCCATTATGCTCCCTACATGAGACAGACCTTTGCCTCAGATGGTAATCTACTCCCTCTATACCAAATGAATGTGGGATGTTACTGTATAGGGCCTCCACATCTATTGATGCCAACCATGCACCCTCTTCAACGTGGAGACCCTCCAATTTTTGCAAAAGGTCGGCAGTGTCTTGAAGATATGAGGGCAATGATGTTACAAAGGGGTGTAGGATCTTATCAATATAAACACCACAATTTTGAGTCAAAGAATGGACTCCCGAGACAATTGGTCGTCCCTTCAAAGGGTTAAGACCCTTATGTACCTTTGGTAGGTATAGAAAGTTGCCGTTACTGGATATTTTGGTAATAGAAAGTCATATTCATTCTTTGAGATTAATCCACCCACAAAGGCTCCATCCAGCAATTGCTTTAGTTCATCTTTAAAGAGGGGGAGGGGATCATATTCCAAAACCTCATAGGTACTACTATCCTGAAGTATAGTTTGACACATTTTACAATATACCACATGATCCATAATGACCAGATTTCCCCCTTTATCTGAGGGTTTTATAATTATCTGGTCATTTTTTCTTAAGGTTTCAAGGGCTGTTATTTCCCCCTCTAGAAGGTTATCTCCCGAACAATGATCAGACACTCTTATCCTTTAAAGGTCCCTCTCAACCAATTGCAAGAATATGTCTACATTGTCCACATAAGTCTGTGGTGGCATACGATCACTTTTATTCCTCGGGTTGGTAAAGGGACCCTTACCCTCAGCTAGGTTTCCCTCATTTTCTCGTAAAAGCCCAACCAAGGCTTGATAACCTTCTAAATCCTCCCTGCAAAGTCCTTGCTGATGACATTCCTCAAGGCTATTGTGCAGGAAAAATTTCTTCCACTTTAATTTTCTACAAAATAAATTCAGGTCTTTCACCCACTCAAAGCAATTAAACCGATTTGTTGGTACAAAATTTAAACCTCTGGATAGGACACTTAGATCATTATTGGATAGGGCACACGAGGAAAGGTTGATAATCTGTCCCCTTACTAATTGTATTTTGTTCTGAGGTAATATCCTGTCTGTAAGGTTCTTTGTCTCTGTTGACATGTTCCTTGAAACTCAGTTTTCCGTCGGCCATTTTGCTTTCTGTCTTTCTGCAGCTCTTGCCCTCAGTTAATATGGAGTTTCCAGTTTTCATGTTCCCGCCCTGATTCTTCCCTCTTGCTTCTTAAGCAGCCTCAGCTGAACAATCAGTGCTCCTGAATTAAGCCTCAGTCAGTCTGTGACCTGACTCCTGGAAGCCTTGGACTTGTACTCCAGCTATTCCCTACTGAGGAACCTTGGAACACTTTTGGACTCTGGAAACCTGCTGTTTGGTGAATCCATGTTTGCAGAGGAATTACGGTACAGAGAAGAGATCCTGAACCTGCTTTGGAGATTTATTGTAGTGCTTGAAGTTACTCTGGCCTGCTGTGTCTCCTGTCGCTGTTCCTGCAAACTGTGTGAACTTTTCAGCATGCTTGTATGAAGTAATACAAGTCATTTCATTTCAACCTATGTCTCCTGTGTTTCCTCGCACCCAAGCACAAGACGCTATAGGAACTGTACACTATACATGACAAGATTCAGGAGCCAATGTTTAGTGTCTGCTGGGTCTGGGAAAGCCGTGTCTGCTGTGACTGTGGATATCAGATGTCCGTTTAATACCTTATGTGATGACAGTGGTTGTGACTTCTCACAACCATTCCAGGTGAGCGCATTCCCTTAAAATTTTACTCTGGAGTGTTACCACAGGTAAACACTATTGTTTTTTTTTTTTCCTTTCCTCTTCTCCTTCCAGCACTTCTGCCTTAAAAGATCTGGAAGATGGAGGCCCGCATAAAGGAACTTTGCGGAGTGACTGATACAATCCTTTCAGATGTACAGACTTTAAAAACCCGTTTTGCAAGCCTACAGGACCTCACTAATCATAATTTGCAAGTGTTTGGACAGACTACCCAGGAATTGCGAGCCAGGATTGAGGCTCTAGAGGAACGAGCCCAGGCTCCTGCCATAACCCCAAGTTCTGGGATCCCCAAATTACCTCCTTTTCGTTTTGGCAGTGAACGTGAGAAATTCAGGGGGTTTATTAATCAATGCAATTTATTTTTCTCTGCACATGCT